>QXTE01000012.1:3802199-3972592 GCA_003942145.1 Platysternon megacephalum
AAGGGACATATGAATCTTTAGTACATCTGGCACATAAATATCTTGAGACGCCAGCTACAACAGTGCCATGTGAATGCCTGTCCTTACTTTCAGGTGACATTGTAAACAAAAAGCGGGCAGCATTATCTCCTGCAAATGTAAACTGTCAAAGTTAGAATCAGGACTCACAATTTAGTTAAAGACCACTCTTTTATTAGCGCAGTGCTCCGCTAATACATTCAGATAATGTGAGCACCATGTAAGACTCAGACTGTCTTATTTATACAGATAAAAGGGGGGTGAACTTAACAAGAAAACAAAGGAAGCAAAACTGATAAGTTTTCCTGGGGCCAGACACACATCTTCTTTCCTTATTAACTCTTACCAATCTCCTGCTAATGTCCCACCATTAGCTTAGGTGCGACTCATTGTTCTATATCTTAATGTTTCTCTTCCTGACAACTATATTTCAACATTCCTCATTCCTGCTTAAAGGAACATACAGCATTTCTTTAATCCATTCTATTTTTACAATATAATTCATTCTACTTTCACAAAACAAACTTGTTTGTCTGAGCGACTGGCTGAACAAGAATTAGGACTGAGTGGACTTGTGGGCTCTAAAGTTTTACATTGTTTTATTTTTGAATCCAGTTATCTTTTGTACATAACTCTACATTTGTAAGTTCAACTTTCATGATAAAGAGATTTCATTACAGTACTTGTAATAGGTGAACTGAAAAATACTATTTATTTTGTTTTTTACAGTGCAAATATTTGTAATCAAAAAGAAATATAAGGTGAGCACTGTACACTTTGTATTCTGTGCTGTAATTGAAATAAATATATTTTAAAATATAGGAAACATCCAAAAATATTTACATAAATGGCATTCTATTATTAACAGTAATATTAATCACAATTAATTCTTTTAATTCCTTGACAGCCCTAGTTTTTTGTTTAAGAGGTCACTTTTAAATAATTAGAAGATCCCTGTATTTTGTATCAGACAGAGATCAATGCTACATCACTTGTTACCCCACAATTTGGACCTAAGGCATCCCAACACTGGACTGCCTATAACCACAAATCGATTGCCAATTTATTTTGTCCAAAAGGGGTAATAAGGTGGTGGCCCGCCCTAGTGTAATTGCCAGGGTTTTACCAGGGGTTTGTCTCCGACACGCAGTGGACTCCCCAGAGCAGGTTAATCCTGCTAACCCTTGGGAAGACACAGAGACAGCCTTCCGCTCAAAGAATTGACATACAAGCAGTAATTCTTTGAAAACAAAAACTTATTTATTGAAAGAAAATAAGCAGTTACAATATATCCAATAAAGCAAGAAAGCATTACAGTATATAATAGGTAGTAAGGCACACTTACATTGCACTTAAAGATCATACATTCAAGCAGCACAAGAGACTACGCAGATTGTATGGCAAATACAATGTTGTAATATTGGTACACTGACCCTTTCATACATATGCATGAGGCTTTTAATACAATAATGTGACATTAGGCTCATTACAATGTAGCATACAAATTCCCTATGAACATGTACAACATAGTATTACAGTATAACATTAAAGAGCATTAAAGTAGTTAATATCATTCTGCGAGCGCTGGCCAGATGATCACAGAATAGGTGGGATGCATTTCATTCGAACACATGCTTCAGCTTTATTTACAGACACACCCAATCATTCTTTCAAGAAAGAGACAGAGTCAGACTTACACTCGATTTTTCTAAGTCCCTCTGAACCGTCTTGGTCCTTCTGGTCTGTCAGAATGGTGGTCTCCGCTCAATTAATAGCTGCTGCTGCGGCTGCTGTCTTCTCTTATTTGTTCTCTTTTGTCTTCTCCTGCTATTCTCGATCTTCTGCTCCCCTTCTTCCTGCTTTTGCGCCCACACACACAGCCTGCTGGCTGTTTCCTTTTATTCAGTTTCTGGCCTTCTCTAATTGGTTGCTGTCTCAAGTTCAGTAATTAGCACCCTTGCGTGGGTGGCAACAATTCAACCAATCAGCTCTGCCTATCATTTGAGCTGATCCTTCTCCTAACCTCTCCCTTCAGGTATTTTGGAGTGAGTTGAGTCATCCCTGTTTGAACTTTATTTCACCCCCGTTTCTTATCTGCTATTGGTCAATTTAATCTGTATCCTCCATTTTTGATGTTTCTAATACAAAAACAGTGTGGCTGCCATTTTGAATTTTTAGCTATAAACTATCATTAATTATACCTTATCTAAAACGTCAAATCTAAAACTAACTACTGTTTTATGCAAAGTTAAGCATTATGATACTGTCACTACCTGTGTTATGCTAATTGGGAGGGGTGAATTGTTCACGATATCGCTCATCCTCCCTCTCTCTGCTTGTCAGTATCTCTATGCCTGTCTCTGACCTGCATGCTGCAATCTTTCTACAGGATCAAAGCAGGTAAAAATCTCCTGTATCACATTTACTATTCAGTATATTTGTACAACAAATATCGACCTCAGACACCCAGGAACATTTAAATGTGTATTAAAGTTGTGATTTTATGCAAGCAACTCAAAATAGCCATATATTATTTTCCTTAGAAATACCACAGTAACATCTAGAACCCTTAATAAGAACCTCTGCTACAGAGCTTAATCCCAAAACTGACTGATGACAAAAATGGTCAAGCATAAGCAAGAGTATTTTAAAAAAGCCTCTTCAGGTCTTCAATAATTGAGCTGACAAAACAAAAATAAAAAATAAAAAAATCACACTTTGCCTATATTGGATAAATATGCAAACTAAGAATATGGGCATGTCTACACTGCAAATACAAACCCATGGTTGGCCCATGTCAGCTGATTTAGGGACCTGAGGCTTCTGTTAAGGGGCTGTTTAATTGTGGTGTAGACATTCAGGCTTGAGCTGGAGCCTGAGCTACGGGACCCTGTGAGTGGGGAGCGTCTCAGAGCTTGGCTCCTGCCAGAGCGTCTACACCATAGTTAAACAATCCCTTAACACGAGCCCCAGGTGCTTGAGTCAGCTGACATGGGTCAACCATGGGTTTGTAATTGCATTGTAGACACACCCATAGGGGCTTGGATGCCTTCTGGAGATGCCAGTCTAAGGGACCACATATGCTATAGAAATTACCAACATAATAATGATGTTATAGAAAGACCTGTATACCAGCAATAATCTTGCTCTCATAGTTTTCATTTACTTTTTTTTTTTTTAATTCATTTTGAGCATTGCCCCATTCTTCATGGAACTCTTGGGTTCCCACCAATGCTGATTTCCAAAGTCACAAAGCTCACATTTTAACACTGGAGAATATTTATGGCCTTCTGTATCCATGATTGTTCAATCAACTGAGCTACCTAGTGGCCCTGGAAATGAAGTCATACAAAAATAAAAAGTTTCAGGAATATGAAATTGTTTTATTTTTAGATTTTTGCAACATTTTCATACGTGTGACAGATTATGTACAACAGCAACTATATACACCCATTATGTCCTAGGCGGACTTTGCTTTTACTACTCTCCTGTATCTTTGAAAACTCACTCTCTTCTTCCTTCCTTCCCTTTCCTTCTCCTTTTTCCTCTTTCCCCCTATGGAGGCAGTTCTCCCCTCTCTGTTTTATTTAAAATCAACCTGTAAAAATCAATAAGATATACTTTGATTTAAAAAATTGCATTCTTTTGAGCTACAGGCATTTTGCACACAACAGCATCTTATGATTCCAAGGAGAACCAGGAATATTTGTTGTTTTATTAACACACAACATTTATAAGCAAGTTCTTTTTGCAGATGACATGTTCATATTCTGCTAGTTCCAGGAGCTACATTGGGAACCCATATATAACCAGCTCAGGATTACAATAATTATGTAAGCCTACAATAATAGTTATATTGCTTAGGAATGAAGCGGTGTTTCCAAATCAATTTATTTGACTATATAACCACTATTACCCCATTATCTATTCATTCATTCATATGTTATATCTTGCCTTCCTTGCATTTGTTATATACATAAAGAACCCTCAACTGAACCATTACGGTGTATACACGTCTGAAGTTAGCAACTGTATTACCGTATTGCTGTAATCCACATCCTCTTTCACTCCATGCCCTCCTTTCTTCTGACCATCCCAACTTGCTGAGTCCCCAATTAATATTTACATTATGAACTCTTTAGAGCATGGGAATCATGCCTTTCTTTGTTTTCTGTTAAGCATCTATTATGTTTTCGGAAACTATAAAATAATAAATACAATGGTCCATCTTGGCTGCTGAGTGGCATTTTGAAGTACATAAGAATGCACCTGTGATGGCAATATGCAGTAAATCAGAATGAAAAAAAAAAAGATATATCAAAAAATTACATAATTTTAGTTAAACAAATCTGTGTGGGAGATTATAACTGTATTTTGGAAAACTTATGCGATTCTCATTTGCATTAGTGAAGCCTCATTTAGAAGGATGAAGAAATGGAACAGACCTACAAATAGTGAAGGGCCTGATGTTCACAACACCTCCAGCTCCTTAGGACTTCAACTGGAGTTGCAGGTACTCAATACGTCTGAAAACTGGGCCCAGAGATTTTACGTACTGTTCAGATAATCCAGTTGTGAGTAAAGATTTATGTTGTTTTAATTTCCACAGGAATACTGGATAAAGTTTCATATACATATGTACAGTTGTCACCATTTAAAAGCCAACACAGTCAACAGATTTCACACTTTTGTCTCCTACATTAAGATCTTGGGCTATTTTTTATTTATTCCACTTTTTCCCCCCCAAAGGAAGTGATCTCTTTGCTCACTTGAACAGCTTCAACAATGTAAGATGGGAGATGGCTTAACATTTCTGAACTTTAAGCATTTCTGAATTGATCCAGTTACTAAACTGGTTCAGCTAGTTTTTAGCATAGTGGAAGATTAAGAACTAAGGACTGCACATGGCTATCTATTGAAACTCACCTTGCTAGCCACTTAGCTCCTACTGTTTCAATTGTCAATTATCAAACAATTTCCTTCAGTAGTGTTGGCCAATGAAAGCTAGAAAATATTGTGCAAAAGTCTTGTTCTTTTTTTTTTTCTTTTTTTTTAACATGGCATCTTATATTTCATTCAAAATAGAAAGACCCAGCTTTCTATGAGGACTGGCAGATAAGACTTTCTTCTAGAGTATTAAAGGTTTAAAATTATGTGAAGACCATCTGATATTTGCTCCAATTAGATTATTTAATGAGTTACAGAGATAACAAGGCTTGTGAGACAGACAGTAGCTTTCTGTAATACTGCCAAGTTGTCTTCAAGGAGGAGGATGTACCTCTCTTCCTTCTCTCTCAAACATTTTTTGTAACTATCTTTCCAAAAAAAGCTTTTACATTCAGAGACTCTACGTTGTTGCACAGGGCAATCAGTGATGTACAGTCACAGATATGTAAAATATAGGAAAGGGACCTGAACCAAAAAATATTTCAAAAAGCTTAGCAAAGATTATGAAACTGTGTTTTCTGTAAAGTTAGTTGAAAATGGAGCATTTCTCAAAATCTTTACAATAGACATCATAAAAATAATAGTGTACACAAGAAATTCCAACAATATGGTAATATTTTGGGAAATATACAATTCAAATGATACAGTCTTATGTACAAGTTTAACAGAATTCTATGGTGTTAACATACCAAGTGTTCAGTATTGTTAGTGCTGGGGACATGTGGGGAATGGAAAACTAAAGAAACAGATACAGCCAACCTCCTCTTTCTGTTGACTCTGCCACAGAAATGCATTCTCTCAATATGGATAAAAGAGACCATTACCACATGGAGCAAAGAATCCCGTGGCACCTTATAGACTAACAGAGGTTTTGCAGCATGAGCTTTCGTGGGTGAATACCCACTTCTTACCACATGGTACAGCTGGATGAATCTGATTGAAGATGCACTGAGACTGGAACACGTTACAAAAAACTTCTAGCTAAAGCAAAGTGACTTATGAAAAACATGATTACGACTTTGGAATATTTTCAAGCAGAGGGAGGTTAACCTCCCTCACGCATGTACCAATTACTAAAAAATGATCCAAGTTTGCCTATTCCATGGATCAAATATGTTTTCTTGTACCTTGATGTTTATTTAGGGGATTCTATTCGTGAAAAATATTACTTTGTTTGTAAAGCATTAATCATTATTAAATTAATAAATTGCTTTAATCACAACATCCTCTCAAGTACATTTGATTTTTCTGTCAAATGAGGAAACAATCACTATAATAAACAGAAACTCAGACACAAAAGCAATATGCCAATTTATTTATTATTCCCTCTATACTACTGGAGTACATTTGATTGAACAAGTTTCCAAAATCATGCAAATTTCACATACAGTACAAAGTATTTGCTACAATGACATTCAGATACATTATTTAGCTGACTGAAACACAAACAATTAAATACTCTATCTCTAACATAAGAAAGCTGGTACACTATATTATCACTTAACTTCTGATTTTTAAATGATACTTTTAAAATGGCAAACACTAATTACTTTTTCCTTTCTATAACCAGGTGAAAAACAATATATTAGTGAAAGGGCATACAGAACAATACTTCATAAATTCAGACAATACTTGCAAACACTGTCCTGATGTAACAGGAGTTACAACTATTTAGTGCAACGATTGTGAAATTACATACCAACAATAAATAGAGCACTCACTAAATCAATGAGAGAACATTACATACTAAATATCTGTTAATTCTAACACTATATCCAGACAATGTCCTCTACAAATCAGCACAATGCACAAATAAAATTGCCAGAAACAAAAGCAATTATAGAACAAACAGGTGATAAAGATGTACAGTTAGCCAATCATGTATCTTAATACTTAACCAACATATTCTATTTCATATGTTGCACACACTTTTGGAGATCAACTAATTAATGAAAAGTATGAAATTTCATGTTACCAAGGGCCTGAGGGATTTTAATATTGTGTCTTCTGGCTTCTGTAAATTCAGATGGAAACACATGGTACAATGTTTTTCTAAAAGTAAGCTATTTAATTGGAATTTTTAGAAATAATAACAAAATGTGAGTTTGTGCATTGCAGCAGACATTTAATGTCTATGTTTTACTTTTATATGAAATACGCCTGATCTACATAATCCTAAAACATCTTTTCCCCAAAAATTCTTTGGCAAGGAATTTGATTCCCATGCAGAAAGACATGAACTGCTTTCATTTGTGGAAAAGAGCATTATATTTACTAGCAGTATAAATTAGGGGGAGGGGTAATGAAATATTTTATAGTGTAGGTTATTTTTTCTTTCCAAAAAAAAAAAAAAAAATGACTGGAAAAAAATCCAGGTTTGTCAGTGGAGGCTATTGAAAGAGAGAAAAAGTGTCTAGCATGATCATGAACTGACAAACCAGGGATTTAAAGAAAATTATGACATACAGATGTGCTCTGTTTGAATTTTGTTTGTTCCTTTCACAGAATACTCTCTCTCTCTTCTCCAAAACCTGCAGCGTCTGAGGCTGTAACACCATGGAGCTCTGAAGAATCTTTCGAAAGCCTGGTATAACTTGAACGCTGGCTTCGCTTGTGAGCCACGCTTTTTAGGTTCTCATTCTGAACTGCAGTTGAGTTGGAGCTGGAGCCAGGGCGCAGGATGATTTGAGAAGAATCTCTGATATCTTCAATTTCTTCAAAATTTTGATTAGCTCGATTGGCTGGAGCACTGTTATTATTTAGGGTGACTGTACTAGGTGTTCTGTTTAGATTATAGACTTTCTGGCAAGCAAGCCAGTTCTCTTCAGGACTGCTTGCTATTAAGCTGCTCTCTGAAGGGCTTTTCTTGTCTTCCGAGCAAATTGACATGCGTGCCACAGCTGGATCCTGAAGGCCACTCAGACTGTGTGGAATTCCTCTTTTTCCACTGTGGCTGTCATCTTCAAGCTCAATGAGATTTGCTTTTTCAAGCTGTGAATCATCCGCTCCATCATTGTGGAGGGAGTGGTTTGGAGAACTTTCACTGGACCTCACACCAGAGTCAGAGGAATCCTTTTTGTCTAAAAGGGCATCTGTCAAGTACTCCTTTGCTTTGATGAAGGTTCTAATAGGCTCAGATCCATGTTCTGGGGATTTTGGTTGCTTGTCCACTTTCCCATCCATTTTCTTGTCCTTTCCTTCCTTGAGAAGTGGAGTGTTATCTGATTCTTCTGTTCCAGACTCATCCTCATCACTTGGCAGTTTCTGATAGCGCAAAGTAACTCCTTTTAGTTTTAAATCTGCTGCCTGGAAAATGCTTGTTCTTTCTGAAGATTTCTTTCCTGGAAGAAGCTTGGAACCAGACTGATCAGATTTTTCATCTTCTTCAGTGATAGGGTCCAAAGGAGATGCATCATTAGTGGAAACACCTGAAGTACTGTAATCTACAACATCACTCCTCTTCATCAGAAAGGACTTTCGTCCATCATCTTGTTTCTGTTCACCATCCTTTCCTTTTTCTTGTTCTATACTGGAATGGAGGGAGCCCCCTGATGTGCTCTGCCCCATATAGAAAGCTGATGTGCTATGTGGGGAAGATCTGCCACTTACAGTGGTAGAACTTGCACCTCCTTCTAGCTGTGACATTTGAGCAATATATTCTCTATATGCGTCTCTGTATTCTGCCTGCACCTTATCAGTAAGCTTTGAAATTTCTACACTAGAATCTTGAGAATTGAGACTTGAAAGACTTGGGGTTCTGCGAGTTTGTGACTGGAAAAAAACAAAAAAAACAATAAAACAAAACCATTTATTATTATCCTTATTATTTTAATATAACCAGAAGCAATAGCATATATGCATGAATGAAAAACTTTTGTCTGTAATGCATCATGGCAGTTACATTCTTAAATAACCATTTAAAAGATCTGGATAAATGCTTAATAGTCATATTTGTATTCACACTCATTCATCAACTCCACAAAACACTGTCATTTCTGTTCCATTGCAAAAAGAAATTACATACAAATGTGTATTTTATCAAAACATTTAAAGTTTATCCTTTTTGAAGAGACTTTATAAATTAAATGCATTTGGTGTATTGAGTTCAGGCTTTTCTCTCATACACACACATGTATTTACATATGTATAGATAATTTTTTTCATTTAAATTTCAAGGACAATTCATTGCCAACAAACATTTGTGAGGGAGAATTTTGAAAATAATTAAAAGCATTAGCACATACTACTGAAACTTTCATTGTATTTAGCTGGTTTCAGAAAAATCAGACTCTCAGATTAAGAAAATGAACTCTGTTCCTCACCTCTTCTCTCTTCGCTCCTTCTCTTTCACTTATCCTCTCTCTTCCACCTTGCTCTTGGTCCTACATGCATTTTTTTTTTAATTTTTCTGATTCTTTCCTTTTTTCCTCAAAAACTGTTCTTTAGCAAGCAATCATGTGCAAGAAACCATAGGAAGGATCTTACCTGTGGGCTGTAGTTTTGTTACCCCCTCTGTACTACTACTAAGGTCTTGTGATTTATTAAATATTACTAACAGCTCTTCACAAGATTCTTTTCTATGTACTAGGATTTTGTGAATTTGCCAAACATGATTAATGCTGAATAAAACAATGTCTAAAAATAAGCATCTTGTATATTAAATGAAAGACAAGCTGCTAGAGCAATTCAGTGCCCATAATGAAACACTGCAGTCTCAAAGATGGATATGGTCAGTTATATATGCATATTCCATATTAAATAGAGCTAAATTAATTCACAAAGGAGTATTTAATTTGGCTATCCATTTCCAAAAGGTGCCTTTTCCCCATTACATGAGCCGGTTTTTGTTTATTTATTGATGCAAACTTGCTATATATCCTCTGAATGGTGGATTCCAATGCTTCCCAAAAGTAGACAGTCAAACTGACTAACTTCTTACTTTTCTGAATTAATGTTTCTCTCTCTATTGTGGTTCTAAAGTTTTGATTTTCTTTTTTAATGTTTGTCTTTGAAAATCTTTGTTTCCATTATTCCTGGGCTCTTGACATAATGAAAAACTATAAATAAAAGACAGTGAGCCACACCATATTGGTGTTGAAAAGGACATATTGAGACTGGATTCTACCTGAAGTGTTCATAAGAAACACTCATTTATGTCCTAAATCATTTTGTGTACATTTCAGTTATAACTATGATGATTAAAAAGATTGGCCAAGAGTTGTAATTAGTGATTTTGGGTGCCTCAGTTTCTGGGTGCTCAACTTGAAATACCTGATTTTCAAGAAGTGCTGAGCATTGACCCTCTGAAAATCAGGCCTCAATTTTTTGGGTGCCCAGAATTTGAGGCACTGAAAATCACTAGTTACTTTTTAAAATCTTGACCATTGCCTTAAAAACATTTATTCATTTATCAACTGTATAATCTCTGTAAAGGCCCCATATATCTAAAACTGCTCACTTAGTGTGATTTTGGAAATTATAAGCCAAAAATTATATGCACAAAACTTGTGGGAGAATGAGAGGAGGGTCCCAAATCCAGAGTTTAATGCTGGATCACTTGCCAACACAGGACCCAGGCTCTGACATCCATCAGTACTGTGCGTGTTAGAATTAATAAAATAAAATTAAAAAGTCATAAATATATTTCTCAACCTTTGAGTGGTGCATGCTGGTAGCAAGTTATTAAAATATTTACCATTTGTGAGGATTGAACAGTATGATTAATAGAATTTATCTGATGAAATATCTAGTATTTACCATGCCTTATGCAAGGTGAACTAAGTACTTTAGTCATACTCTCCTCCTGGCCCCTGCCCAACCGCCCGGAGGAGGAACAGCTATTGGGGAGTGAGAGAAAATGAGGATGAGGCAGTGGAAATCGTTTATTTGGGGTTGTTCCCTACTCTCTCTCTCCAAACTATGGTCTTGGGGCAAGACAGGGAGTTGAGAGGGTATCTGGATAGACAGAGTGGACTTGCAGCCTGCCCTGTCATCTAACAAAAAATAATTTCCCACATATTAGGTAAACAAAATACATCTCTTTAGTAAATACCTGCCAGCTCAAATTACTGTGATGTGGAGGAGCTTCATCGAGACCAATTGTGTTCAGTTCTTCAAAGCTGAAGTTGAGAGCGTAGGGAACCTGAGCAGAAATTCCTGTAAGCTCAGTGTGAGGCAATTCACTATTATGCACAGGACGATGAGCAAGATCATTGTGAGGAATCACATTGGTAACATGTTCACTGACTGCACGAGAATCTTCATGAACAACCTGATTTTCTGTATTTCTCATTTCGAGTACCTTCACGTAAAAAACAGTACAAATGTCATTACACAGCAAAGCAAGATAAAATGGTTTGAGCAAGTAATCTTTCTTAAATTGTAACAATTATATTCCAAACAAAAGGAAACAGGAAAATGTAACTTGCTTTTTTTAAATTGTAAAATTGCATGTGTGTTTCTGAATGATTTACCAAAAAACACTACTTGGGAGAGATCTCTTTATGGAACTGTTCTCATTGTCTGCAATGAAAATCATTCTTAATATTTAGTTACTGTACACAACCTTTTTAAAGCATTACATGCCAAAGACTCTCAATTTTCAAGTATGCAATTCCTGTAAAACAAAATACTAATTACAAGTTTAAGAGTGAAAAAACAAATACCACATTTAATAGTTTTAATAAACGTCAGTATCACAATAAAACACTGTCTAGTAACCATCAATATTTACAAGTCTGTGAATTAGCAGCACAAACATATTCTGCAGTATAGGAGTAGAGAATCAACAGCACTCAAACATCTTTGTGGAGAATTTAACAGTCTGATGCCTGTCCCTAGCTCCCATTAACTATGTTATTTACCCTCAAGCTGAGGGAAGAACAGATCTTTTAGTATACATGTATGGCTTAACGGTATCAGAGATACAGCTGCCCCTCACTGTATGGCTTGCGTAAGTCCAATACTACCAATACTTTAATAGTTTGAGTTTTAAGATGCAGCCAACGTAATGATACATGCTTACCATGAGAAGTGACTTATAGTACCAAGGAAAAGGCAAAATAAATGAGGAGTTCTAGATCAAATGTAAAACAACAATCAGCTCTCTCTTGATAAGGTAAACTTAAGAAAAGCTCAAAATGTTATCTTACTGTGCTTCTGAACAGGTGCCAGTCACCAAAATTCATGTTCATCTCTCGCTTCAGTTCATCGATGTTACATTGAGCCAAGACACGACCATTTATGTTTGCCTAAATAAAATAAGTAAAACTGTATAAAAAGTACTTGGTGCCTTAAAAAAAACTGTAAATATTTCATAATAAAATTCATTTTATCCAGAAATCATCTTGGACTCATACAAGGATTTTATATTTCTAATTTATCATTTACTTGAAACAATATTTCTTTTTAGTAATCTTGACTTTGCTTTTCAAACCTTAAGGTTCTTTTAAACAATAGAGGTTACCTTGGAAGCCTTGAAGTATATGCCATGGACTACCAAATGGCAATTTCAAGGACAAATCCCAATTCCTTGGCTGGGTAAAGGAGAACTGTGGTGGTGACAAACTCTCTCCCCAGAGATGAAGAGTCATGTGGTACTCTAAAGAACAACTAATTGATCAGGAACAAATTTACTAGAACTCTAGTCACACCTGAATAGTTGTGGAGACATGAGACCAACATACAGAGATAAGAGGTAACACAAAGGTCAAAAGCATGGCTCAGGAAAGATTCTACCCAAACACTAACTGCCTCCAGCAGTCCAGAACTCCTAATCAGACCAGGATTTTCCTGCTTCAAGAGGCACTGGTGTGTGGATGGATTGTACTACACTATGTATCACCAGAGAGAAGTTGTATGGAATAAAGGATAATCTGGTATTGGTGAGTGTGACAGAATACACTCCTGTATTTATACCCTACATACTATTGTAATAATCTCTGTACAAAGTATGACTTGTGAGGTATTTGAAAACTCGTAATTTGCTGGTCAGTATTGCCCTGATAAAATATGTGTGGCAACACTGTATGTGATGTTATAAGATTCCACTGTACATTGTTGCTCACACATGTTACAAAATCCACAGCCCTGCCCAAACTGAGGTTGGCAAACAGGTTTGTCCTAAACAAAGGAATGTGTGCTCTGCTTAATTTGCATTTAAGCAGTAAACAGAGTCATCAAGCAGGGAGGGAAACTAAGAAAGCTCAAACAGGTGAGAAAAAAGCAGCAGGGAACATCCTTCCACATTGACTCATTGCTCAGAGTGCCCAGCTAGAAATGTTTTTAAAGAGGGGAACTGAAACTATAAAAAGGAGGAACAAACACACCAAGGCACCACTTTCTCTCTCCCTGCCCATCACATTATGGAGATATACCTATCTCATAGAGCTGGAAGGGACCCTGAAAGGTCATCGAGTCCAGCCCCCTGCCTTCACTAGCAGGACCAAGTACTGATTTTGCCCCAGATCCCTAGGTGGCCCCCTCAAGGATTGAACTGCATTCTGGCAGGCTGAAATAGTTTACCTTGTCCTGAAATAGAGATCTCAAATTAACAGGACATATTTCATATCAATTCCCATAATTCTTATCCCTAAATATCTGTAAAGAGCTTTTTTTTTTTTTTTTTTTTTTTTAGAGTAAAATGTCCTTTTTCATATGTCGGTAAATAAGGTATCTCATCCTACAGTTCTCATCTATTTAATCTGTCCTGTCTAAATTAGCTTCATATCCTGCAACACATTCCACTTATATCTCTCACTTTCTGTTGTTACTGATACTTAGATGGATGCTTTATAAACTTTATTTTTTTTGTCCCTTCTCTTTATTCTTCCTACCCTCTCTGTATTGCCCTTTCCTCACTGTTATTTACCAGAGTACAATCCAGATTAATGATCAGCTGTGTCACCCCTGCCCTGCAACGTTGGCTGCTTTACAATTGCTTGCTGAAGTAGCTCCCACCTGGGACCACTCAAACAGCCTGCCAGAATGCAAGCCACACCCTTGGTGCCTGTGTGTAGTTGCAGCCTGCCAGCCACACTTGGGTTACACTCTGGCTCTCACCAGTTGTGGTTATACTGCAGGATGACGCCAACACACACCCATTCCCAGATTTCCCTCCAGAAATGTATGTCCTGTACTGCCCAGCCCTCTCCAGAACACTACAAATTATAATGTCCGTTATTCCTTTAAGAAAATAATATGCACACAACTTGTCATCCCAAATGGAATTACCCAGACATTTCAATTTAAATATGCTGGATTAGATAACTCAATTAAATGAGTTTATTAACTACAAAGAGCTAGATTTAAAGTAAGTACAAGTAATGAGGCATAAAAGTCAGAAATGGTTACAAGAAAATTAAAGATAAGACATTTATTAATACCTAACTTAACAAACTACATCAGATTCAAGCAAAAATTCTCTCTGCATGCTTTCAGAAGTCTTACTGACCAAATCCTGTAGGTGCTGGAAGTTTTTCCCTCAGCAGTATCCGTAGGGTACCGGCTCTGGTGCCCTCTGGAGTGGCGCCCACATGACACGGTATAAGGGGCGCTGCCAACTCCCCCCACCTTCAGTTCCTTCTTGCCGGAAACTCTGACAGTGGGGAAGGACAGCAGGTTGCGGAATGGACATGAGCAACACATCTCAAAGAACACAAGTTACGGAAAAGGTAACTCTTTTCTTCTTCGAGTGCTTGCTCATGTCCATTCCATATTAGGTGACTCCCAAGCAGTACCCCTAGAGGTGGGTAGGAATTCACGGATGTGTAGCTTACACAGCTCTGCCGAACCCAGCGTCGTCTCTGGCCTGCTGAGTGATGGCATAATGAGCAGTAAACGTGTGAACAGAGGACCACGTTGTGGCTCTACAGGTGTCCTGAACAGGGATGCGTGCCAGGAAGGCCGCCGAAGACGCCTGTGCTCTCGTTGAGTGGGCTCTGACAATCTGCGGCGGTGGAACCGTTGTAACAGGTCCTTATGCACAATTCATCCTATCCGCTTGGTACATTCTAAGTAGAAAGCCAAGGCCCTCCAGACGTCCAGGGCATGAAGACGCATCTCCTCACTGGTCTTGTGCGATTTGGGACAGAACACAGGGAGGAAGATGTCCTGGTTCATATGGAAGTTGGAGACCAACTTTGGCAGGAAGGCCGGGTGGGGCCGCAACTGAACCTTATCTTTGTAGAAGACCATGTACGGAGGTTCTGAGGTCAAGGCTTTAATTTCAGAGACCTGTCTTGCCGACGTCACCGCCACCAGGAATGCGACCTTCCATGACAGGTGGGAAAGAGATCAGGAACCCAGCAGCTCAAAGGGTGGGCCCACGAGCCTGAAGAGGACCAAATTAAGATCCCACTGTGGGATGGGGGTCTGTACCTGGGGGAAGAGTCTCTGGAGCCCTATCAAGAATCTGACTGTCATGTCGTCGGAAAATACCATCTGTCCTTGGATCGGCGGGTGAAAAGCGAAGATGGCCGCTAGATGCACTCTAATGGAAGTGTGTGCCAGGCCCTGGATCCTCAAATGGAGCAGGTAGTCCAGGACAGCCTGGATGGAAGAATGCGAGGGAGAGATGCCACGCTTGGACACCCAGCGGGAAAACCTCGTCCACTTGGCCAGGTAAGTCAGTCTGGTTGGGTGCTTCCTACTCCCCAGGAGGACCTCTTGGACTCCTTCTGAACAGGTCCATTCCTCTGGGTTCAGCCACGCAGCATCCACACCGAGAGGTGGAGGGACTTGAGGTTGGGGTGTAGGAGCTGGCCGTGGTCCTGTGACAGCAGGTCCGGGCGGTTGGGCAGGGGCCAGGGAGGGGCTGCGGACAAGCTCATAAGTGTGGCGAACCAATGTTGGCGAGGCCACGCCGGGGCGATCACAACCACCTGCGCTTTGTCTCTCTTGATCTTTGCTAGGACCCTGCTGATGAGTGGAATTGGAGGGAATGCATACATTAGGCTCCCTGACCACGACAGGAGGAAGGCTTCAGAGAGGGAGCCCTTGCTCAGACCTTGCAGAGAGCAAAACCGGTGGCATTTCCTGTTCTGTCTGGTAGCGAACAGGTCCACTTGGGGAGTTCCCCACCTTTGGAAGATGATGGCGCGACCACTCGTGGTGAGAGGAGAAGTCCTTGCTGAGCTGGTCCGCCAGCGTATTCTCGACACTGGAAAGGTGACAAGCTTCCAGGTGGATTTTGTGGCTGATGCAGAAGTCCCATAGATGGAGTGCTTCTTGACAGAGAGTCGACGAGCGCACTCCCCCTTGCCTGTTGATGTAGAACATTGAGGCTGTGTTGTCTGTCAGGACTCGTACCACCTTGCCGGACAGGTGGGGCAGGAAGACTTTGCACGTCAGCCAGACTGCTCGGAGCTCTTTGACCTTTATGTGCAACTTCTCCTCCTCTGGGGACCACATCCCGTGTCTGGAGGTTGCCGAGATGTGCACCCCCGCCGAGGTCTGAGGCATCCAACACCAACTCGATGGAGTGACAGGGGTGTTGTTGAACAGAACTCCCTCCAGGGCTGTCCTGCGGTCGGTCCATCATCGCAGTGAGGTAAGTATCGCCTGGGGAATGACAACAATCTTTTCCAGGAGGTCTCTGGACTGGGAATAGACCTTCCCCGGCCATTGTTGCAGGGGCCACATTCGGAGTCTGGCGTGGCAGACAATGTATGTGCACGCTGCCATGGGACCCAGGAGGTGCAGACACACCCTGGCTGCAGTCAGAGGGAATGCAGAGCCTTCTGTGATGAGGTTCGTCAACGTGTAGAACCTTTCCAGCGGCAGGAATGCTCTGGCGCAGGTCGAGTCGAGGACCGCTCCGGTGAACTCTATCCTCTGCACCAGCACTAACTTCGACTTTTTGTCATTTACCAGTAGGCCCAGAGAGTGGCACGTGGCCTGAAGCACCGCAACATCCCTTTGGACTTGAGACCTGGAGCTGGATACCCCGAAGGCTGAGGTAAGCCGCTACCACTGACATTCACTTGGTAAAAACTCTCGGTGCTGTCGCCAGGCCACACAGGAGGACTACAAACTGGTAGTGGTGGGGCCCCACCGTAAACCGGAGGAAGCGTCTGTGTCCTTGAAAGATCACTATGTGGAAGTATGCATCCTTCTAGTCGAGGGTGGCATACCAGTCTCCCGGATCCAGGGAGGGGATAATAGAAGCCAGGGAAACCATGCGGAATTTTAACTTCTTTAGGTACTTGTTGAGGTCTCACAGGTCCAGGATGGGCCGTAGACCGCCCTTGGCCTTTGGGATTAAGAAGTACTGGGAATAGAACCTCCTGTTCCTGTACTCGAGAGGAACTTCTTCCACCGCAACCAGCTGTAGTAACCCCTTTACCGAGGTTATAACCGTCCAGGCATGGAGGAAGAGGGAGAGGCGGTTGGAGAATGCAGGGAAGGATGGATCCTTCTGGAATAGTCTGGTAGGTCGCCCTCGGGCGCACCCTCAAAACGACCATTTGGCTCCCTGCTTATTACAGGTCAAGCCTGACTGGGCAGAGGGTGGAGGCGGGTGGCTCAGACAGCGCTTGTAGCTCTTGGCTTGTTTATAGGGCTAGTCCTGCCGAGGCTGACTCCCCTAGCCCTGCAGCTGCTGTGGTTTGAACTGCTTACGCGCCAGGGTTGGGATGTAAAGACCCAGGCTTCTTTTAGGGTGGTGAGGTAGTCCTTGAGGCCATGCAATTTGCTGTCTGTTTGCTCCACCAATAGGGCCCTGATGTTGAAGGGTAGGTCTGTATTGACTGCTGAGCTTCGGTGGACAACCCAGAGAGGAGCAGCCAGGAGACTCGCTGCATCGAGATAGCGGAAGCCATGGTGTGGGCAGCAGCGTCCGCAGCATCTGACGCCACCTGGAGGGCTGCCCTGGCCGCGGTCCTGCCCTCAGGATCACTCGGAACTCCTTCTTGGAAGCCTCGGGGAGCGACCCTTCGAACCTGGCCATGGCTTGCCACATATTGAAGTCATATCGGTGAAGGAGGGCTTGGTGGTTGGCCACTCTCAGCTGAAGGCTGGAAGACGAATAAACCTTACATCAAAAAAGATCCAGCCTCCTTGAGTCTTTATTTTTGGGGGTGGCCCCGGGTTGTCCCTGCCTCTCCTTGTGATTAACCGCCTCGACCACAAGGAAATTGAGGGCTGGGTGGGAGTATAAGTACTCAAGCCCTTTGGCTGGCATGAAGTACTTACGTTCGGCCCTTTTAGAGATAGGGTCCAGGGAAGAGGGGGTCTGCCACAGGGCATTAGTGATCTTAGAAATCCCTTTATGAAAGGGTAGAGCCATCCTGGCAGGAGCCAAGGAACAGAGGATGTCAAACAGAGAGACCGAGGGCTCTTCCAATTGCTCTGCCTGAAGCCCGAGGTTAGAAGCGACCCTCTTCAAAAGTTCCTGGTGCGCCTTGGTGTCATCTTGAGGAACTGGGTGAGTGGGCCTCGTGATAGCCTCATTTGGCGATGACAAGGAAGATGTTGGTGCCACGGGAACCTCCATGTCCATTCGTGGTCCAGCAGCTTGCTCCCCTGGTCCTCCTGGACCTGTAGGGTCTTACCCCCTGAAGGGGATGGGATACCAAGGCCGCTGGCCTCTCTGAGGCTCCCAACACCAATCGGGCAGCCTGGGAAGGCTGGGTGAACCGCCAAGGGTTCCACAGTATCCATGGCACCGTCCACTGCTCTTGGGGCCATGGGACAGGTTTTGGTACTGATAATGTCATCGGCACAGTCGGTACCAGGGCTTGTCCCGCAGTCAAGGAACCTCGCTCCGAGCCACCAGCAGAGCGATCGGTCCCGGGAGACCAGGCTGAGCAGTGGCTCTTGTCCTGAGTAGGGCGACCTTCCTTTTGGATGACGGCCCAGTGATTGGCGGTCTCTGGTGCCCGATCGGTCCCAGGATCGGTCCTGGGCCCTTGAAGATGGTCGGGGCTGGTCCTGGAGTTCTTGCCAGGTGGCGCGTGCCTCAGAGGGTCTGCACCAATCTACCAGTGAGGTACACCTCAAGTCCCTCGATCGGTGCCCCCAGTGAGGGGACTGAAGAGGGCTCAGCTGAGCCTGCCTCTCCCATCCTGAGGCGTGATGGCTGCGGGCAAGTGAACGCTGGCAGGACATCCCTCTCGATGGGGAAAGGTACCGCTGAGGCGGGGACACACGCATAGGTCCCAACACGGTTTTCCCCGAGACCAGGGTTCCACAGGAGCCAGTGAGGGTGGCACCAGGAGCGTCAGGATCTCCTGAGCTGCTTGAAGAGCTTTGGGCATGGACGGCACCTGAAGCTGGCCAGGGCCTGCACCACTATCAGGAGTCACAGGCAAGGCATGGGATGGGCTGCACCGCTCAGCTTGAGCTGGGAACTGACTTCCTGAGGGGCGTGTTGAGCTGCCTGACATGGGCCTTGGCTCACCCCCTGCCCTCTCCTTTCCCTTGCGGGAGGTAGGAGATTTTCCCCCACAGTCTTTTTCAGCTTCTTGACCGGAGCCGTGGAGGGAGACCGGTGCCGGCTCGTGGACGGCGCTGGGGGAGCACTGCACAAGGAGGCCACAGTGCTTGGTGCAGAGTCAGACCGCTGCTCTGGCGCCGAAGTGAGTGACGACTCCATTAGGAACGCTCTTATTGCGCTCCTTCTTCGTCCTAGGTTTGAAGGACTTGCAGATATGGCACTTGTCACTTATGTGTCCTTCACCTAAGCACCTTAAGCAGCTGGTATGGGGACCACTGACAGGCATAGGCCATTTGCAGCGATCACAGGGCTTAAAGCCTGGGGACCGGGGCATGCCCTGACCAGGTCCCGTTCGGGACTAATGGAGAGTTTGAGAACTACTACTAAGGGTAACTAAGAAAACTACTAACTGTGTATAACTATTTTACAGGATTTCAAAGTTTGTAAGAACAGAGAAGGAATCAATGCTAGCCAAAGATTCAGACGTTCCAGCACTGTCACTGGCGGCAAGAAGGAACTGAGGGTGGGGGGAGCCATGTGGGTGCCACTCCAGAGGGCACCAGAGCCGGTCTGCTACGGATACTGCTGAGGAGAAAACCTCCAGCACTGGTGCATGTGGCGAGCACACACACCTAATATGGAATGGACATGAACAAGCACTCAAAGAAGAATCAGAACTTACAGAAAGCTCAGCAACAACACCCCTAATACAAAAATGGCTACTGACCCAGCCTCAATGCTGCTCTTCACTTTCCTGGCATCAGTGGGGAGCACTGGATTGTGAAAAGGCAGGGGAGACACGAGGGAGTTATTTTAGTATATGGGAGGGAAGACAGAATAAATGAGAGAGTGAATAAGTGTGGCAGAGAAAGTGAGGGAGATATGGAAGGGTGAGAGGTAAAGAGGGAGGAAGAAAGGTGAATGGACTGAATGAAGGTGAGACAGAGGATGAAGTGAGGAAAAACAAAGGTATAGAAAATAAAAAAACAGAAAACAGGAGAGGGGGAGTATAAAAAAATAAAATGAGAAGACTAAGAGATAGGGGAATCTTGGGGCATGGGAGATTTCTATAAGATAGTTGCAGGGCCTGCAGATATAGTAGAAAATAGAGTCACAGGGCTGTGACTTGGAGAAAACAATGAAGAGTAAATAGATGCCCATACTTTATTGTAATATGTTCCAACTTTTATGCTGAAAATCTATGGGAGGGAGGAAAGGGGATCTTTTCTCCCCTTTTGACTCCCTACAGATACTATATCTGCCAAAATCCTCCTTTACACACTTTCCTGACAAAATACTTATCTGTAACACCCCTCTGGGACAGGGATCCTATTTTTAGTCTTTGAAAAAAATTTAGTTACCCTACCAGAGGGAAAAGAATACCTTTTGAGATTAGACTTTTGAAATACATTGCTTGATTCATGTAGAGATGGTAGTTTTAGAAGTAGTTTTCCTGTGTTAACTCTCACACAGAGCACCCAGTTTGACAGTACTAGGCCTTTCAGTAGGCTATGTAGAATTTTAGTATTCTGCACACATCCAGAACATTCCATATATAACATTTATATATCTGTCAGGATAAGGGAATAAACTGGGGAAGAACTATCTCCTAATTTATCAGAAAACATAACAGGACTTTGGAAAGGAGAGAGGAAGAGTCTTCAGACAAATTTTGTCCTTGATCTAAAATAAGGTAAAAGACTATATAATCTCATCTGAGAGTAAAAAAATTAATTAAATGCAGGCTTTAAGAAAATGACCATGGTAAATTGAACATGGTAAATTAATTACAATAATGTACGATATTCTTTTTGCAATAAAAAACACATTTTGACATTTCACTTTAGTGACTACGGCCCTTACCTCAGTTTTAAATACAAGATAACAAAGTACTCAGGACATTTTCCTTGCATTAAAAAAGCTGCATTACTTTGAACATACATAGATAAAAAAAATATTATTTTGACATTCAATATATTCAGTAGATTTTTCATGCAGTAAGTCAGTTAAATAATTTTTTCTACACATGCATTCTTGTGTTTCAATGCTATGTAAATGACTGAAGTGTAAAAATGGATCACCTTTCTTATAGTTGCAGAGTATTGAGGTAGCATACTCTGATCCAGCCCTTCTGTCTGCTTCAGCTTCTCACATACGGCTTCCACATTCATTGAGCTCAAAGGCACATGTGATCCTCCAGTGGCTGATCCTGTGACTGTTCCTGTTCCCTATGCAAGCGGAAAAAAGTGCACAAACAACATATTCAAATGCTCAGCATGTCTGATGCAAATCAAACTGTCTTCAATTATATGCATTTTTGGATATGGAACTAAAAAGCAAGATTATCATGATTAGTGCCAAATTATCTAAATATAATACTGGAAAATACTAACATATGGTGGTAGTAATAACAATAATAATTAGAGGGAAATGGCTGAGACACTGTCCATCCTAGAAAAGTGTTCTAGTTTAACCAAACTAATTAAAAAATCAATATAAGATATAACAAATTAATATATCAATATAAACAAGGGTTAAAACTAGTGTCACCATTAGGAATTTGCATAGATTTAACTAGGTCACATTTTAAAAGCAAGACAAGGCCTTATTAAACAATTTGGACTCCAGTGTTTTACCCAAACTCTTCATGCTAACTTCAGACTAAGATGATGTAGAGTGACTCTCTCAGCTTTTGGGAATAACACCAAAGAGGGTGTGGGGAGGGAAAATGAATGCATCTTCAGGTGGCCAGTACAAGGCTCTAAATTCTCAGAAAAGTTGTGGGGTCTCTGTGCCACGATACAGAGGTGGCTAAAGCAAGGTGAAGGGGAAGAAATGTAAGTCTACGTTTCTGCAATTTCACTATCCTGTTAAAATATATCCAGATAGATCTAGATTCTTATGGCACACCCATCAGCAATATATTCGAGCATCTATATTAGTGATATGTTTCAAACTGTAAATTGGGTCTAATTATTAATTGATGTAGGGCAATCTGTAGAATACGGCTTTCTTTGAAAGTTTTACACAGCGTCCATGAAAAACACTCATTACTCAATAACGATATCTACATTAGAAAATAATATTTTTCAAAGTAAACACCTGTTATTTATGCTAGAGGGTCAGACACTTAGTTGCTTCTGTAGGTCAAGCTCATTGCACACACCAGAGGCTCCTACCATCCTTCATTCCCCCTCCCCAATCACAAGCTCCCTGTTTGACATCCTCCAATCCTTCTTTATTTCAGAGACTCCCTCCAACCTCCCTCATCACCTCCCTGTATGCCAGGGTCTCACATTCTCCCCTCATGTCACAAACTGTGTGCCCCCTCATTCCTCCCTTCCCTCTTCTCCACCATGACAGGGGCTCTGTGTGCCCTCCATTCACCCTTCCAGCACATGGCTGGGGCTCGGTGTCCCCCATACCACTGTGCCTCATTCTCACCCGAATACCAGGGGTCCTGTGTGCCTCTCAATTCCCCTCTGCAAGGGTCTGAGTGGACCACCATTCCCCTCCGACCATCACCCAACCCACCCATGACAGGGGCCGTATGTGCTTCCTTTTCCCTCAACTATTCTTATTTCTTTTCTGTCTATCTGGGAGATACGTCATTCAGGAGGTCAAAATTTTAAACTGTACTGGGACATGGGCAGAGAGGAGATGATAGGTATTGTTATGCTGGAAAGTGTTAATGGCTCCTTTGATTTATAGACAATTACAAAGATGACTGATGCTGCTGGATCTGTGAACCAGATGCAAGGGTCTCTGTCTCCGTCCCCCCATTTCTCTCTTCTGATTTCACAAAAAGCAAAGGGGTTCTGCCCACTGACACCCAGAACATTCCCTGAAATTTTGGAACTCGTCGGATGTGGTAATCAAAAGTTATCACATTACATAGAGACAAACAGAGAAATTCCATCAAGACCTCTTTTGCCTGTATAATTCTATATATCAATTTCCCATTCAGAGCTAACAGATTACTACAACTGTGTCATCTTTTAAAACCACTGATTGTGTATATAAGTTTGCTTGCTTTAACCTTGTAATAACTCTCATTTATTTTCTTAGTCAATAAATCTTCAGTTAGTTTATTACAGGATTGGCTACAAGCATTGTCTTTGGAGAGAGATCTAAAGTACAAAATGACCTGAGGTAAGTGACTGCTCTCTTGGGACTGGGAGCAACCTGAATATTTTGTGCTCTTTGGTGTATAGCAACCAACTATCACTAAGTCCAGCTTGACTGGGTAGCAAGATAGACTGGAATATCAAGGGGACTGCCTCTGACTCTGTTTTAAGACTGTTATAGTGCTTTAGAGTTCATATTCCTTACTGAGTTGGTGAAATCTAATTATAGAAATACAACCCAGTTTGGAGTCTCTGCCCTGCTTCTTGACAGTCTGCCTTGAGATTGGCACTAATGCTCATGAACCACTCCAGACACTGTGACACAATGGTTTACAGAAAAACATGAGAGACAAAGAGCACACACTGAAGCAAATAAGTATAGTTCTCTATAACTGTCCCCCTTAAAACAGGATAACAGAATCATAAAAATCTAGGGCTGGAAGGCACCTCCAGAGGTCATCAATTCCAGCACCCTGTGCTGAGGTACAACCAAGTAAACCTAAACCATCCCTGACAGGCATTTGTCTAAGCTGTTCTTAAAAATCTCCAATGATGGGGATTCCATAATAGCTATTCTCCTAATAGCTAAACTAAATCTCCCTCGCTGCAGATTCAGACAATTATTTCTTGCCCTACCTTTGGTGGACATGGAGAACAACTGATCACAGTCCTCCTTTTAAACAGCCCTTAATATATTTGAAGTCTGTTATCAAATACCCCTTCAATCTTCTTTTCTCAAGACTAAATAAACATGGACAGTTTTTTTAACTTTTCCTCATAGGTCAGGTTTTCTAAACCTTTGATCTTTCTTGTTGCTCTTTTCTGGACTCACCAATTTGTCCACATCTTAAAGCGTGATGCCAAGAACTGGACACACTACTCCAACTGGGGCCTCAACAGTGCTGAGTAAAGTGGGACAATTAAGTCCCATGTCTTACATGCAACACTCCTGTTAATACACCCCAGAATGATATTAGCCTTTTTCACAACTGCATCACATTGTTAACTCACATTCAATTTGTGATCCACTATAACCCACACATTCTTTTCAGCAGTACTGCTGTTTAGCCAGTTAGTCCCCATTTTGTAGCTGTGCATTTGATTTTTCCTTTTTAAGTGTAGTACTTTGCACTTGTCTTTACTGAATTTCATCTTGTTGATTTCAGACCAGTTCTTCAATTTGTCAAGGTCATTTGAAATTCTAATCCTGTCTTCCAAAGTGTTAGCAACCCTTCTCAGCCTGGTATTATCTGCAAATACTATAAGCACACTCTCTACTCAATTATCCAAGTAATGAATGAAAATATTAGATAGTACTGGACCCACGACAGATCCCTGCTGAAAGAGATTTCAACATTAAATGCATTTCTACATATTTAAAAGGAATAAGAGAGGTTTCAAAATATTGTAACATTTATTTAGTGGTAATAAAAGAATGTAAAAATATCAGTATAATTGGGAAAGTACAGAAAGAGTTAATTCTACTCACAGAAGAACAGAGTTATTGAAAAGTGCCGTCTAAGAGTGAATGCTATACAGTACAACTTTAATTATCAAATGTAATGGAACTCATTAAATAATTTTGAATAGTTGGAGTTTTGGATAATGAACATAGTTAAGAGTTCTTAGTATTGTGACCCTGTTTTAGCTAACAGGGAGTTTTGGATAACTGAAGTTTAACTGTATATCTAGGCTTTATCTTCTTGGCCATGTGCAAATATTTGGATCAAGCATGATTAACAACTTCGGTTGCATCAGTTCCATATGAGACTGGTGAAATATTTCCTTTCTAAAGACACCCTTAAGCATTCCATATATAGTAAACTATAAACATCTAAATAGTTAAAGGTACCACTACATCAGTGGTCTCCAACCTTTTTACACACAAGATCACTTTTTGAATTTAAGTGCAACCCAGGATCTACCCCGCTCCTTCCCCGAGGCCCCGCCCCTTCCCTGAAGCTCTGCCCTGCTCATTCCATTCCCCCCTCCCTCCGTCTCTCACTCTCCCCCACCCTAACTCACTTTCATTGGGCTGGGGCAGGAGGTTAGGGTTCAGGAGGGGGTGCAAGCTCTGGGAGGGAGTTTGGGTGCAGGAGGGGGCTCTGGACTGGGGCAGAGTGTTGGGATGCAGGAGGGGGTATGGGGTGCTGGGGCAGAGGGTTGGGGTGCAGGACGGGGTATGGGGTGCTGGCTCTGGGAGGGGGCTCAGGGCTGGGGTGCGGGCTCCCACCGTGCGGCACTTACCTCGGGCGGTGGTGCAGTGGGGCTAAGGCCCACTGCCTGCTGTGGCCCCACGCCGCTCCCGGCGGCCAAAATGCCCCTGTGGTGGGGCACGTGGCTCCGTGCGCTGCTCCTGCCTGCAAGCACCGCCCCCACAGCTCCCATTGGCCGAAGTTCCCCGTTCCCAGCCAATGGGAGCTGCGAGGGTGGTGCTTGCGGGCAGGAGCAGCGCGCAGAGACCCCTTCCCCCCAGGGGCCGCGGGGGCATGCTGGCCGCTTCCAGGAGCGGCGTGGGGCTGGGGCAGGCAAGGAGCCTGCCTTAGCCCCACTGCACCGCCAGACTTTTAGCAGCCAGAGATTGCGATTGACTGGCAGAGGCTCCAGGATCGACCAATCGATTGTGATCTACGGGTTGGTGACAACTGCACTATATCATCTGGAATTTCAGAGCAGGCCATAGAATGCTACCCTACTTTTATCATTACACATTCTGCTGTGACACTTCAGGTTTTCAATCCTTCCTCTTCCTTTTCTAGAAAACTTATTTCTGCCTTTAGCATCATAACCCAACACATATAAACCCATTATTATTCAGAGGTTTCAGAGGGCATCCAAAACCTCTGTATAATCATAGGATTACTTAACCAAAGGGCTCAGCCCTGTGGAACTCTTAAATTCTGCAGAAATGATGTTAATCGCCAAAAGCCCCTACATTTTGCAGGAACAGAGCCCACTCTTGCAAAGCTTAGCTCTGTGCACAGAAATCTAAGATCTGTGTGCAAGACAGAACAGAGTGCTGGGGACGGAGAGTGCAGAGCAGGAAGAGACATTTCTGAAAGGTGATACAAGCAGAGCCCTCTATCTGTAATCTGGTTATTCCAGATGTCCCCAGAGCCATCAGAAGTGCTAGTTCTATTAGCAGTGCACCCACCTAGCCTTCACAGTTCCTGCTTATGGAATTTTGGTTTCAGCACTGTGGAACATCTAGGCACCACAGGACTGAAACTAAACTCCTGTGGAGGTCCATGACTTTAAATAGGTCACACTACAAAAAAATTCCACTTCTTCAAAGCTTAGAAGCTCAACATCACACAGGTAAACGCTGAGATGCAAAACTGTGCTTTGGTTAACAACAGTTCAGTTAATCAGGGTTTACCCGTAATTCTTTGTGAACAATGAAGAATGTATTTATGTTCTGTATAGTGTTTCTCTCTTTTCTCTTTATTTAAGTACTTCACTTTCAAAGTTGAGCTGAAGAGACAGAGATTCAAGGAAAGAATCACATTTACTCTTGATAATGAGAACACCTACAGCTACACTAGACAATATTCAATTTTTTTTTTTAAAGGATATAAATCCTCATATACTTCAAGGTATAAGCCAATCACTAACTGATTAATGTTAGGAAGCAGCTTTCCCTCTGAACTATGTAACTGCTCACACTACAGGCTTTCTTGCACCTTCCTCTGAAGCATATGGCACTGCACACTGCTGGAAATAAACTACTGGATTAGATGGACTACTGGTCAGATCTGATATGGCTATTCTTATGATTTCAAACAATAGAGAGGCTACTAGGTATACAAGAAGAGAGGCTGCTGCAGGCACATAGTGCAATACTTGAGCATTATTTGTATTCCCTTCTTATGTAATCTTTATGTTTTCCAATACTTAACTTTTATAATCACTTTTACATTCTTAGCCTCCTACTTATCAAATAGTTTTGGCTAATATTCCCCCCCCCACACACACTTTTGATATTCACAATTAATTATCTCATAATTATTTCACAGTCTGTAAATAGTAAGAGATATTCCAGTTTCTTTTATGAATAAAACTAAACAGTTTTAAATAGAGCATTTAAATACTAACAAAACTACAGATTATGGGGTCTTTTAAACAAATACGTTTCTGTTCTAAAGGGTAACTGCAATCTAACATGAAGGCAAACAACCAAAATAATTTTTTGATTCTCTTAGTTAAAACTTACACGTTTGTTACCTTGACTTGATTGCTTGAGAAACTTGTCCAAAAGGCAACAAAAAATGGTCATAACATTATTAAAATTTTGATATTAAAATTTTTATCCAACTAGTCAGCACAATTCAGAAATTTTTAGAGATATTTGGATGTATTATTCCAATCTTCTTCCTATTCCAATGTGATTTCTCAACAATATTCTTACAATGAATGCAGTGAATAAGAGATGCTGAAAAGCATGAACTAGGTTAATCCACCCATAATCACAATTTACTGGTTAGTTCAAATTATACTTTTAGTGGAAAAATCTATTATAATTTGAAAAATGGCAGCCATAAACTATGACCAAAACTATTTTATAATGGTGTTGCTAACATAAATACTCTAAGAACAAGGTGAAGAGTTTCAACAGTTTGTGAACTGTGAATCTATCAAATATAGTATCTGTAGATTACCACAAAGAAATAAAGAAGGAAATTTCACACACTGTTAAGATGGAATAGGCATTCTTGCATTAAATCAAAATATTTTAGCAGTCAAGAGCAAGTCACTATTTCTGCATGCATTAGGAGTTAGTTTAGAAAGAAGCATTTTTCTCTATCAAAAATTATATGGGAAAATGCTAAAATATTTAGATTTTTGTTAAAGTATAAACTATTTCCAATAAATACACATTAATCCAAATCACTCTTTATAAAAAACACTGCCTGAAGAATAAATAATGTAATTGCTTTAGGGATAATGTCGTCATGTAAGTGAATTAAAACTGTACTTAAACTGACACATTTTTCAGCTTAGAGAACATTACACTGAAAAATATTTGCCATGCAAAAGCTAAAAGCAGCTTGTCAAAGCAAACCTAAGGGCTAGTAATGAGCATTAATTTATAGACAGCCTAGCATGAAGAGCTTTTGCAATGATTCCATCAAATAAGTGAATGACAATTCATAGAAAGTTGCTGTACCTGTTTCTGTTTGTTTAACCCAGATTTACACAGCTTCAAGAAAGGGACAAAAACAGAATGAAAAGACAGAAGCTTAAAGTGAAACATCAAAAATGTCTAAAGATGTAATTGACATTCATATTAATCTAATTTAAAACAGTGCATGTAAAACTAGCTTTATGATAAAAACTTAGTATACTGAGATTTTTTTATACTGCAATAAAACATTTAAGATAGATATTTCTGATAAGTGACTTGCTCCTTTTGTACTCGTAAAAAAGCAGATGAATACTTGTTGAAGTTTAATATCCTAGGACAGAGGGAAGATCTGCATCATTTTTACTGTGAATAATCTTGGTTTGCAGCCTAAAATTCCTTTGTCATTTCAAAATTATGTCACACCATTATTTGTCGAATAATTTTAAAGTCCTCATAGCTAAGCAAGGGAAACAGAGCTGAAAAGGTAGATTTTGAGAACAAATAGTAATAGGGTTTATAGTTCGTATTCTAAAGGGATTAATTCCACATTAACAACATTTGCAAGAATAAGTGAAAAACTTCCCAGGCTACATCCTTTGACCATACCCAGACCTGTCCATTAAAAAAACACTTCCATTATTTTTAAAGGATAGGCAGGGTTTATGTATAATTACATGATTGCACAGGTCCATTTTAGGGCCACTTCAATGAAAGTACATTATATGCCTCAAGGAACTATTGATTTCATGCAACAGGGAAAACATCTTTAAAACAATACAATTACGTTGAGGCATGCTCCATCCTAACAAATGCAATTAGTAATGCTAACTTGATTCATGATATATGTTGGTAGATATGTAGTAGTAGGATTTTATGTTTGTATTTTGGATAATTTAGAACAGGGGTCTCAAACTCAAATGACCCCGAGGGCCACATGAGGACTAGTGCATTGGCCCGAGGGCCGCATCACTGACACGCCCCCTTGCTGCCGGTGGCCCCCCCTACTCCACCCCTTCCATGAGGCCCCGCCCCTGCCCTGTCTCTTCACCTCCTCCCCTAAGCGCGCGGCTCCCCGCTCCTCCCCCCTCCCTCCTGGAAAGTGCAAAACACGCACTTAGTTAGATTTACTTCTGTTAAAGCCCCCTCCCCCCCTGCTCTGCCTCTTCCAGGGGTGGCAGGTTTGTAGAACCTGCCCCCCCCCCCCAAACTCCACCCCCACCTGCCTAAGGCTCTGGGAGGGAGTTTGGGTGGGAGAGGGAGTCTGGAGTGCAGGCTCTGGGATGGAGTTTAGGTGCTCGGTGCAGGCTCCAGGCTGCGGCAGGGGGTGGGGGTGCAGGCTTTGGGACGGAGTTTGGGGATAGGAGAGGGTGCAGGGGTGAGGGCTGTGGGGCTGGGGATGAGGGGTTTGGGGCATAGGAGAGGCTCGGGGCATTGGAGAGGCTCAGGACTAGGGCAGAAGGGCAGCCTGCCCTGGCCCTAGTGAAGGGGGGCACTAGGACCCTGTGGCAGCAGGTGATGCCGGAAGCCGGCAGAGCGGAGCAGAGTCAGCGGCTCCCGGGCGGTGAGGGGGCAGCAAGTGGGGGCCGGGAGACACTTGGGGGAGGCGCGTGGGGGCAGCAGGCGGGGCCGGGGGAGAGACCCGGCCCCAAACATTGGGGAGCAGCGCGCACGGAGCTTAGCAGGCACAGAAAATAACTCGGGGAGTGATGCGGGGGTGAGGGAAGTTTGGCAGTGACAGGAAGTAACTGGGGGAGCTTGGCGGGCTGCAGGGAAGAGCGGCCCGCGGGCCGCGTGTTTGAGACCCCTGATTTAGAATGAAGGATATAATAATGCAGCATGTACAAATGTATTGATGTATGATTTAACCATATCCTGCCAGCCACCCTTTTTGAATAGCAGAAAGGAATGGCCTAAGGGGCCATTGGTAGAAACGCATCAGACAGGCTGCCTGTGTCTGAACTGATGTTAAGGCAGGAACAGACCAGAACAGTTCTTATGGCTGATTATGGTCTCCTTCTGTTTTAGGATAAGTTTTCATTACAGTATTTGCTATACGGTCTTGTTTCTTATCTGCATTGCAAATAAAGTTGTGTAAGGTTCCTTTGTAATCCCTTTAGTAACCATATAACCCTTTCTAAAATGTAATCCTGTCTGAAATTATCTGTAAAATTGTTTGGTGTGAGTAAAGAATGTGTGCACGGTTAAGGATGAGTGTGAAAGCCATCACAAATGTCCAGATGGTCAAGAAGAAGTGAGAGACTTGGAGAGACAGCAGGAAACAATCAGAAAACATCCATTGTATCTGATGCTAAACAAGTTAGCAGCATTGACAACCTCAGAGGTGAGGCAAACACCCCCCAAAGGCGAGACAACAAATAAGAGATAACAGCGGAAAACCCCAAGATTAACACCACTTAAGGACTAACAATTACAGAATGACATTGCAAAATCCATAGACTAAAGTGGGAATTTACAAGTATAAAGCTGGGGTTTTTGCCATAGAACTCTGGGTTCAGTCCTGCAAAGCCTCGGCGCATCGGATCGCGACCAACAGAGCCCAGCTCCTCACTCATGCTCGATCTAACTAGCCATTGGATTGACTCGAGCTATGACAGACTGGTAACTATAAGACCATCTGCAGGACCTGTGTGTGTGTTGTGATTGAATGCATATGCTGTTATATTTTCAATAAATGTGGCGTATTGCCTTTTCCCCTGAAAAGATCCCATGTGCTTCTTATAAGAATAACAGGTAACATAGATCTTGTTCATATTGCAATCTGGTGACAAACTCTTTAGACTGGGCAGAGATCATGCCTTCTTTGCTGTCAGAAAAGTACCCAGAAAATCACGAGTGCTACTGGAAAACAAAAGTTAATACTGTTTCATTAAAAATACCACACTATACCCTACTAGCACAACAAACTGCTTACCTGTCTACTTGGATTTTGGAACAGACTAAAGAATACTAAATTTGTTGTGAAGAAGATATTTTGGAGACTCCAAGACAAAAGTACAGCTAGGGTCAGGTATTATAATGCCCTGTAGGCCGAATCCTGCACTTACTAAAGTTAATGGCAAAGCTTCCATTCTGTTTCAATAGCACAGGATCAGGCCCCAAATTAGTTAATTTACTAAAGAGAACCAGCATTAAACCTGCAGGGAATTTTAACAGTATTCTTTATCCACTATTCCAGAAACCCATGAAAATTATGGACTAGATAGGGCTAGAACACAAAATACAAGTTTGAAATATATATACACATGCATGTGCACTCACACAGTGCCTACAATGTACTCTGCACAACATAATGCACAAGACTAAACGTAATTATAGTCACTCAAGTTTTACACCAACATCAATCCACTAATTTCCATGATGTTGCTTCAGATTTACACTGGTGTAGGAAAGACCAGAATCAGGCTCTAAGATTTTAGGATATTGGGTTATAAAACCCGTTAACTTTATTGACATACTGACATCAATGGCAGGAGCCACAAAGCATGAAGAGGATTGTGCAACTGTAGAATCACAGAAATGTAGGGCTGGAAGGGACCTTGAAAAGTCATTAACTCCAGCCCCCTGCACTGAGACAAGACCTTCTCTACACAGCTCTGCCAATTAACAGAAATTTTGACCCATATAAAAAAAATGGGTCTTCCAGAGATACCAGCTCCTTGCATTGGCCAAAAAAGCTTACTAAAAAGCAAGTAAAGGGAGCTTCTCTCCTCTACTCAGGGCTAAATAAATCAACCCTTCTAGGCCATGCCACACTCAGAAATCAAGACTGAGCTTTAATCCTCCAGGTGGTATTCCTATTAGATCACCAAACCAGTCACAGTAGTTGGTACTCATTAAAAATTTCATAAGGATTGTTAGTACACTGAATTATTTTGCATGCATGGATCCATGCATTATAGAATAAGTAAAAGCTATTATCATATATAGTGACAAAGATGCATGGATTAAGGACTCCCTAAATACTCGGACAGAATTATTACAGTCTATTGTATCCATCATTTGTGGATAATTAAAGTGCCTCAAACACCTCTATTGAGCCTGTAAGAACTCTGAAGAATTCATCTTATACTCAGCATGAAAAGAGTTCATTTTTTCCCATCATGGTTAAATCACTGGAGAACGAACACATTGAGTAATATTGTTTCTGTCTTCCACAGAAATTCAACCAGAAAGCCAGCAAGGTCAGTATTACCTTGCACAGGGGACTCCCCAGAGGTTTAGGGATAGCGAACCCATCCTGACTGACAGAGCCTACTTGTGGAAGGGCTTTCAGAGGATTAGGGATGGTAGGGAAGCATAACGGGGCCCTTCCAGCCTCCTTCACACAGAGCAGAGGAGAAGACAATCAAGTATTAAAACAAAATAATTCACAAGCACTACAAAATTCAGAATCAGGGTTTTAACTACCCCATTAACTTTACATTTTGATCAAAATATTACAGGGTTTCAGAACAATATATGATCTTGAATGCCGCTATATGTAGGTTCAATAGCATTAGTTAAAGAATGAGAAACACTCCATGCCTATAAAATCCTTAATTAATGTTATTTTAATCCAGGCTTGGTCTTTGTTGCCATAATTATGCTGGAATTCTTGTTTTTCCCATTGTTGCATAATAAAAAAATGACATTTTATGCAAACCTTTTCTTGCATCAGTGAAAGACAAAAAATACCTTAAGTCACACATTTAGGCTGTTGCAAATAACAGGATAAAGCAATTAAGATAATGGTTAAAACTATGTTAACCCTTTTGTGTTGGCAGTCACCAGAGCTTGATGGCCAGGAATGGTTTTCTATTGACTTCCACAATTAAGGGTTAAAACAGCCACATATAAAGGAAGATATCTTTGTATGAATATTTATAATGAAATAAAGACTAAAGCTGTGGAACACAAAATTCTATGATTAACTTATTCATGAGTAAAGGTAGACCTTAACATGCTAGCTCATGAATATGATTATGATACAGTAACTCCTCACTTAACGTTGTAGTTATGTTCCTGAAAAATGCAACTTTAAGTGAAATGATGTTAAGCGAATCCAATTTCCCCATAAGAATGAATGTAAATGGGGGGGGGGGGGAAGATTCCAGGGAATTTTTTTTTTGCCATACAGTACAATCCTATAGTTGGGAGATGCCCCCGCCTTACCCCACACAGGCACAGCCCACTGGCACTGGAGACAATGAGGAAGGCAAGGAGGCAGCTTCCCCTACTCTGCAAGCACCAGGGGCAGGGGGCTCAACCCTCGGCCCGCCCACACCACCCCTTCCTCCAAGCCCCCACCCTTAACCCGCCTCTTCTTCTTCCCCCCTCCCCCTTCAGTCCGCACGCCGCGTCCTCACTCCTCCCCGTGGCAATCAGCTGGCTTGCAGCTTTCAGGAGGGAGAGGGGAGGAGCGAGGACACAGCGCACAGGCTCCCCCTCCCTCCCCTGGCTCCTGAACACCGCATGCCAGCTGGTTGCTGCGGGCAGGAGGGAAGGGGAATGAGCGAGTCCTCGCTCCTCCCCCCTCCCTCCCCTGCCTCCTGCCCGCGGCAATTAGCTGGCTTGCGATGTTCAGGGGGCAGGAGGGAAGGGGGAGGAACGAGGACTCGGCGTGCAGGCTTCCCCCTCTCTCCCCTGTATCCTGCCTGCGGCAATCAGCTGGTTTGCGGCATTCGGAAGGCAGGGGAGGGAGGGGAAGCCTGCATGCCAAGTCCTCGCTCCTGCCCCCTCCCTCCTGAACGTCGCAAGCCAGCTGATTGCCGTGGGCAGGAGGCGGGGGGGGGAGCGGGGGGGAACGGGACGAGGGGGAAGGTGCTGATCCACGGGGTCTGCCGGCGGGTGGGAGGCATTGGGGGGGGGTAGGGGAGCTGATAAGGGGGCTGCCAGCTGTGGACAAAGCAGGCAGCCAAATGATGTTATAGCAAAGCATTGTACAACTTTTAAATGGAGCATGTTCTGTAATTGAGCAGGGACGTAAGATCGAAACAACATTAAGCGAGAGGACGTTAAGTGGGGAGTTACTGTATATAGCAGATTTTTGTTATTTTTATATAAAGTTGCTTTATGCTGTAACAACTGCAGCAGCTTTATGCTGGGATATTGGAACAAAAGAGGATAGGATTCAGCCATTCAGTTCTAAAAACTAAGTAATGAATGGCCAACTGCCATTCCCCACTCCTTTTAACCATCCCAGAACTGCTTGTGAAGACTGAAAACACTGTACTCTTAGCTGAAGACTCTGTACTTCATAGCTACTAAGAAGGTCAGGGGAGACTAAGGGGAAAATAATACAGTAGGTCTTATAAGTAAAATATTAGCTCTTGAATTCATTCACAAACTACATGTATTAGTGTTCAACTACTCTATTTGCCCATCAAGCCACTGATGCAGTGTTAGTGAACTGCAGTTAAAATCAATGCAGACTCATTACTGCTGACGAAGCAATGAGATGCTAAATTTCCACACCACATGACTACTCATTTACCATTGAGGGGTCTGTGGGTGAAGAAAGCCCCTCACCGGCATCCTCCTTGATAACATCCTAACAACAACAAAATATTATGGTTTGGGTAAAATGATTAAGGGCTCAAAAAATATGAAGTAAACAATGAATGGAAATGAGTCTAATAATAATACATTATTCAACAGAAACATTTGTTTTACTGAAGTGATTAAAAAAGATTTTAAAATATTTTAAAGCTATGCCCAAAGGCGTCAATATTCTAGTATTAAAGTGATTGTCAAATGAGGCTTTTATTTTCTTAGGCTTCCTCAGTTCTAAATTCTCTTTTGAACACCAATCTATTTCAGTAAAATATGAAAATCTTTAAAAAGGGATTTTATTTTTATTTCTATATGCACCTAGAAAAAAGCATAGAACTTATTTTTGCTTTTGAAATGTAAATGTAAGATATAAACCATATGTACTTTAACATAAAACTACAACTGATATATACTGAACATAAAATGTATTTTGTTTTAGTTTGAATTAAAACAATTTAAAATAAGTGGTCCTTTTAATTAATAATAATTTTATTTTGGCCTTTTGATATCCCACATTCTATGCAAAGCAATAGGATGCAACTATATTTTCTCCTAGTCTTACGTTATATATTATACATATATATATTCTCTATATAAAAGTGTTTTACAATATTTTACAAAGTGAGATATAAATTTACAAGTACAGATGTTTGTGTCATACTACTAAGTCACATCATGTTATTTACGGTAGCAGGAAATGGGTGCTTTCACTAAAAAGTCATCCTGCCAATCCCATGTGTCAGTAAAAACTATTCTAATCTTGGTTTTTGGATGTTAGAATTAATTTCCACTCTATATATGGTATTTACTAAAAGTAAAAACAAAATACATTTTACATTTCATGTTAGCAATACCTTAATTTCTTAAAACTATTTATAAAAATATAGTGTGTATTACTATATTGCAGTTAACAACCTTACTGCTGTATTACTCAGTATTCTTATTTTTTAGGTTAGTATTTTAATTGTCCTTCAAAATACTTACTAGGCCATTGTTCTGATCTCTGGACAAACCCGTTTTTAGTGATGGACGTGAGATGTGATGAGAACTGCCAGGGTAGTACCCTGGCATGTAAATATATGGGGCAAAGAATGGCTATGGAAAGAAACATGTAACAAAAAAAACAAAAAAAGGACAAAATTACACAAAATCAAAATGTAATAATAATCAAAAGAAAAGTTATTTCAACAAAATACAACTTCTGCTTAAGAATGCTACATTTAATCAAGTTAGAATATGCAAATACTAAAAGCTTTATTTATCTTTTACTTAATCAAAAGCTCTAGAGTTAGCTTTTCAAAGTTGCTTAGTATTGACCTCTCTGCACCCACTGACGCCAGTAAGAGTTTTAGCATTGACTTCAAAGGGGAACAGCTGAAGGTGAATGCTGAACACTTGAAAGTCCCATCGCAATGTCTGGGAGGGAGGGGGCAGGAGGAGTGGACAGAGCAATAAATTAAAAAAACAAAAACGCTTCATCCTTCTATTAATTTCACCATCACAAAGCTCTTCAACTTACAATTACAGGGAACAAGAGCTCACTACAGTTTGCAAAACTTCATAATATTCATCATACTTGGATATCTATAGAACTACATAGAAAATGGAGTGCATGGCACATAACAGTGGAAGTTTTGATTATAGGATGCTTGTTGCATCCAATTTTTGTTTTGTTTTAATAAATAAGAGATCGGACATTGAAGCTACCAGTTTTTGAATTTTTTTTATTTTTAAAGTACTGTATTTTAATACAATCATGTTCAATTTTTAGTTTAGATTTTTGCATTTTTACAGCACATTATGATGCTATAAAACTACAAGTATGCAAAATGTAAGTTCTTAATACAAAAATATTTGAAATCAATGTAAATTTTAATCACAATAAAACAATCAAAGTTTTTATTAAAATCATTGTTAAATATTTCTTGCTTTGAAAAATATAAGGTGGAGAACAAATACTAATTGACTAATCACTCTTGTGGATCAGGCAAGTATCTCTCTCTCTCTCTCTTTTTTTTAAAAACAGATGGGATTTAAGGAGACAAATGTTAAGTAACTTGCAAAACATATAAAGCACGCCAGTGGCTGAGTCAGAATTAGAACTCAGGAGTTCCTGGCTCCCAGACCTGTGCTTAGGTCTTCCAGATGACTGCCTCATAGATTGGTAACCAAAAGTAGATAAAGACCTCAAAATTACAAATACATTTCCCATTTTAAAACAAAGTATTCAAAAACAGTTTCCCCTTTATTTACATACCATGACCAAATTTAGGATTCTGTATTTGATCTGTGAATGTCAGACAATAATACCACCTACACCAGCACCCCAATTATGATTGGATTGTTATCCATCGGTGTGTTATGCAAATACAGCAACTGTAGGCGTGCAAAATATGGAATCCTGCAATTGATGATGCAGATAAGAGGTAGAAACTGCTTTTCAAACATTGCAACATATTTGTTTTGACCTGTAAATACATTTGTAATTTTGAAGTTTACACATTTAATGTGTCTGATCCCAATTTTTAATATTTTTATAAAAGTGCTGCAGTGTGCCTTTAAAATGATTTTTTCAGTACTTTCCTTCTCAGTTTTCTTATAGAGCCATGCAATTTAATACTGATGTGTTTAAATAAAATAAAAAGATCTAAAATAATCTACCTTTAGTTTCCAGGAACCAAGGCTCTTTTGAAACCATTCCATAATTTTTCAGAATACGTTTATACTTTGTACATATGCTCATTTTGAAAATTCCAATTGTATATTATTGAGAGAGACAAGGTGGGTGAGGGAATATCTTTTATTGGACCAACTTCTGTTGGCGAGAGAGACAAGCTTTTGAGCCACATAGAGCTCTTGAGCTAGGAGCTCTATGTGGCTCAAAAGCTTGTCTCGCTCCCTAACAGAAGTTGGTCCAATAAAAAGATATTCCCTCACCCACCTTGCCTCTCTAATATCCTGGGACCAACATGGCTACAGCTACACTGCATACATATTTTATATTTAGACATTTTAAAAAATAATTTACCATCTTATAGCTGTTCTCTGACAGTGCTGTAGCATCTATATAGATCCACGCTATTGGGCCTGTATTCCTGCACATGACAAAGTTCTGAGTGTTCCATGGGACAAAATTCAAAGTACAGTACACCACTTTATCACTAGGTGGCAGGCACTCATCTATTGCTGGCAACTGTTATGCCTCTGCATTTTACACTGCGGTCTAATCACTAAGGATTTAAAAGGATCACAGACCAGAACTGGTTGAAACTCCAAATTTTCTATACCGTAGGCAATTCCAACATGTCAAAGGAATTATAGTTCAAATTCAAAACAAGAAGTTTAGAAATTTCTCATGGGAAGGAAATTCTGGAATGTTCTCATTCTGGAAAAATCAAAACTGTTTTGGTTCAATTTTTCCTAAATGAAGTGGAACAGCTGGTTGCCCTGACTCCCAGAGACTCCTCATGCCCCCCTGACTCTGGGGACAGCCCAGGGTGTCCCACTGGAGAGTCAGGGAAGTCCTCCACAACGGATCAGGGATCCCTGAAAGTCCTGGCTCCAGTGGAAGCTTGCAGGCCTCCCAGAGCTGCCACGGTCCCTGCTGCGGAGCCAGAAGCCTAACCCCTGAGAGCCTCTGCTAAAGTCATCGCACCCAACGTGCCTTTCAGGCTCCCAGCACAGCATCCGGGGACTCAACGCTACTCCTGCCCAGAGCCATGGACCCTGGAAGCCATGGGGTCCTTGCCCAGACAGTCTGCATGGTTGAGCTGCCCCAGAGCTATGGACTGTGGAAGTGTGGGCTCCCCAGCAGCCAACCAGGTTAACTGGCAGAAAACCAGGCAAGTTACTGATGGAATCAGGCCTACGGTTCTACAGAAGCTCATCAAAACCAAAATGCTGGAAAATTCCCCAAAACCTCACCTAAGAACTAAGAAACTGGTGTGCTTTGTACACGTTCCAAGGAAGCTGTAAATGAAGTGAAACAAAAACTAAAGAACTAAAGTCTAATTCCAATGTATTTCAGCTATCTAGCTGGGACAAGCTATGACTCTGGGTAGTTTATGAAAAACTCAAATGACTCCACTGTCCTAGTGGCAAGGTGAACTGATCTTTGGACTTTCTCTCATGTTTACCAGCTAGAGAGTCTCACACACTTCTGCTACAACCTTTAATCCTTTGGTATTGATGCTAGACAGAAGACAGCAATCCAAACTGAAAATGCTAGTTTCCTCTCACTGCTACTCTCTTTGACTTGAATATTTTGCAATATGCCTGAGGTCCCGGGAACAATAATCTTCCTGTTACAATTGTGGAAAATTGCTCCCAGAAACAACATTTTATTTTTTTCCCTATTTAAAATGGTTTAAGACTAAGTTTCAATCTAGGCCTTAAACCTCCTAACTATTACAGAATTATATCATAAAGTTCTATAGCAATCTATTCCTGGAAGAAAAGGAATTTTATTTCAGAGTTTCATATGTTACTTCTTGAATTATGTGAATTTACTTCTTGAACTATGTGAATTCTTGAATTTAAATTATTATTCCCTCTCAAAAAATTCTTTTAGCCACCTCAAACTATGGGGAGAACTTGCTTGTGTGAGATGACGAATGATCATCTTGGGCAGAAGGGCCCTATTCCCCTCCCTCGATAGCAGGTCCTCTGAATCAAATAGCAGAGGCTGGTTCACAATCACTATTTTTGATTCTTTTTAGTCTGCAACCTAGAAATTGGTCAAAAATTATTCCATGACCCACCATTTCCTATCCCCCTTTGGGGGAGTTTACTGCTTGCAATTATGCTTTTTACTGCCTGGGAATAGCCTGGGCTCAGGTATTCCATCATTCCACAACTGTGGAATTAGCTCTCCATTGTAGACTCTCGCTCCACAGTCTCAGCTTTCATTTAAAAAATAGGATGTTTCTAGCCCTTATGGTCGCAGGGATAACATTGAAAACATGAGATGACCATAAATATATACTGAGTGGAACCAGAGGAACTTTGGCTTCCCAAGTTTGCAGACAGCCTGTAAACCATACATCAGAGATGTGATGAGGGTCTTCTCCCAACCATCTCAATACAGGCCCAGTAGGCTGCATGATTCCACGGCCATGGAATTTTTCTTTCTGGCCCTGTAATTTGCCATCCTGCTGTAGCCTGAGTTTCGACATTATGTTTTCTGTTTTCCTGACCTGCTGAGACTGTCTAGAGGTACCTCTTGCTCTCCAGCTTTCCCTATAAGAGGGAGTTAATTGGATCACAGTGCATGCTCTGTGCACTGTTCAATGAAGATGAGCCGAGAACCAGACCTGGAGTCCAGCTTGTAGGTAGGGAACTGGGGGACTAGATGTGTACATTGGTAAGCTGCAAAGCCTGGAGCACAGCACAGCCCTAGTAGATAGCTTTCTACTACCTACCAGAGAGCTACTACCAGGGCAACCTCTCTGTGCTCTACTACCTAGCAAGACTTGCTGCACCTGGTCAGAGCACTCCCTCTCCTCTGGATTCAGCCATGCTGTCAGGTGTAGGCCTGCAAGTTTGAATGGAGGCACCTCCCTTGATCCTGCAAGATTAAGTCCGGTCTGAGGGAGAATCCACAGGGCTGTGACTGCTAGGTCTAGGAGCATGCCGAACCAATGCTGGTGAGGCCATTCTCGGAGCGATCAGGAGCACCTTGTGAACCAAAGAGATTGCTGGAAAAGCATACAGCAGGCTGCTTGACCGTGGATGGAGGAAGGCATCGATTACAGTGCCCCTGTCCCAGCCGAGCAAAAGAGGTGACACTTCTTGTTCTGTGCTGTGGTGAACAAATCCACCCGGGGAGTCCCCCACCTCTGGAAAATGGCACTGATTACCTCTGTGTGAAGAGACACTCGTGGTGAGAGGAGAAGGACCTGCTGAGGCGATCTGCTAGCACGTTCCATTCCCCTGGGAGGTGCATGGCCTCTATGTGGATGGAATGCGTCATGCAGAAGTTCCATATCCCAAGGGCTTCCTGACAAAGGATCTTGGAATGGGGCCTTCCTTGCTTGTTGACATAGAACATCGCTGCTATATTTTCCGCCAACACTTGCACCGTCTTGCTCGCAAGCTGTGGGAGGAACACCTCACTTGCCAAGCGCATTGCCCTGAGTTCCTTCACACTTATGTGAAGGGGCAGCTCGTATGTGGCTTTATGTAGCTATGCAGAAATCAGTATGTTCAACTTTACTTTCTGTTTCCATGTGCCTGTTTATTGTAGAATCATGGAATGGACCTCCAAAGGTCATCTAGTCCAGCCCCTGCACTGAGGCAGGACCAAGTAAACCTAGAGCATAATTGATCAGTGTTTGTCTAACTTGTTCTTAAAAATCTCCACTCATCGGGAAGCTGACTACTTCTTGTTCTACACCTTCAGTGGACATGGAGAACAATTGATTACCATCCTCTTTATAACAGCACTTCTTATATTTGAAGACTGTTATCAAATCCCCCCCCGCCTCCCCAAGTCTTCTTTTCTGAAAACTAAACAAGCCCAGGTTTTTAACCTTTCCTCATAGATCAGGTTTCCTAAACCTTTTATCATTTTTGTTGCTCTCCTCTGGACTCTTTCCAATTTGGCCACATCTTTCTTAAAGGGTGGTATCCAGAGCTGGACACAATACTTCAGCTGGGGCCTCAACAGTACATACAACACTCCTGTTAATATTCCCCAGAATATGTTGACTCTCATTCAATTTGTGACCCTTTTCAGCAGAACTACTGCCTAGCCAATTATTCCCCATTTTGTAGTTTTGCATTTGATTTTTTCTTCCTAGGTGAGAAGTAATTTGCACTTGTCTCTATTGAATTTCATCTTCTGATTTCAGACCAATTTGTCAGTGCCATACTGAGACAGCACCCTTGTAAATTAACTGTATTAGTAATTGTGTATTGAAAAAAAAGCCAACCCTGACACACCCACCATTAAAAAATTCCTGCTGTGTCCCACTATTTAATAGTGTCTCAAACTAAAAGGACATTTTCCCTAAAGTTTGCCCTTTTGTTTCAATTTTCCATATGCTTTTCCATTAGATTGCAGTAGATGGGTGACCATCCCTGCAAGTTTTACCATTTTTCCCTTCAAATGTCCCTTTTTATTGGGTGGATTTTTTAGGTGTTGGGGGGTTGTCTGTTTTCTTTTCCTTTAAGCATTTACAGGACTAGCTATGCAATATTACGAGATTAAATCATGTTAAGTGGGATTTAATAGTTAATTGGTTACTTACTCGATTATAGAATGGATGCTGAGGTCCTGTCATGCCACTGTAGTAGCTGCTATGAGGTTGTGGCGATACAACTCCACCATTGAAAGGCCCATTGAAGGAGGTGGATGAAGAGCAGACTGATGAAGGCTGACTGAACACTGATGATGCTCTGGCTGGTGCCTCAGGTAAGGTCATTGTGGGATATGGTAATCCTCCAATATTCATTTGATCTCTTGCAGCACGAACATCTGAAACATTAAATATGTATACAAGATGAGGAACTCAATGAAGTGCTTAGTTTTAAGTTCCTTTTATTATTTGTCAATTCACTGGAGTTAAGTATGCAAAAAAAAAAAAAAAGTGGACTTAGGGTAGTCCCAAAGTCTTTTGATTGTCATGTATGAGAAACCAGCTGAAGAAATGGGCAAGCCAATCAAGAAAACATCAGAATAACAGGATAATAAACAAATATTATCACGGTAATACCAGGATACAAAATATCTAGGAATGACAGAATAGGTTGTGCTGGTGGGGGAGTGGCACTATATGTGAAGCATAGAGCCAAATAGAGTAAAAATCTTAAAATGAATCAAACTATACTATAGAATCTCTATGAAGAGAAATTCCATGCTTGAACAACAGGAATATTGCAGTAGGAATATACTACCGACTACCTGACCAGGATGATGACTGTGAAATGCTGAGAAATTAGAGAGGCTACAAAAACTGAAAACCCAATAACGGGGGATTTCAACCTTCCCCATATCGACTGGGTATATATAACCTCAGGACAGGATGCAAAGATAAAATTTCTAGACACCATTAATGAATGTTCCTTGAAACAGCTAGTCCTGGAATCCACAAGGGGAGGGACAATTCCTAATTTAGTTCTAAATGATGCACAGGATCTGGTTCAAGACGTGAATACAACTGAATCAGTGACAGCAACCATAACATAATTAAACTTAACATCCTGGGGGCGGGGAGGGGGGAGGGGAAATACCAAAAAATCCCACCACAGTAGCATTTGACCTCAAAAAGGGGAACTATGCTAAAATAAGGAGGCTAGTTAAGTGGAAATTATAAGGAGCTGTCAAAAGAGTGAAATGCCTACAAGCTGCATGGAAACTTTTAAAAAACACAATAGAGGCTCAAACTATATGTATACCCTAAATAAAAATAGCAAAAGAGCCAAACAATGCCTAAACAGAGTAAAATGTGATTAGAGTCAAAAAGATACCCTTTAAAAATTGGAAGTCAAATCCAAATGAGGAAAATAGAAAGGATCATAAACTCTGACTAGTCAAGTGTAAAAGCATAGTTAGGGAGTCCAAAAAAGAATTTGAAGAGCAACTAGCAAAACACACAAAAACTAACAGCAATTTTTTTTGAAAGGATATCAGAAGCAGGAAGCCTGACAAACAATCATTGAGGCCACTGGATGATCAAGGTGCTAAAGGAGCACTCAGTGAAGACAAAGACACTGCGGAGAAACTAAATGAGTTCTTTGCATCAGTCTTCTCTGCAGAGGATGAGAGGGAGATTCCCACACCTGAGCCATTCTTTTTAAGTGACAAATCTGAGGAACTGTCCCAGACTGAGGTGTTAATAGAGGTGGTTTTGGAACAAATTGATAAATTAAACAGTAATAAGTCACTACGACCAAATTATATTCACTCAAGAGTTCTGAAAGAACTCAGATATGGAATTTCAGAACTACTAATTGTAGTTAAGTAACCCATCACTTAAATCAGCCTCTGTACCAGATGATGGAGGGTAGCTAACACCTATTTTTAAAAAATGCTCCAGAGGCGATCCTGGTAATTACAGGCCAGTACTAACTTCAGTACCAGGCAAATTGGTTGAAACTACAGTAAAGAACAGAATTATCAAAGACTCATAGATGAACACAATATGTCGGGGAAGAGTCAACATGGCTTTTGTAAAGAGAAATCATGCCTCACCAATCTATTAGAATTCTTTGTGGGTGTCTACAATATGTGGGAAAGGGTGATCCAGTGGATATAGCGTAACTTATTTTTCAGAAAGCCTTTCACAAGGTCCCTCACCAAAGACTCTTAAGCAAGCTAAGCAGTCATGTGATAAAAGGAAAGGTCCTCTCATGGATCAGTAATTGGTTAAAAGATAGGAAACAAAGGTAGGAATGGTCAGTTTTCACAGAGAGAGGTAAATAGCAGAGTCATAAACTGATCTGGGAAAACAGGTAAACACTGAGGGGGCAAAGTATGCAGATGACACAAAATTAATCAAGATAGTTAAGTCCAAAGCTGACTGCGAAGAGTTACAAAGGCATCTCACAAAACTGGGAGATTGGGCAACAACACAGCAGGTGAAATTCAGTGTTAATAAATGCAAAGTAATGAGCATTGGAAAACATAATGCCAACTATCCATACAAAATGATGGGGTCTAAATTAGCTGTTATCACTCAAGAAAGAGATCTTGGAATCATTGTGAATACTTCTCTGAAAACATCTACTCAATGTACAGCGGCAGTCAAAAAAGCTATCAGAGTGTTAGGAACCATTAGGAAAGGGATAGAGAATATCATAATGCCATTATATAAAGGCATGGTACGCCCACACATTGAATACTGTTTGCAATTTTGCTTGCCCCATCTCAAAAAAGATGACAGAATTGGACAAAGTACAGAAAAGGGCAACAAAATTATTAGAGGTATGAAACAGTTTCCATACAAGGAAAGATTAAAAAGACTGGGACTGTTCAATTTAGAAAAGAGACAACTGAGGGGGCGGGGGGGATGACAGAAGTCTATAAAATCACAAATGGTGTGAAGAAAGTGAATAAGGAAGTGTTATTTACCCCTTCACAAAACACAATAACCAGGGTGATCCAATGAAATTAATAGGCAACAGGTTTAAAACAAACAAAAGGAAGTACTTCTTCATACAATGCACAGTCAAACTCTGGAACTCGTTGCTAGGGAATGCTGTAAAGGCCAAAAGTGTAACCGTGTTCAAAAAAGAATTAGATAAGTTTATGGTGGATAGGTGCATCAATGGATATTAGACAAGATGCTCATGGACACTGCCCCGTGCTCTGGGTGTCCCTAAACCTCCAAATGCCAGAAAATGGGACTGGACTACAAGGAATGGATCACTTGATAAATTGCCCTGTTCCATTCATTCCCTCTGAAGCATCTGGAACCGGCCACTGTTGGAAGACAAGATACTGGGCTAGATGGACCATTGATCTGACCCAGTATGACCATTCGTATGTTCGTACTTATCTGGTAGGAGACCTGCCTAATCTTCTATCCCCAATATATTTTGAATACTCAGTTACATCATTTGTTTTGCTCTCTGAGAAGGAAAGGAAGAGGTCTACCTATTTCCTGAAAAACACTGTATTCTACATTCAAAGGCAACAAAGCCCAATACTTCTGATAATCAAACACTAGAAAAAGTGGATTATTAATTTCTATTGTTTTTCTCATCAGAAATGATCATGAAAAACCACAAAGGATTTCATTACCATTTTTGTAGGATTCTGAACAAGGGAGGGTTGCTGCCCCACTGCCATGTGGTAGGAGGCCTACTCTCCTGCCCATAGCCCTAGATTCTTCTTAACCAGTGTCCTGGCATGGATTCTTTAGGTCAGTTATAACAGTCTAGGATAACTTAACATCAAAGCTCACTAGTACATTTTCCTTCAGACATATTAACAGTATCTACCGGTATGTTTTAAAAACATGACTTTCCACCTTCTTCAGTCACAAGCAAAATGTGGCAATTATATGCTGTTGATCAGTAAACACATTATTTTCCTGAGTAAATGAAGCTTAGTAGACTTTGGAAAAGGAGTAGAACAGTGTTCCCCATCACCACCCCCCCCTTACCCCTGTCTGCCCCCGCCAGCCAGGGTTGGGAGTGGGGCCACGGCTCGGGATGGGGGGTGGGGGTGGGGGAGACTCACAGCCTGGGGTAAGGGGGCCAAGGCTGGGGGTGGGTCTGGGTCCAGGTTCAGGAACATAGCCATGGCCAGGGGCTGAGGATGGAGCCGGAAGTGGAGGCGGGACTGGGACTAGGGTCTGGAGCCGAGGCCGGGGGGGGGGGGGGGGGGGGGGGGGCGGGGGGGGGGGGGGGGGGGGGGGGGGAGAGCTGCGGTCGGGGGCCAAGGTTGTGGCTGTGAATGGAGCCGCAGCCGGGAGCCAGAGCCATGGCAGAGCTCGGAGCGGGGGTGGGTGGCACTCTCTCCCTGCCCCCCATGGGGCTGGCCCAGGCCCCCCACACCCACTCCGAACATTCCTCTGCATCCCCATAAGGGGAGCTCACCCCACAGTTTGGGGTCCACTGGAGTAGAGCAACTTTTCTAACACAAAGGGTATTGTACCCAACACAAAATAACTATTTTGGACCTTATTATGATGGATAAATATGAATTAATCACTGGCCTGCAAGTTGATGGCCTTCTAAGAACCAATAATCATGACCTGATTTCATCCAATATGGAGAAACAGAGGACAGTCCCAACCAGTAACATACATACTTGATGCTTCAAAACGGCCAGTTTCCCAAAGCCGAGGAATATTATGAGAGAAATTGATTAAGAGTAAATATTTAGACAGAAAAAAGTGAGTGAAAGTTGGGAGTTCTTTAAATAGGTTCTTCAGATGGCCAAAATACCACAATCACAAAAAAGGATAGCTGCCAATACTGATTCAGTGGTGAAGTGAAGGCAGCAATTAGAAATAAAACAAAAAACTAATATACGACAAATGAAAAAAGGGGAAAATAGATAGCAAACAATATAAATTAGAAGTTATGAAGTGTAGAAAATTGATACGGGAAACTCAAGACATCTGGAAAAATCTAAGCCCCAGGTTCCGTCAAGTCTCCTAATTGCACCTGGATTTCTTCTCCTGGGGGTTGTGTTGCAGGGAGCTCCTTTGGCCCCCTTACCTCTGCTAAGGAGTTTGGGCTGTCTGTCTCCCTCCTTCCTTACATCCCTGGGGACATTTCTTGTCCTCCTGACTCAGGCTTTGTTGTCTAGGCGTCTTTTGTGTTTCCTTTTTGGGGTTCCTTCCCTGTCTCCCCCCTGGTTTTCTTCTTCCTAACATGGGATTGCTCCCACCACCTCGCTTCCCAGTGGGGAAGGGACTCCAGTCTGTGCCCAAGACAACTAGATAAGGCAGCCACTCCATTACCCCACCCTGTTTCCACCAAAATCTCCCCGGGACTTCCAGGGGCACCTGGGCTATAGGGCAATGCTGCTCATCCCCATGGACACACTCTATGTCCATAGTTGCTCCTGGAGTCATCCAGTGAGGCTTCACCAGCTCCCTCCGGACCAGAGAGCAAACTGAGGCTGTATCCACGAGGCCTCTCTGGGGTTTCCTCCCCACCATCACTGAAATGGTAGACAGTTTTTGCCCCCTTTTCTTCCCTCCAGCCCTGGCCCAGCCACAATCCATGTATGGGCAGTCCCATTTCTTGTGTCCGGATTGCCCACATTGGTAGCAAATAAGGGGCCGAGCCGCAGCTGGAACTCCTCAGGGTTCTTCCTTCTTCCTGTCTATGCCCCTTCCTGCTGTGGATTCTCTAGCCATCCTCCCCAGCTCTGGACCCTTATATGGTTGCCCATCTTTCCTGGGAAAGTCTGCCTCTGCATACTCCTCTGTTAGTTTCACGGCAGCATCCACTGTGCCCGGCAGGTGTCGCCTGACCCACACTCATATGGTCTCAGGGAGGCCCTGAAAGAACTGCTCTAATACCAGAGCATCCATTATTTCCGCTACCGTTTGGGTATCTGGTCTCAACCAGTGGGTGGCCCAGTCCATCAACTTTTGGGCAAAGGCCCGGGGGCATAAACCTCCTGTCTCCCTTGCTGATCTGAACTTTTGGCGGTACGTGTCAGTAGACAGCCCCACCTGATCCAGGATTGCTGCCCTCACCATCTCATATTTTCTGACCTGTTCTTCATTCAGGGCTATAGAGGCTATTTGGGCTTCTCCCGACCGATAGGGAGCCAACCATAGGGCCCAGGTTACTCTATCCCATCCAGCACCCATGGCTACCCTCTGAAAAGTGCCAAGGAATGCATCTGGGTCATCTGCAGGGCCCATTTTACATAGCCCAAGGCTCTGTGTTCAGGCACCATCCCCATCGGGGGACTTATCACCTTCTGTAGGAGCTGCTGCTGGACGTTGGCTTGTTCCCTTATGAAATCTTGCAGGTTTCTCTGCTGCTTTGCCTGCCAAGCAAGCAAAGCCTCTCTCTCCAGGTAGTGGGATTGTTGAAAACCTTGTAGGGCCTTCTGCATCTCCTCGTGTTGTTTTACCAGCCATTGCAGGGTCTCCTCCATTGCCCAGGCTGCCAAACCCTTGCGTTGGCTCAGGTCCCGGACAAGTCCCCACGTGTTACAGGGTCACCTTGGTCCTGCCTCTGTCTCAGTCCACAAATTATGCGGAGACCCTTTTGCTGGTTCAACACCCTGTGCAGTTTATTTACATTTGCATCCCACCACTTTCACAGCATACCTAAGATCTTTCCCAAGCAGAGACAGAGAGTAAACTCTCTCTCCCTCTTACTGCTTGCTTCCCGCCTGTGCTCTTCCTTCCTGTGCCTATTTGTGGGCTCGTGGCTAATGGCTTAATTGGCCTTTTTGCCCTGCACCACCCACAAATTAGAGGCACAGACTGGCATCGTCAGCTCCAATCTGCTTTGCCTGTTTGGGGCTGCTCTGAAGAGTGCTGACTCAGGCCTTTTTACCTAGCACTCTATCACAATTAGAAACAAAAGACACCCTAGAAATAGCATAAGGCCTATTACAAGATGGAGACAGTAAAACTGTTAATACTGATATAGAAAAGGTAGATATGTTCAATAAATATAATATTTCTGTTCTGTATTTGGAAAGAAGCAGGATGACATGCTTGTATCACATGAGAATAATGAAGTACCTTCCAGACCATTAGTAACTAACGAGGATGTTAAACATCTACTAGGGATAAACATTTAGCAGGCCTGGATAACTTTCATCCAAGAGTCTTAAAAGAGTTGGCTGAGGAGATCTCTGGCCCAATTAATACTAATTTTCAATAAATCTTGGAATACCAGGGAAATTCCAGAAGACTTGAAGAGAGCTATTGTTGTGCCAATGTTCAAAAAAGAGCAACCAAGAGGGCCCATAACTACAGGTTGGTTAGCCTGACATCAATCCTAGGCAATATAATGGAAAAACTGATATGGAATATATGCTTTAGTCAAACACAAGTTACTGGTCTCAATGCTGAGATCACTGGGTGAAATCTAATGGCGTATGACCGTCAGATGAGCTGAGCTGAGCTAATAATCCCTCTGGACACAAATGGTACAAACCTACTAACTCAGAGGTAGTGAGTGTTCCAAGCAGTAACAACATCTATAATGAAGAAAATTATAATACAATTTTCCATTTTCATTTTATCTGAAAACATACTCACCTGAAATGATTTCTCGTAGCTTTGGATCTAAGTTTACAGTACACGGCAAAAAGGTTTTTACATCACGTGCTATAAGAACTGGTGTCCGTGAAGATAAAAATACTTCAAAATTCCGTATGTCCCCATCAATTTCAAGCAGAGGTTCAACATCTTTAGTTGTTGGAATATTCTTTGAAATTCTAAAGAAAATAAACACCAGACAGTTAGGTAAACTTCAAATAAGTCAAATTTATCAGAAAGTAATATTTCCATTTCAAATGCTACCCCAGAGCATACTATCACATCCATGTCACCAAACCCTTTGGGGCACAGAATTGACATACAGAAGTTAGGGTATGTCTGCATTTTCTGCACACACTTTGACTTGGCATTACTTTTTAAGAAAAATCCAGTGTTTCAGCAGAAAAGAGATTAATCTGACCTATATAAGCTAGTTCCATACTTCAGATAGTTCTCCACTGTAACATGACAAGCACTACATGTAGAATGCAATAACCTACATATGGATAATATCATACTACCTAAAATAGGATGAGGAAATTATCTGGAAGCATTAAGCTTAAACATCCATTCTAATCTTGGTAACCAACGGAGAAGTTTTACGATTAAGGGTTCTCTCTCCATCCTTAATTCACACCGTCTCTAAAAAAACAGCACAGTCTCAGTCTATATCCACTATGCATGACACAGCTAGCTAACTGGTGGCTCTGCCCAACAACATACGTATAGTCTCTTGTGTTTCACATACACTGCTATATGTCTGAAGGAAAAATATTTAATATTTAAATTAAAGTTTTCTTACTAAGTCATTTTAACTATGTCCAATGAGTTTCAGGTTATATCATTAGCTGAAAGATATCTTTTATTTTTATGATTCACTTTAGAAACTTGTACCAAAAAGTTTTATTCTACAGACAACTTTTATAGCTGATTATACTTGAAAAGGGTTTATTACAGAAATGCTGTCAGAATCTTAACCATAATAACACCACTAATATTGGAATATATACATGCATAATAAGAAAGGCAAAAATTTAAAACACATTTCAATACAACATACTATTTATTTTTTCAGCGAACTGCAATGGACATAATACATTTTTAAAAATACTTTAAAATGAGTATAATAAAGCTTCTAAAATGTTCGTATTTATATTAAGGCCCCAATCCTGCAAAGCCTTACTCAGGTGCTTAACTTTACACTAAGCACTTTAGTTTTGCTGCTTAACTGTGAGAATTTTATTGACTCCAGCAGGACCACTCACTGTGCATAAAGTTCAGCATGTATTTCACTCAATTTAATAACATATCTAGAAACGACATATAATAGCTGTTGTAATAATGCTCACTATGTAATATGGTAAAATCCTGTTAAACAGAAAGATCTGATCGTATTCCTGTATGATGTCTCTATATATAAAAGTTAACTCTTGTAACAGTTGTTTTGTATCTGATATTTACAGGCAAGGATTTGTTAACTTGTTAAAACTTCCTGAATAAATAAGTAAAAAGTTCAGCATGTGTGTATGTCTTTGCAAGATCATGACCTCAGTAGATAAATCACAGTGTTAAGTTTTTAGGAGTGATGTAGACTCAATGAACTGAACTGCAATATTGAGATTGGAAATTTCACTGGACAAGCTAGGTACAACCAGGGCCGGCTCTAGTGTTTTTGCCGCCCTGAGCACACAAAAAAACAAACAAAAAACCCCGCGATTGTGATTGGTGGCAATTCGGCGGCAGGTCCTTCGCTCCGAGAGGGAGTGACGGCCCCGCCGCCAAATTGCCGCTGAATGGCCGGACGTGCCGCCCCCCTCTTCACTGGCTGCCCCAGGCACCTGCTTGCTACGCTGGTGCCTGGAGCCGGCCCTGGGTACAACCACTCATTTCTCAATCAGGTTCAAGAAAAAAAAAATCATGGTTGAGGTGACTGTTAGCTACAGAGACTGTGTGCTAGAAAAAGGAGGAAGAAATTAGAAGGTCAGAGGCAGTATCAAAATAAAGCTAGGGTTTACGCTCATGCTTTAATCTCCGCAGAGACATCTGACAACAAATATAAAGTATAAACTCTCTAATAAAATAAAAATTATTTAGCTCCTCAATGCACGGAGCTTCTATTTAATCTTACATACAATTTCCACTCAAACTAAATTTAAAAGACTGGTTAGATGCATCTAATCAAATATATTCAGAAACATAAAACAAAAGTGGCCTCTTTTAAAGAAGCACAAAAATATAATAAACTAATGGGACATTTTAACATATTGTGACAACTGACAAAACATAAAATGGTCAGAGATTAAACAGTTAAAAATTGGCCTATCCATTTCAATACTTTTTAAAATTACAAAACAAAAATGCCAAAAGAAAAGGCGATAGAGATTTAAATAAAAAACACAGCTGACAAGTCACATGAAACAAATTAGATGAATTTTAATGCCAGCTCTGCTTAAGCCTGAATGTGAACAGTGTTCTGAATACGATGAACAATGCTACTGTTCAGAAGCCAATAGCCCACTGCTGAGCTACAGATTGAAGTCTCTCTTCTAACCTTCTGAGCTCAATACATTAAACTATTCTGTTGAAAGGGATATTTATGTAAATGATAATCTTTTGGCAAAGGGCCACAAAAATCATATGCGCCTGTATTTCTCAGATAAAAAATTAAAAAGGTTAGCATACAAAGCACTTTAAAAGTGACTTATACTTAAAATATAAGAATAGATTCAAAATCCAAGCACTATGACCAAGCCTACATTATTCTTGTTTAGCAGCTGGATTTTCTCAGAAAGCAAATTAATTTTTTTACAATCAAAGGCATCAAAGAGTTAATGAAAACTTTCAACCCTGCAGAATATTAACTGTTTCAATGGCTTACAACTTGTTTCTAAGAGATGCTGAGCACCCTGATACTCTCACTGAAATCAGTGGGAATTGTGGATACTGAGCTCCTCTCAGGAATATAATAATAGTAATGTAAGGATTTATTTGGTTTTTCTCACTATATGCCCTTTTTTATGAGAGGTTAAATGATTTTTTTTTAAATTAACAAATTACTGACTTTAAAGCTAGCTAAAGAAATATGTCAGGAGTGTTAGATTATTTTTGGCTCTTTCCTCATTTAAAAGTGATCTATAGCTAAAACCCAGCAGTTCCAGCCCTTCAATCAGTGGCCCCCAAACTGTGTGTGTGTGTATGGGAGCATGGAGGAATGTTCCAGGGGGCTCATATCAGGGCCCAAGCCAGCTCCCATGGGGGGCAGGGAGGGAGTGCCACCTAGCCCTGCTCTGCCCCCATCCCAGCTCCAGCCCCACTCTGCCCTCACTCTGCTCTTATTCCATCTCCTCCCCCCGGCCAGCTCCGCCTCTAGCCCCAGGCTCCTCCCCCATCCCCAGTTCAGCCTCCAGCTTGCCTTCAGCCCAAGCTCCTCTGCTGAGCCAACTGTGCAGTAATGGAGTGAGATTCCATTCCTGGTAAGGGGGAGCGCAACAGGAAAAGTTTGGGCACCACTGCCTTAAATTGACAGTCAGCTGAGCAATTCTAATATTTTTTAAATGTTATCTTAAAAACAGTTGCTGTGAGTACAAAGTAACTATTTTTCATATTTAGAAATTATATAGTATGTCCCCTATATCTATTATAAACATGTGATGTACAGTAATTATTACTGTGAATGTCACCCTGTTCTCTATCAGCAAACTCTGTTAGACTTGCTCCAGTGTTCTTTAATTTGTGATCATCTTACCCTTTAGTGGCTGGCCTTAAAAAAATGGCCTAAAATTTATGGCAGCCAAAGGAAAGTCTCACAAGAATCCTACAAACATTTATTTTGATTATGGGTTCTAAACACGTTGAATAAATGGTTCTGAATAGCTCAGAAGATAGTGATCTGAATTACATGACAGGTGAATATTAAATATGCTGATAATTAAAAAAAAAAAACTTAATCTGGTAGTGGTAGTAGTAGTATTTATTACAGTGCCACAGGGGACATGATGCTTTTCAGAATAAAGGATACTGAACGGGGTAATCACAGTAATAGAGGGAGGCCAAAAAAATATATGCAAAAACACATAGTGCATGGTGAGGCCAAGATGAATACTATGTAGAGAAGCAAGTGGATGCTGTAGAAAATACAGCCCCCTAACACTCCCCCTTCCTCTCAAAAAAACATGTAGGAACAACTGGAGTTCCTAGGACTTCCAGTAGCTTTCTTCAAAAGATGAATACTCATTGGAAAAACTGTGTGATGCTCAATACAATGCATATAACATTCACTCCAATGCCTCAAGTGAGGGAGCATCCCTGACCTACAGTTGTTTGTTTTTCACAATTATGGGGACCTAGCAAGTAGTTCTAGAAGAAAAGCCAGGAAGCACTTTATAATCAAAATGAATCAATGTCTCTTCAGGGATTTTCTACCAAATTGCAATACAAGAGAGCTGAGCTGAACAGCACAAGCCAATTCCCAATGGATTGTGAGGCATGATACAGGATGACCCTACTACATTTAAAACTGTTTTGGGAAAATTCAGTTACAGTGCGCGCTATTAAACCCCAGCATTTTTGGGTCAGAATATCTGCAGTAACTGAAGTATTTTCCTATACACAGAATAGGAAATATCACAGTCCATAATCACTACTGAGTAGCAAATCTCAGGGTGAAATCCTGGTTCTACTAAAGTCAATGGCAAAATTCCCACCGACTTTAATTGTGACCTTAATAGTGCTTGCTGTAAATTCTACACAGTCCAAAAACCTAAAGTTTGGCAGTAAGCTACAGTGCAACTAGTGCACAACTTGGGAAGTCAATCAGAAGAATCCTGGCATATGAGCAAACCCCCACTCCCCCCCATTTATTTACACACTCTACATTTGGGACCAGAAAAACACATGATCTGAAGAACATCTAAGATAACGGAGTTCTGAATATAAGTGAGCTGTTTCAGAAGATAATTTGTGAAAGGGACAGGATTTACAGGAGTGACCTTTTAAATACAGCTATATGTTTAACAGATGTGGTAAGGTTGGGCAAGTTTGACTGAGCATTAGCTTGTCTATATCAGAAAAAAAAATAAACCTTATAAGTTTTCTGAGATTGTTTGTTTTGGTTGCTTAGGGTTTAATACTCTACGTGAGGTATCTACAATGGAAACAAAGCACAACAGATCAAAACAGTACAATAGATTGTGCAAATAAAGGAAAAACAGCTAGCCACAAAAGTCAATTTCACTTGTATTCTCTAGCTACAAATGGAAATCAGTAATATGGAACGTGAGATGAGGGTGTGTGCAATCCTATTAACAATTACATATCTGAAAAACAATGAAAAATAAGAGCAAAATAGTATAATAAATGTATGCTTATTAATACTAGCAGTCAAACTAAGCAGTCAGCTGAATTAGCTAATTAGATGTTTTAAAATGATTTGATGAGAGCAAAAGGATTTACTAACAAAAGAATCAAAGAATCTACATGCATCTGACGAAGTGAGTATTCACCCATTATGCTCCAATACGTCTGTTAGTCTATAAGGTGCCACAGGGCTCTTTGTTGCTTTTTACAGATCCAGACTAACACGGCTACCCCTCTGATGATACTTAACAAAAGAATGTACATTTAAACAATATCGGAGTTGCAATAGTGGATTTTTTTTTTTTAATCTGCATTTCTATAAAAAGCTGGGCTTCCAATATCTAAACACAACAGGGCAATTTCTTAGGGCTCTACATTGCTCCCCAGAAGAGAGGCAAGAAAATGAGAGTTTAATAGCAGCAGGGGCGCTGATGGTGGGCAAAGGGTAGAGCAGTGGCTTCACAGTAAACCCTCACCTCAAACGCTGAGGTCGCTCATTTGGGTTAACACCATACAGTTGGGGTTCCACGTGTCCTTAAGATCAGGGACAAGAAGCAATCATTCTACACAGCTTAAAGCAGAAGCTATTGCTGTCTCCAGCCACAAACACTTCCTGAGGAAAGTAGATTTAAGGCAAAGGCATTGTTGAAGCAAGCCAGTAACAGTATCATTTTTGAAGGAGCCATGCTGCTGCCAAAGAACTACATGGATGGGCTGGCCAGAGAGCAACACTGAAGGGTGGACCTTATACTCATACACACAAGGTTGAAACTTGCCTTCTCTATGGATTCGCTATGTCTGCAGGCCATATTCCCTGCCCATTTCCAAAAGGCAGCATGCAGCAGAAATGCCAGGATGTGAATCTTGGCATTTCTGAATCTTGTTTCACCTTCCCACATGTTTCACAGCAGAAAGTTACTATTTGGGCCACAGTTATTTTCTTTAAGGGCTCTATTAGAAGGAATAGAAGTCACAAGATGACACAGTAAGCCAACAGGATGTCAGCCTTAACTGTGGTGTCTTGATTTTATTATCTTTTTCTTAATGTATTTTTGGCTGCAACATTTTTAAGTTCAGGAAAGGAATTTTTTTTTTTTTGGTGGCTACTATAAAGAAACCATTTTAAAAAGTATCTAGTGTTTAGAAATGGACAGTCAAAAAAAGGAAGGTTACTTTATCGTAACTGCAGTTCTTTGAGAAGTGTGGTCCCTATGGGTATTCACTGTGGGTGTGCATGTGCTCCATATTCCTGAGACAGCAGTGTCCGTTGGTCTGCACCTGTGCCCTGCACTCCTTGTGCTCTGAACCAAGTGTATAGGGGGTGGCACAGACCAACCACCTCTCCAGTTCCTACTCTACTGTGAATCAAGTGAGGAGCCGAGCCGAGGCGAAAGAGGGTAGGTCATGAATACCCACAGAGACCATGCTTCTCAAAGAACTCCAGTTAGAGTAAGGTAAGTAACCTTCCTTTTTTCTTTGAGTACTGGTCCCTAGGGGTATTCCCTGTGGGTGACTCCCAAGCAGTGCTCATTGAGGAGGAGGGTACGAGGAAGCCTTCTGCACCAAATATCACAGGATTGCTGAACCAAAGGAAGCATTCTTGACAGAAGCTTGAACCAGAGCATATGCTTAGTAATAGTGTGACTGGAATCCCAAGCTCCTGCCCTATGGATCTCTGAGAGGCAAATTCCTGGTAGAGAACCCACTGGCAGCTTGCACTCTGGCTGAATGAGCTCTGACAGTCTGAGGAGGAGGGGATGCCCTAAGTTCATAACAAAGGAGGATGCAGCTGGAAATCCATTTAGAGAGTCTTTGGGAAGAGAGACTGTTTCCCCGTTCACCCTTTTGGCGATGGAGACAAATAATCAGAGACTTTCGAAAGGGCTTTGTCCTGTGCAAAGAGAAGGCAAGAACCCTGTGTACATCTAGGGAGTACAGCTTCCTATCCTCCCAGTTATCATGAGGCTTTGGGTAAAAGATGGGACGGGGAACAGTTTGGTTCAAGTGAAATTCAGAAGGTGCTTTTGTGATGAACTTGGGATGCAATCTCAAGCATACTTATCCCTGTGAAACACCATGTAGGGAGGGCCACCTTAAAGGCCCTGAGCTCACCCACTCTCCTAAAAGCAGTGACAGCTGGTAGGAAGGCCACTTTCATAGATGGGAATAGGAGGGAGCAAAAGGCTAACAGCTTGAATGGCAGGTTCATAAGTGCCAACAGGTTTTAATATAGGAAGGAATATCCTGATAAAGACTTTTAGAAATGTCAAGGTTGTGAGATGGATGAAAATCGAACCATCAAAGGCATCAATAGCTGCTAAATGTACATACTGTGAACTGACCGATAGGTTCAATGTTTTCAAGGAGAAAAGATTGTTCAGGGTAAGAGGGATACCAGACTCCTCAGGAGGGAAGTGACACTGCTGACAGCAAAAATAGAATTGCCTGCACTTGGCGGCATCGTTTCCTGCTATTATTAAGGCTGGATTGGACCTCTTCTGACATGATCTCTCTACGTTCATTGTCCATCCAAACCCCAGGCCACAAGATGGCGGGATGCTGGGTTGGGATGGTTGGCCCTGCCTCCACTGTGAGACTAGGTATGGAAAGATTTGTAAGCATATGTCTGGGCGAGATGTCATCTCTAGGACAGTGGTGAACCAGAACTGTCTTGACCACCACAGTGCTATCAGGATTACTGTTACCTTGTCCTGCCTGATCATTCTAAGGATGTGAAGTAATAGAGGAATGATATTCACCAACATGTCCAACTACTATACCAGCCCCTCTGGAATTGTACCCCTGGACAGCTCGAGAGCAATAGGTTATGAACTTCTTCTTTCCTCGGGTTGCAACAAGGTCCCAGAATGGGAATCCCCATTGCTGGAAAATATACTGCACCGAAGAGAAAGTTACTCACCTTGCAGTAACTGAGGTTCTTCGAGATGTGTCCCCCTCTGGGTGCTCCACTCAAGGTGACGGTGCGTCCCGGCACTGTTGATTGGAGATCTTCGGTAGCAGTGCCTGGTCAGAACGCATGCGCTCAGCTGCTGTCTCATGGCATCGTTATGGTCTGCCTGAGCGTGCGTGTCCCGCACCCCCCTCAGTTCCTTCTCTATCGTAGAGTTGTCTCATTAGTACTCCAAAGAAAAGGGAGGAGGGTGGGTAGTGAAGCACCCACAGGGACACACATCTTGAAGAATCTCAGTTACTGCAAGGTGAGGCCAATACGTTCGGTGGTGGAGTCAGTGTTATGCAGAAACTGTGTCTGCTGGGTTTGTAGTTGGAGTTGAGCCAGCCCTGAAGGTATCTCATGTGCAGCCTGGCGTATTTGACCACGAAGGTGGTGGCTGCCATGTGACCAAGAAGCTGTAGGCAGGTCCATGCCTGTATGCTGGGGCGAACAGAGATCGTGCTTATGAGATGCGTAATAGTGAGGAATCTGAGTGTGGAAGCGAGGCTCTGGTTCGAATCGAGTCCAGGTGAGCTCCTATGAACTCTATCTGCTGTGTAGGTATCAGGGTGGATTTTTGGAATTTTATTTGCAAGCCTAGGCTGTGGAAAAGAGATGGTAAAGTTAATCACTTTTAACATCTCGTCGTAAGAGCTGGCTTTGATAAGGCAGTCGTCTAAGTAGGGGAAAAGTATAATCCCGTGTTTGCGGAGGTGGGCTACAACTACAGCTAGGGTCTTGGAGAATACCCGCAGTGCTGTGAAGAGATCGAATGGAAGTACCCTGTATTGAAAGTGGTTGTGTCTGAGTGTGAATCGCAGGAAGCGTCTGTGTGCTGGATGAATGGATATATGGAAACAGGCATCTTGTAGGTCGAGGGCTGTGAACCAGTCCCCTTGTTCCAGCGCAGGTATTATTGTGCCCAATGTGACCATCTTGAATTTTTGTACATGTACAAACTTGTTCAATCGGCGTAGGTCTAATATAGGTCTCCACCCCCCACCTTTCTTTTGGGTCAGAAAGTAGCGGGAGTAGAACCCTTTTCCCTGATGTTGCATCAGTACATGTTCCACTGCACCCAGGTGGAGAAGATGAGCCACCTCCACACAGAGAAGGTGCTCGTGAGAGGGGTCCCTGAAGAGGGACGGGGAAGGGGAAAGCATGGGCGGGGAACATAAGAAAGGGATGGAGTAACCTGACTGAACTATTTCCAGGACCCAGTGGTTCTGCGTGATCTGTTGCCAGACATGGTGGAAAGCCTGGAGGCAGCAGCCAAATGGGCAAATAGGAGGTGGAGTCAAGGGGTGGTCACGCAGACCCCCAACCAGCACTTCAAAATTGTTGTTTGTTACCCAATGGGTGGGAAGTAGTTGGTTGCGCCTGGAATTGCCGGTGCCTAGGAGGTCTGTTGCGGTTTCTCCCAGTGTCACATGGTGTGGACTGGGGTCGGTGATACTGTTGTGTACAGGGCCTCTGATAATGTTGGTATCGTTGTCTCCTAGAGATGGATGGGTATATGCCCAATGTGCACAAAGTGGCTCTAGAGTCTTTCATAGTGTGAAGGACTTCATCAGGTTTTTTTGGAAAAGAGTTTCTCTTTGTCAAAGGGAAGGTTCTCCACTTTGGTCTGCAAATCCTTGGGGATACCGGATGCAGACAGCCAGGAAGACCAGCACTTCACCACTGCAGTGGCAGTGGTGCGGGCTGCTGTATCTGCCATGTCCATGGACACTTGTAGTGCCGTCCTAGAAACCAATTGACCTTCGACGAGGACTGACTTGAAGTCCGCTCTCCTGTCCTCTGGTATATGGGAGGTAAAAATCAAAGAGCTTGTTGTAGCTGTCACAGTCATAGCTTGCGAGGAGGACGGAATAGTTTGCAATTCTAAATTGTAGAGTAGAAGAGGTATAAACCTTGCGGCCCCGGAGGTCAAGGCGTTTGAGGTCCTTGTCCTGCAGAGTTGGCCGGTAGTGTGGCTGCTTTGTTCTCTGAGTCGCTGCATCCACCACAAGATAATTGGGTTGTGGGTGGGAAAATAAGAAATCAACGTCCTTCGCAGGCACGTAGTATTTACGTTCAGCTTTCTTGCATGTTGGTGGGATGGAGGCAGGGGTCTGCCAGAGAGTATCACCTGGTTCTAAGAGGGCTTCGTTTATGGGTAATGCGATCTTTGAGGGTGCAGAGGGTTGGAGGATTTTCAGGAGTCTATGTTGTGTCTCCTGGACTTCCTCCAAAGGGATGTCCTGGCTGAGTGCCACTCTCTTGAAAAGTTCCTGGAACTGCTTAAAGTCATCCACGTTTTGTGGAGGTGGAGGCATGAGGAGCCGGTAAATCCAGGAAGGGTTCGTAGCCCACCTCTTCAGGAAGGGGTTCAGGAGCTCTAGATGTTGATGGAGCTGGGGATATAGGCATAGGACGAGCTTGCCGTCTGGTAGAAGGGGCGCAAGGAGGAGCAGTGGCAGGAGTTGACCACGGGTACCACTGAGGCCAGGGCACCGGATAGGAAAAGTTGGGTCCTGGCCACTGGGGGACAAAGTAGGGAAACTGAGGCTGATTCTTATGATGCACCATGTCTTGGAGTGTGTATGGCTCCGGTGGAGGGGGAGACTCAGGCGGGGAGAACTCTTCCTGGTGCTGTATGTCGTTCTCACTATCTGTGAAAGTAGCCAGGTCAGGTGGCAAGAGCTGCTGTTCAAACAGTGAGGGCTCCATGTCGAGGAGCGGAGAGTCAGGCTCAGGAGCCACAGAGATATCCTGCTGATGCAGGAATTGTTGCTGTTCCCTAGGCTGGTGTGCTGTGGAGCGTGAAGTGTGAGAGGAAGCCCAGAGTGATTTTTGTTTTGCTTTTGTAGGAGCCACAAGACTTTTGTGAGAGCTCCGCAGGGGGTCTGAATCTGCTCCGGGGGTGGCAGGCAGGCTCGGTGCCGACGGTGGGATGCGCTGCTGGCACCAGGTCCATCGTCGGTGCCGGCGGGACCAGTGCCGAGGTGAGCTTCCCACTGCGGGAAGTCAAGTCCCTGCTTTCGCGTCCCGCGTGAGGTGCTGGGGCGATCAGAGTTGCCTGCTCTGGGTGCTGTCAGCACCAAGGGTAAAGACCTTGTGGGAGATCCTTTACCCTTTGAGTGTCTCTGAGAGGAGACATTAGGGCTTCCTGCCTCTTTGCATGAGAGAGTGAAGCCGTGCTCCTGGTAGGTTCTGACTTGGCAGGGGAGCGTGAGGGAGAGGGTTTACTGCCCTTCTCCATAGGCGGCTGCAGAGCTTTCTCCATGAGGAGCATTTTTTAGCCGCAAGTCTCTGTCACAGCGAACTCTAGTTTTTAAGTTGGTACAGTGGAGACACTTCGCAGGGACATGTGTCTCACCAAGGCATTTAATGCAGAGTGCGTGCCCATCGGACAACGGCATAGACTCCTTGCAGGAGCCACATTTCTTAAAGCCTGGCGACCCCAGCATAATGAAAGTATGAGTGGCCGGGGAAGTCTCAATGAGAGACTAACTTGAGGGATTTTTTTTTTTTTTTTTTTAGAAACTAACGAACTGTGCAAAAGGAAAGGGAGAACTGGGAAATGGCTAGCTAACTGTTTCTATTTTTCTCTACTTATTTCCTAGAGTAACCAGGGAAGAGATGAGCAGTGCCCCAAGTCCCATCTTCAGCCGAGGATGGTTGAGAAGGAACTGGGGGGGGGGGGAGGTTTGCGGGACACGCGCTCAGGCAGACCCTAACGACGACGCAAGACAGCAGCTGAGCGCGTGCATCCCGACCAGGCACTGCTACCAAAGATCTCCAATCAACGGCGCCGGGACGCACCGTCACCTGGAGTGGAGCATCCACAGGGACAGCACTCGAAGAAGAAGAAAGGAGCTCCCACTCATGATCCTTCTGAAAATGCCTTCTGAGGCTGTTTGGCAGAGAGTTCATAAATCTCAGAAGATGCACTGCTGAGAGAGTAATCTGAAGTTGGATACACCAGTTACAGAGCTTGATTGCTTACTGACAGAGTGGGGTGGACCTTGGTCCCTCTTATTTGTTTATGTAATAAACTGTACTCACATTGTCTAACCTGATCTGGACATATGTGGATAGGATGAAGGGTAGGAACATCTTGCATGCTTCATACACTGCCCACAGATTGAGAAGATTGATATGTAGTTTGGACTCTTGCACAGTCCTGAGCTGCACTGATCATTCAGGTGCACTCCCACTCCCAACTTGGAAGCATCTGTAATGAGTGTCTTTGTGGGCAGTACAGGAATGAAGAGAACCCCTATGCAGACATTGCCCTTGGTTTCCCATCAGGTGACTGACATTAGGATGCTCTGAGGAAGCGAGACTCAGTTGTCCAGGGAGTCCCAGATCAGAGTGCAGACCATCCACAACTATGCCTGGAGGCACCACAGGTGAAGCCTTGGCAAGGGGAGTCACAGATAAGTGCATAAGGCTGTATGGGCTAGCAGGACAAAGTAGGACTTAACTGTCATCTGAGGGCTGAGTAAAAGCTGGGTGATGAGGTCTGTCATCACAGAGAATCTGTGCTGAGGTAAGCAAGCCTTGGTCGCAATCAAGTTCAGATTTGCCCCCATAAATTCTATAATTTGTATGAGAATTAAAGTGGACTTTTTCTGGCTTTACCTAAGAAGTAAAAAGTTCAAGTAAAAAGGTAAACTCCTGCCTGCACTTCCTGATATGACCATCTGGTGAGCAGCCAGTTGTCTAGGTAGGGAAATGCTGGGCTCCCTTGTCAGCACAGGTACACTGCTACCATGGACCATACCTTAGTAAAAACACTGAGGAGACTGAAAGGAAGGCTCTGTATTGAAATGCTCTAGGAGCATTGTAAAGTGCAGGAATCTCCTGTGTGCAGGGTAAATGTCCCCGATATCACGGCAAACCTGGTGGCTGAACTTTGTGACTTTGTCCTCACCCACAACAATTTCACATTTGGGGACAATATATACCTTCAAGTCAGCGTCACTGCTATGGGTACCCGCATGGCCCCACAGTATGCCAACAACTTTATGGATGACTTAGAACAACGCTTCCTTAACTCTCATCCCCTAACGCCTCTACTCTATTTGTGCTACATTGATGACATCTTCATCATCTGGACCCATGGAAAAGAAGCCCTTGAGGAATTCCATCATGATTTCAACAATTTCCATCCCACCATCAACCTCAGCCTGGACCAATCCACACAAGCGGTCCATTTCCTGGACACTACTGTGCTAATAAGCGATGGTCACAAACACCACCCTATACCAGAAACCTACTGACTGCTATACTTACCTACATGCCTTCAGCTTCCATCCAGGACACACCACACGATCCATTGCCTACAGCCAAGCTCTAAGATACAACCGCATTTGCTCCAATCCCTCAGANTGGGGGGGGGGGGAGGTTTGCGGGACACGCGCTCAGGCAGACCCTAACGACGACGCAAGACAGCAGCTGAGCGCGTGCATCCCGACCAGGCACTGCTACCAAAGATCTCCAATCAACGGCGCCGGGACGCACCGTCACCTGGAGTGGAGCATCCACAGGGACAGCACTCGAAGAAGAAGAAAGGAGCTCCCACTCATGATCCTTCTGAAAATGCCTTCTGAGGCTGTTTGGCAGAGAGTTCATAAATCTCAGAAGATGCACTGCTGAGAGAGTAATCTGAAGTTGGATACACCAGTTACAGAGCTTGATTGCTTACTGACAGAGTGGGGTGGACCTTGGTCCCTCTTATTTGTTTATGTAATAAACTGTACTCACATTGTCTAACCTGATCTGGACATATGTGGATAGGATGAAGGGTAGGAACATCTTGCATGCTTCATACACTGCCCACAGATTGAGAAGATTGATATGTAGTTTGGACTCTTGCACAGTCCTGAGCTGCACTGATCATTCAGGTGCACTCCCACTCCCAACTTGGAAGCATCTGTAATGAGTGTCTTTGTGGGCAGTACAGGAATGAAGAGAACCCCTATGCAGACATTGCCCTTGGTTTCCCATCAGGTGACTGACATTAGGATGCTCTGAGGAAGCGAGACTCAGTTGTCCAGGGAGTCCCAGATCAGAGTGCAGACCATCCACAACTATGCCTGGAGGCACCACAGGTGAAGCCTTGGCAAGGGGAGTCACAGATAAGTGCATAAGGCTGTATGGGCTAGCAGGACAAAGTAGGACTTAACTGTCATCTGAGGGCTGAGTAAAAGCTGGGTGATGAGGTCTGTCATCACAGAGAATCTGTGCTGAGGTAAGCAAGCCTTGGTCGCAATCAAGTTCAGATTTGCCCCCATAAATTCTATAATTTGTATGAGAATTAAAGTGGACTTTTTCTGGCTTTACCTAAGAAGTAAAAAGTTCAAGTAAAAAGGTAAACTCCTGCCTGCACTTCCTGATATGACCATCTGGTGAGCAGCCAGTTGTCTAGGTAGGGAAATGCTGGGCTCCCTTGTCAGCACAGGTACACTGCTACCATGGACCATACCTTAGTAAAAACACTGAGGAGACTGAAAGGAAGGCTCTGTATTGAAATGCTCTAGGAGCATTGTAAAGTGCAGGAATCTCCTGTGTGCAGGGTAAATGTCCCCGATATCACGGCAAACCTGGTGGCTGAACTTTGTGACTTTGTCCTCACCCACAACAATTTCACATTTGGGGACAATATATACCTTCAAGTCAGCGTCACTGCTATGGGTACCCGCATGGCCCCACAGTATGCCAACAACTTTATGGATGACTTAGAACAACGCTTCCTTAACTCTCATCCCCTAACGCCTCTACTCTATTTGTGCTACATTGATGACATCTTCATCATCTGGACCCATGGAAAAGAAGCCCTTGAGGAATTCCATCATGATTTCAACAATTTCCATCCCACCATCAACCTCAGCCTGGACCAATCCACACAAGCGGTCCATTTCCTGGACACTACTGTGCTAATAAGCGATGGTCACAAACACCACCCTATACCAGAAACCTACTGACTGCTATACTTACCTACATGCCTTCAGCTTCCATCCAGGACACACCACACGATCCATTGCCTACAGCCAAGCTCTAAGATACAACCGCATTTGCTCCAATCCCTCAGACCAGTGGTCCCCAACCTTTTTGTGGCCAGTAGCACATTCATGTTTTCAGAAGAGTGTGGCAGGCGCCAACAATTTTTCAAGGCTTATTTTGTATTTGTACATTAAATAATACGAAAAACATCATGTTTAATATTACATAATATATGAATCAAGAGAGAAGCCACGAGGACAGAGAACACCGATGCCCGCAGCCCTGGAGTACTCTGTCCCCAGCAGGCGCGGGGCCCCGGCTTCTCTCCCCTGCTGGGCACTAGGCGGGCCCCACGCCTGCCAGGGACAGAGAACACCAGCGCCCGCAGCCTGCAGCCCCGGAGTTCTCTGTCCCCGGCAGGCGCGGGGCCTCGGCTTCTCTCCGGCTTAAGCCGCGGCCCCGCGCCTGCCGGGGACAGAGAACACTGGCACCCGCAGCCCCGGAGTTCTCTGTCCCCGGCAGGCGTGGGGCCGCAGCTTCTCTCCCCTGCTGGGCACTTGGCAGGCCCCACACCTGCCGGGAACAGAGAACACCGTGCCTGTAGCCTGAGTTCTCTGTCCCCGCCAGGCGCGGGTCCACGGCTTCTCTCCCCTGCTGGGCACTAGGCAGGCGCCCACAAATGCCCCGGCAGGCGCCATGGCACCCGCAGGCACCGCGTTGGAGACCACTGCCTCAGACAAACACCTACAAGATCTCTATCAAGCATTCTTAAAACTACAATATCCACCTGCTGAAGTGAAAAAACAGATTGACAGAGCCAGAAGAGTACCCAGAAGTCACCTACTACAGGACAGGCCCAACAATGAAAATAACGGAACGCCACTAACCATCACCTTAAGGCCCCAACTAAAACCTCTCCAGCGCATCATCAAAGATCTACAACCTATCCTGAAAGACGATCCCTCACTCTCACAGATCTTGGGAGATAGACCAGTCCTCACTTACAGACAGCCCCCCAACCTGAAGCAAATATTCACCAGCAACCACACACCACACAACAAAAACACTAACCCAGGAACCTATCCTTGCAACAAAGCCCGATGCCAACTCTGTCCACATATCTATTCAAGTGACACCATCATAGGACCTAATCACATCAGCCACGCCATTAGGGGCTCGTTCACCTGCACATCTACCAATGTGATATATGCCATCATGTGCCAGCAATGCCCCTCTGCCATGTACATTGGCCAAACCAGACAGTCTCTACGCAAAAGAATAAATGGACACAAATCTGACATCAGGAATCATAACATTCAAAAACCAGTAGGAGAACACTTCAACCTCTCTGGTCACTCAGTAACAGACTTAACGGTGGCAATTTTGCCACAGAAAAGCTTCAAAAACAGACTGCTGAACTAGAATTAATTTGCAAACTAGATACCATTAACTTGGGCTTGAATAGAGACTGGGAGTGGCTGGGTCATTACACAAATTGAATCTATTTCCCCATGTTAAGTATCCTCACACCTTCTTGTCAACTGTCTGGAATGGGCCATCTTGATTATCACAACAAAAGGTTTTTCTCTCCTGTTGATAATAGCTCATCTTAATTAATTAGCCTCTTAGAGTTTGTATGGCAACTTCCACCTTTTCATGTTCTCTGTATGTATATATATCTTCTTACTATATGTTCCATTCTATGCATCTGATGAAGTGGGCTGTAGCCCATGAAAGCTTATGCTCAGATAAATTTGTTAGTTTCTAAGGTGCCACAAGTACTCCTGTTCTTTTTATATGAAAATAGGCATCCTTCAAATCAAGAGCCACAAATCAGTCGCCTTTGTTCAGGGATGGGATTATTGGGGCCATGGTAGTCATTCTGAATCTTGAATGGCGAATGAATACTTTTAGCTGCCTGAGGTTCAGGATGGGGCTCCAGCTCCCCTTTCATTTGGGGGACAAGGAATTATTTGGAGTAAAAGCCCTTCATCCTGTGGAGAGAGTTTACGGGCTGTATAGCCCTGTCCTGGATTAGGGAGTCCATCTCCTGTCTGATAACCCTCTTGTGAGATTTTTTTTGAACAAGGACTGAGGGGGTGGGGGGTTAGAGAAGGGGCAGAGAGGAACTGTATCGTTTAGCCTGTTGAGATGATGTCTAAGATCCACTTATAGCAACATATCACATTGGAAGGAAACAAACCAAGTGGCCACCAAAGGAGGTGGTGGTAACTGGCTTTGTGAGGACCGTCTGACAGTCCTCGAATGTCCAGTCAGAATGCCTTGTTAGGTGGCTGGGACTGAAGAGGGGATACAGAGTGCTTGCTACATTGTACTCTCTGACACTTCCTATGGGGGCTCAGAGGTCTTCCACTGATAAAAAGGAAAATGGGCCAGGTGGTACCTATGAGCATGTGGCTTAGAGTATTTCCTGTGGGTGTCAAGGTGTATATCCCCAAGGAGCAGAGGGTGGTATGAGAGTCCTTGAGGGAGTGACATGACTCATAGGTTGTTAACTTTTTGGGGAGAACTTCTACTGTTGCCTGGACTTCCTTAAGGAACATTGAGGACTGCAGTCGAGAAGCCTGCCTCATAACCACCAAGGTCACCATGCAGTGGGAAGCTTTGTCCACTGCACTGTGAACTCCAGAGGGCATTCTGCGCCAAAATTAAAAATTATGCACACAAAAAATAAAAATTCTGTGCACATTTTAAAATTCTGCAAATTTTGTCAAATAAATGTGGCGGCTCCAGCATGGCATTGGGGAGCACAGGCCACTGGCTGCACAGAAGTTGAAGATCGCTCCCTCCTGGGACATGGACTCAGCGGTGAGGCTACACCCAATCCTGACGCAGCGCAAGGACCAGGGCTGCCCCAGAAACACCCCAGGGCCCTGCCCCTTCATGCCAGGTGCATACCAGGTGTGGGCAGGCAGGCTCAGCCTGGCAAGATCCAAGTGTGGGGGGCTTAGTGTGGGGAGATCCAGGTGTGGGTTGAGAGAGTTCTGTGTGGTGCAATCTGGGTGCAGGTGGCCCAGTGGGGGATCTGAGAGCAGGAGGGGATCTGGATGCACAGGGGGAGGTTATGGGTGCAGTGGTAATGGGACTCTGCAGAGGGGGAGGTTATGGGTGCAGTGGTAATGGGACTCTGCAGAGGGGTCCAGGTGAAAGTAGTTGGGGTTCAGCGTGGGGGGTAGGGGTCTGGATGTGGGGGCGATAGAGCTTGGTAGGGAGGTCTGGGTGTGGGGGGGTTAGTGGGGAGGGTCCAGATGCTGAGAGACTGGGGCTCAGTGGGATGGGGATCCAGGTGCAGCTGGCTTGTGCTCGGTGGGGTGGGGATCCGAGTGTGGGTGGCTCTTTGGGGTGGGTCCAGGTGCAGGGGAATGGGGCTCGGCGGGGGGGTTCTGGGCATGAGGGGGTCTAGAAGCATGGGAGTTGGGCGGATGGGGGAAACAGCTCCCTGTACAATGATCCATCCCCCTGCAGCTGAGGAGCAATGGGTGCAGGAAGTACAGGGCGGGCAGGACAGAGCTTCCTGCAGCCTGGGGAGAAATCTGGGGGTGGGTCTGACAATAGCCTTGCAACCCTCCCACCCTTTTTGGGTCAGGACCCCCACAGTTACAACACTGTGAAATTTTAGATGTAAACATATGAAACCCTGAAATTGACTGTTTAAAAAATCCCAAGATTGTGAAATTGACCAAAATGGACCATGAATTTGGTAGGACCCTAATCATAAGGAAACAGAGGCAGGCACGACTGGGGTAACATTCGTCCTTAGCCCAATAGTGTGGTTTGCAAGGACATGAAGGCATAGGAGAGGCTCTGAAAACCCTGTCTGGGTTGATGTCTTGTCTCCAGACCACTTCCTGTTCATCCAAGAAGTTGAAGTAGTCCTTTATTGGTGTAGCCAATGGTACCGTCTGTCTTGTCTGGTGCCAATGGTACCGTCTGGATGGAGGCAGGAACTGGCAAATAGCGCACTAATGGTGTTGAAATCTAGTTGGAGGACAATTGGTGGGAGCCAGGGGCGGCTCTCTGTTTTTTGCCGCCCCAAGCATGGCAGGCAGGCGGCTTTCGGCGGTGCACCTGCGGGCAGTCCGTTGGTCACATGGATTCGGCGGCATGCCTGTGGCAGGTCTGCCAGTGCCGCGCCATCGGCATCCCCGCCGCTGAATTGCTGCCGAAGCTGCGGAACCGGCGGACCTCCCGCAGGCATGCCGCCGAAAGCTGCCTGCCTGGCGCCCAGGGCCGGNTTGCCGCCCCAAAAACAGCTGGAGTGCTGCCCCTCTCCGTTGGCCGCCCCAAGCACCTGCTTGCTGGGCTGGTGCCTGGAGCCGGCCCTGCTGGCGCCCTCACAGCTACCTGCAGGCCACCCCAGGCGGCTTCCTGCCCCAGGCACGCACTTGCTGCGCTGGTGCCTGGAGCCGCCCCTGGTGGGAGCCTTTGGTATAGGCAAGTCTGGGAGCGGCAGTTGTCTTATGGTGTGGTACTCTCATTGCAGAGGGTGAATGCTCCCTTCTTTCCCTGTGTAGCATGGGGGTGAACAGTCCTTTTCGTAGAAGACTTATGGGGAGATTTGCCCCTCTTTTTATAAGGGTGTTTATCTTTACCCTTCTCATGCCTCTGTTTAGTGGAATCCTTGGATCTGTTGCAGGATTCCAAGCTAGAGAGTGGTGGTGCGGGAAAGGCACTACCCAGAGGCTCAGGTCAGCAAAATGGGGAGTAAAAGGATCTAGGATCAGAATGGAGCCTCATGGGACCCCATTAAACATCTACAGAGCCTGAACTCCTGAGACTGGCTAGTACGAGGGGAAAAGGAGCAGCAAATATGTAACTCCCCAAGGCAGCTCTCGTGAGAGTCAGTAAACAGAAAGAACTGGGGACAGGCCAGGCAGGGCTTGAAGCCTGGAATCTTGGGCATACTAGGTGTCCCAAAGAGTGGGGGAACCCTCCCAACCCCAAACTATCTAATTAAGACTAATTAGAGCTAAGATAAATGATTTACAAAGGCAAAGTTTGAACAGGAGTACTGAAAAGGCTATAGACGCATAAGTGTTCAGTTCCAGACCACGAGCAGTAGAAAGAAACTGGAAAAGCAATCAGTCTGTGTAGCACCTCGTACCCTTGATTCAGAACATAAGGAGATGTAGGGTGCAGGTGTGGACCAACGGACACTGCTATTGAAGAATCTTCTGGTCTCAGGCAAATGAAACACATGTGAACCCACAGTGAATACCCAGAGGGATCAGCGCTCGTAGAAGAACCTGGCCTATTGTTTGGTCTGCCTTTGGCTTAAATTCCAAATCCAAGTTCTACCAAATGGAGTGTAAGACAACATTTATAACCTGATATTAAGAACATCACATTCTGAATTGGTCTATAACAAAATTAAATTTTCCTCTGCATTCTGAGCAGAATACATACAAATAGTCTGTTTTAATACATAAAGATTCTATTTTATCCTGATTAAAAACTCCTGTACAATATTGCAGAGAAATTACAATACTATCACGATTTCAAAAATTCTTCTGACAATATATAATTGAGTTTTCCAAACATGTTTGCAACAAGCAGCTTCAGAGCACTATTTGTTCAGGGAAAATTTGCATGAAAACAGGAAAATAAGATGCCATTATACACCCCATATTAAAAAAGATAAGGAATCAATGTTTTATTTTAATAAAGACAAAAAAAGAAGCTATATTTTGATAATGCTATACAGACAAAAATTATAGCCACTTGATGCGCATTAAGTGGTACAAAGATTTCACTGAACAGATGCACCAGCTGTTTAAATACTCCTATTACACTATGTATTCTGGAAAGCTTTCTATGCAAAACCTGCTACAGCTACCAGATCCAACTAGCAGTAAATAAGGTGCCTAGTTTCGGTACTGCATACTGTTTTGCTTGTTTTGGAAAGAGATACTAATTTATCCCACTGAAAGTTAATTTCATTAAAGTGGTTTCTAATGTCCACTGGATAAATATGTACCGCATCCTAATGATAGTCTCATCAAGGTAATTTTGTACAATCATTAAAAAAATGAAAATGCACTACAGGAAAGAGTGTGAGATACACACAATATTAAAGTCAAAAGTACTTTATAAAAGGCGTTTTGATTCCATTTGAATAATTTAATATATTCCGATCTTAATGTTATCTATAATTATTTAGCATTATCGTTTAACTTTTATATTGCAGCAGTGCAGAGGTCCCAGTCAGGATCAGAGCCTTACTATATTGGTACTGTACAAAAACAGTAAGAGCCAGTCTCTGCCCCAAGGAGTTTACAATCTAAGATGAAAATTGCCTTACAAAAAGATAAGGAAAAGAGAAACAGTGAATGAAACACATGCACATATACTCATACATACATGCATATAATTTGTGGTCCTAAAATTATGTAGGTTTGCTGTGTTACTGTGTGAACAGTACCCATATTTAACCACAGAAGTGGCATCACTACAAACAGGGAGTAATGGAATTCCTATTTTATCTATAGTTTGTACAATATTTACAAAGATCTTTTGGGGTCCATTTGAATAAGGTGTGCTATATAAATGTAAAATCTTCATTATCAAATATTAGTATTTTTACTTATTGTATACTGTAGATACTATCCACCACTTTCAAAGCATTTTACAAACATTAATAATTAATCCTCGCAATGCTGCTATGTGGTATTATTTTCTAATATATAAGGAAACTAAAGCACACAGAGATTATGTAGAACAGTGATTCTCAACCTTTCCAGACTACTGTACCCCTTTCAGGAGTCTGATTTGTCTTGCGTACCCCCAAGTTTCACCTCATTCAAAAACTACTTGCTTACAAAATCAGACAAAAATGTCACAGCATGCTATTACTGAAAAATTGCTTATGTTCTCATTTTTATCATTATAAAATAAATCAATTAGAATATAAATATTGTGCTTACATTTCAGTGTATAGTATAGAGCAGTATAAACAAGTCATTGTATGAAATTTTAGTTTCTACTGACTTTGCTAGTGCTTTTTATGTAGCCTGTTGTTAAACTAGGCAAAGATCTAGGTGAGTTGATGTACCGCCTGGAAGACCCCTGAGTACCCCCAAGGTACACATACCTCTGGTTGAGAACCACTGATGCAGAAGAAAGAAGAGGGAAAGTGTTTGTTGCAGTAATAGAATCTTAGGGCGTGTCTACACTACAATTAGACACCTGCAGCTGGCCCGTGCCAGCTGACTCAGGCTCCTGGGGCTCAGGTTGCCAGGCTGTTTCATTGCAGAGTAGATTTTTGGGTTCCAGCTGCATCCTGAGCTCCGGGACACTCCCACCTCGCAGGTCCTAGTAGCTGGGCTCCAGCCCAAGTCCCGATGTCTACACTGCAATGAAACAGTCCTGCAGCCCAAACCCCACAAACCCACATCAGATGGCACAGGCCAGCCACAGATGTCTAATTTCTGTGTAGACATATACCCACGTTCCCTGATTCCCAGTCCTGCATTTTGGTCATAATTTCCCTTCTTTTCATACACCACACAATGTTAAGTAATGCTAACAAGCAATGTGTATGTGTGTGGAGAGTGTGGGGCCAGAAAGTAGTTTCTAATACATTTAGATGGTGTCTTTAATTTACATATGTTTGTTAATGTAGAAAGAATGCTCTTGTAGTTAATACATGGGACTGGGAATTCGGAGACCTAAGTCCTACTTCCAGTTCTGCCACAAAATCTTGTGTGTTCTTGAGCACCTATCCTCTCTGCACTAGTTTCTGACCTGTAAAACTGGGATACCTACCCTGAAAGGATGATGGGAAGCTTTATTTATTAATGTTTGTAAAATATTTTGAGATTCTAAACAAACAAAAATGTGTTATATTATTTAGCTGTATTACAGTAGTGCCTAGAAGCCCCAACTGAGACAGTGAACATACATTCACACACTAAAACGGTTCCCTTCCTGAAGAGCTCACGATTTGAAAAGACAAGACAAAGGAAAAGAGATGAGACAGATGAAGAGCGGTAAAGTGACTTGCCCAAGTTCAGTAGCAAAGCCTAGAACAGAACCCGTGTCTCCTGATTCCCTGTCTGGTGCTCTGTCCACAGGACCATGCTGCCTCATATGAAGCACAGAAAATAGCACTAAAAGACATATGCACATTCCCTGTTCCAATATTCTTTATTATAGGGAAGTTAAATCTTAGTAGCTCCTTTAATACTATATCGCAAAGAATTATGTTCACTGACCAGTACTACAAGGTTATTTGAATTTGAGAAGGCAAAATATTGTGAATTAGCAGGACTAGTAAGCATTATACAGTGGGAAAAAGTAAAATCCAGGAGTGTGGAAGAATCCTGACACTGCTGTAAGATGGACTATAAACAAAGAGTAATTATGCACTGCATCGAGGATACCCAAGCGAGGATATTGACACAGGTAGATTAAGGCTGAAGGCAGCCACAATTTTACTAACATAAATTTACTAATATCTGACTCTGAATTCTTTCTGCGTCGTCAAACCATTACTTAGGGCACGAACATGCCTCATTCATCCTTGTCTATCCTGGGCTATTCTTTGCAAGTCCTCTATGTTGCTAAATCCCTCTCTAAATACTATTTGGCAGCGGGATTTTTTCGGTCACCAATTTTTAGGTGTTCCTCCTGCTGGAGGCAGCAAATCCTTACAAAGTCCTGTACTATTAGCGAGAGATTGCCAGAGTCCTGTCTTGGTTCCCAGAATTCCTCCCAGATTCCTCCCAGGCTTACAACTCTCATGAATATCAGTAGACCAAATCTTATGGTGAAAAATCTAGCTCTCCTATAGGCAACAACCCTCTGCCACCATCAGTTCACAGCACCAGGTTTGTTTTTTTTACCCCACAAAAGTATATGAATCCTCATATCCCACAGTGACAGAGGCTATGGAATCATGGAATATTCAAAGACTACTAACTTTATGAATATATATCTTTATGGGCTTGTTAGTGATTGAATTCCTGGCTAAATGTGCAAGAAAGCATGCTTCCCGCAGGAATTAACTACAATGGAGGGGGTAACTAATGCAAATCCCAAATAATGAAACAATGCAGGTAACATGTTTTTTTAAGTTTTAATCTCCTGCAGGAAAAAAAAAACCCACACAGATGGGCTTGATTTGGTTCAAAGGCTTTAGCAGACAAGAACTTGAAACTGTTTAAAAATAACAAGTCCTGACCTGGGGAGAGTAACACTATCCAAGAACTGAAAGACATAAGACTGTGATGAACAGAAAGAGATCCTGTGGGAGGAGCTGAAGTCTTTTCAACCTACCAGGATTGCCATGTGAAGAAGGTTGACCACCTGGTAAGCTAGGGATGGATATAAACCTCTTCTAGTTTTAAATTATGTTTTCTCTAAATGCTTCTGTTCTGAATAAGTAGTAATTTCCTTTAAGAAAGCTGTCTGGCCACTGGATAACCCTCTCATTGCCTGAGAGAACAGAACTGAAGTCAGACCTGCCGAGAGGATAAAAGCAGGGGTGAAAGTAACTGAGGACACTTAACGGTACGGGGGGTGGCTCTGGCCCCTGGGAGGGGCAGGGCCTCAGGCGGAAGGGGCGGGGCTGGGGGGTCAGAATCCCTCAGCCAGCCCTTGGACCGTGCTGCTCGCGGCTCCCGTCTTGATTTAAAGGGCCCGGAGCTCCAGATGCCCCTGTTGCGGTAGGGGCAGCGGCGTCTGGAGCCCCGGGCCCTTTTAAATCACCGGCGCAAGGACAGTTGCTCCCTTTGCCCCCCCCCGCCCATCAACGGCCGTGGGGGGACGACAAAAAGGGCAGGGACGTTAAAGCACTGCAGGGTCCTTTGCCACAGCAGCGCTTTAACGTTGCTGCGCCTGCCCCCCTGTCCCTCGTCGGCGGCCCCGCCAACGGGGGGCGCAGCAACATTAAAGCGCTGCCGCGGCAAAGGACCATCCTTAAAGCGCTGCCGTGGCAGCGCTTTAATGTCCCTGTCCCTTTTGCCTCCCCTGTCGGCGGCTCTGCCAGTACGGACCCTACCGACAGGGCCGCTGATGGAGGGAAGGGGCAGCAATGTTAAAGCACTGCCGCGGCAGCGCTTTAAGGATGGTCCTTTGCCGCAGCAGCGCTTTGAGGATCCTTAAAACATTGCCACAGCAAAGGACCGTCCTTAAAGCGCTGCCGCAGCAGCTATTAACGTTGCTGCCCCTTCCCCCCCCAACCGTCTGCAGCCCTGCCGGTACGGACCCTACTGGCAGGGCCCCCGACAGGGGAGGCAAAAGGGGCAGGGAAATTAAAGCGCTGCCGCGGCAGCGCTTTAACGTGGGCTGGGTATGGGCCGGTGCGGGTTCTTACCGGTACAGAGTACCGGCCCATACCAGCTCACTTTCACCCCTGGATAAAAGTGAACTGCCTGGATCTGTAGTCTAGGAACCTGGCTAGAAGGGAGACAATCATGGGATTCCATCCCAAGAAAGCTGGAGGCCTGAGACCTAACTGGGATACCCTTGAGGAGACCATGAGGGGGTCAGAGATGCAGTAAACTCAGAAACTGTGACACCCATATGGATCCAGAATGAGAAATAAGTTTTCCACCTCTAATCTGTTATTTAAACATAGGCCAATTTGCCAACCCTCTTGCAAAGACTATTCTGAAAAAGAAAGCCAAAGAAGTGTGACCCTTACACTAACCATTCTTGGTTGGTCCTTATGCACTAACATAGTAAACACGATTAATAATATTGTTTAGGATGGTCCAACAGTATGACTAGAGGTAATAGAATGAAATTGAACACAGAAAATTTAGGCTAAATATTAAGGAATAATAGCCCATCTGTGAGATCTATTAATTTCTGTAATCACTAACAACTAATGCATTTTAAAAATACTACACTTCTTAAATCAATACATCAGAATAGAGTCAATGTTGCCCACAAATCTCTCAAAAATGTGTTTAATTTATTTAGGATTGTTTAAACAGTGTCAAAACAGGAATTAGGAACATAATAATCTTACAGAAAAGTAACATTTTAAAATGATCTTGTTTAATTTTTATCATTGTTAAATGGTTTGCTGAAAACGAGAAATACAGTTTTTAAAAGGAATAATTTAATAGATACTTGTCTAAAATGTTGTAACGAAAAGGAAACAGATAATGCTTATCTTCAGTTTTTATTTTACTCCCTTTCTTCTTACTTATGTCTGTTAACAAAAACCCCTCAAATGATTTAGACAAAAGCTTTTAGCTCAACACATAATTGCAACAAAATTACAATAATTGTACCAATTAAAATAATCCTGAATGAACAGTTTGTCATCTTAATGTTCCAATGGTTTATAGAAGGATCTACTTAATTAGCTGAAATTGCTTTCCAATGTTAGTATCAAATGTCATTTGTTAAAAGTTGAACAATTTAGAAAATAATTTAACAAAGCAATTTTACAAAACACCAAGAACCAACATTTTCTTTTTCAGCTGAATAAAGCAAGCAGATGTGTCATCAAATTGCTATAAAAATAAATGAGGCTTTTTATGGAAAAAATAAATTTTACTATTAGTGCTAAAGAATACTATTTTCTGATTGTTTCAAGAAATCAGATTTCCTTAATAAAATAACACATACCCTTTATATCCTGATACTATTAATATGCTTTAAATACAACATTTTCATATTTAAATGGGAAACAATGAGATAGAAGAATTCACCTTGGAGGGTTGTTGTTGTTTTTTTGTTTGTTTTTTACACTATGCGTATCGTATTTCCCTGTCTTGATTTAGGTTAATCCACTATGTGCTAGGCTTTCATCTACATGACACAAACAGACCATAGTACCAATGAAGCTGCTCAACTTTCTAACACAAATCTAGGCCCCAGACCTATAGCCTCTGCCACTGCATTTATAAGCAAATTAGTCTTAAATAATTTAACCAAAAAAAAAAAAAAAGAGAGAAGAGATAAAAAAGGCAGCATATAGGGCGCAATGGCAGCAGGATCAGCCATGTAAGATTAACTGTATTTAGTAACAGAGAAAAGACTTGAACTCTAAAAATGAAAAAGCAATTGGCTTTGGTAGTAAGATTGAAAAATAATACATAGCCTTAAAGCAACCAGAAAGCAATATGCTAACTCAAAGAGCTGGAAAAGTAACATATTAAACTTAAGAAATCAAGAAATATATCAGCACTTTCACATGAGGATGAATCATGCCAACTGACCTGACAAAGAAAAATATGTTCCTTACATATACATTTCTTTACTCTGAAGCAATACAGTATGTCTACTATTCTGTACATATGGGTGGGCCCTCTTCCTTGCAAGGTTGGAGGTATGTCAGAGCTGACACACAACAGGACTTACCCACAAATTACTCCTCAAAATGACTTACCCAAATAGCAGTAAAAATAGCACTACAAGAAGTAGTTAGTAGTCAATGACCAAATTGTGACCTTAGGATCTGCACACAGAAGGGAACCAGAATGGAATGAAACAAATAACTTCTATTTTTCTGAACTGATCTGTTCCACTTAGGTATATTTTAATTGTTCTTCTGACATCCAAAAGATAATCTGCTTTTTGTTTCAGTTTTGAATTCAGGCAAAATAAAGGAAGAACAATTCCTATAAGGTATGGAATGTTCGTTACTTATGACTTTGGGGACAAAACTACTATTTTGCAATACTTAAGTGCCAAAGATTTCAAAGATTTCTTGGTCCAATTACTGCGCCCAGAAAGCACATATTTACGGAAAGATAGTACAGTGATATGCTACTGATTTGAATGGATTGATCATGGCAGCTTTTAGCAGCATGGGCAGATCCCATTTGGGAAAATAGCTCTAATTGTTTTGGACAGATGTGATGCCCTACAGAACCTTGATACAGTAGCATCATTAATGTATTTGGATTTAGATAAACATGCATTTATGACACTAACACTGAGGCATGAGATGCAATGGTAGATGGTCTTAAGCTCAAGTCTAGGCCATCTTGTTAGACATCCAGAAAAGTCAGGCTGCCTGGTTTGCTCTGGTTGATATTTCTACTTGGAGGATTTTATTCAAATTCTGGCAAATGCACATGGCCTGCATGAGGGGTAGGCCAGTCTCTATTATTTTAAAAGCAAAGCCTCTCTTATTTGGAGCTTGCAACTCAATAACCAAACTGTCAGGCTCAGATATTTTGGACCACGATGCAGGAACGGGTCCTGGGATAGAAGATATGGGGAATTATGGACTTATCCCCAGGAGGGTCTTTGGACAGTCTAATTTGCTGAGTCCCAAGAGCTGAAGATGAATGACCCAGCCTTCCAGAGGCATCTCTGGACGTGTCTCAGCTTGGTGAATGCAGAGCAAAGGTCCACCAGCTAGGAGGCATTAAGTGAAAGATCCATATCTATGGTTTCTAGGAGGGTTCCTTCACAGGTGGAGCACCTCTAGACCTTGCTCAGTGCCCTGACCTGCAATGATAGAGAATAGGGAGCAGATAGAGAGATGGACCTGTCCAGATTATCTCATTTACTGAACAAAATCGGTGAAATTCTAAATGATCTGGTGGTTCCTCCTGGCCTTAAACTCTCATTAGAAGCATGTGATTTGAGAAAGACGGTAGGTAAATGTCTGGGTTGGTTGAGGTGGAATTGGGAAACCACTTCTGGTAGAAATTTGGGATATAGTCGCAGTGAAACCTTGTTTTTATGGAATGTGGTGAAAGGGGGGTTTGCCACCATGGCCCCCAGAAGTTCGCCAAACCTTCTCGCTGAGATAATGGCAATGAGGAAAGCAACCTCCATGGAGAGGAGAGAAAGGGGGTAGGAGGCCAGAGGTTCAAAAGGAGAGTTTGTCAATGAGATAAGATCTAGGTTGAGCTCCCACTGAGATGCAATAGGCCAAATGGGTAGATATTTACATACAAGGCCTTTCCAGAATCAGGCAATCAAGGGATGGGTAAAAATCAAATGCCCCTCCACTGTAGGGTGGAAAGTGCTAATGGCCACGGCATGCACCCTGATGGAACTGAGTCTTCAGACAGAGGAAATAGTTTAAGAGCATCGGGATGCCCACAGCTTCAGGGACAAGGCCTTGTAGTTGTGCCCAGGAAGTGAAAAATGCCCAATTAGCATGATAGGAGCATCTTGTAGAGTCCTTCCAGCTACTGGAGAGGACATCTTGTACTAGCAATAAGCATTCTCATACTAACCGAGATGTCCATCCCCAAACCAAGCAGTAAGGTGCCTGAGTCTGAAGTTGTGTTGTGTTAGCAGTTCCAGAAACATCTGGAATGGGAGTGGAGGGTGTTTTGACATGCAGAGAAGAAGGGGAAACCAGAATTGGCGAGGCCAGAATGGAGCAAGCTGAATGACTGTCACTCTCCCCCACCAGAGTCTGTGGAGGGTGCGTGGTAGAAGTGTGTGTGTGGTAGACGCGGGGAGGCATAATTCGGCTGGTCTGACCAATTGATGACCAGAGCATCATCCTGTGAGCAGTCTCCATCCACCCCCCTCTTCTTCTTGGGTACCAGGAAACAATTGGAATAGAACCCTGTGCCCTGAAAGGCTGCAGGGACTGGCTCCACTGTTCCTCTCTGCAGGACGAAGTCCACCTCTAGGATCAGAATATTGTCATGAGAGAGATCCCTGAGAAGGGATCGGGATTGGGGATGCGGAAGAAGCATCATCATAAACTCAATGGTATAGTCATGTTGAACAATGTCCAAGATCCACTTGTCTGTTGTTATTGCTCCCCATGCTGGCAGAAATAGTTTGAGAGACCCCTAACAGGAGTGGTTAGTAGGAGCATTGGTGCATGGAGTGGTTGACGGCTCTTTAGTTGCACTCAGAAATATTGTTTTCTCGATGACTGAGTGTGTTGTGCAGAGGTCTGCACTGCCAGAACAGGTGGACGGGCTCTGTAGACCTCAGGGCATTTCTGAAGAGGCTTGTAGGCTCATTGGTAGAAGAAGTGTGGAGGTCTGTTGCGGGCAATACAATTTTCGCTTTGGCACCAGTGTAACAATACCCAAGGGTGGTTCTAGAGTGTTTCAGTGAGTATACGTAATCATCTGTTTTCTGGTTGAAGAGGTGTGATTCATCAAAGGGTCTTCAATTGCGTTCTGTCTCTCCAGGGAAACATGAGGAGTGCAACCAGGATTCCCCCCTCATGACAATTCTGATGCCGTGAAGACATGTCCGCTGAATCAACTGCGGCCTGACGTATGGACCGTGTCAACTTGCATTCCTGTAAAATTTCTTGGAATTGGGAACGATCCAGCTGAGGCAATTTAACTGCAAACTCTGCCATCTGTCCATAGTTCATAAAATCATACTTGGCCATCAGTGCCAAGTAGTTAGAGATCCAGAACTGAAGTCCAGCTGAGGAGAAGATCTTTCGACCCATAAAGTCCAGTCTCTTGCCCTCCCTGCCTGTCAGGTGGAGCGTGGGTGTTTCTACTTGGTCTGCTCCAACGCAGCCTGGATCACCAGGGAGTGTGAAAATAAAACCTTGGATCCTTTCAGGGGGACATAATACCTTTTCTCAGCCCCCTTCATCATGGGGGCACATGTGCCAGGGGTATGCCACACAGTGTGTGCCGGTTGAAGAATAGCATCGCTGAAGATGTACCAAGTGAAGAATAGCATCGGCCAACTTTGCCGGTACTGATGCGTGCAGAATATCTCGTAACTGGTGCTGACGGTCCTGCACTTCTTCTAGTGGGATCTCAAGATCACTGTCTATCCTCTGTGTGACGTTGCATCCCATAATGCTTTATGGGAATATGCATATGAATGTATATATGACATAACTGTGATATGTTTTATGCTACATATGCCATGTAACGTATCTCTGTAAAGGTTATGATCTACTGAATATATTCATCCTATTTGTATGCATGTATCATTTTTGTATTCAAAGTTATGAATATTGGCTGTGTACTTGTTTGAGTTTAAGTAGCCTTAGTAAAGCATTTGGTCAGCTTCTTGAGAAAGGAATGTGCAAACTGACAATGGATCTTGGAAGACTCTAATCCACATAAGAAGTCTTCCTGGAGACATTTAAGATAGCATGCGGGCAATGGCTGCTGCCTGTAAAAACTGAGTCATGCATGGACATGTGACTTGCCCATGTGACTCCAAAACTCCATCTTGGAGCTGGATTTTGCATAGGACAGAGGAGGGGTCTCGACCCACAAGAGAAAGTCTATTTAAGCCCCTCTATTTTGTCTTCAGCTGGCTCAAGAGATAGCCTCTCCACCCCCAAAGGATACCTGAAAGAAACTGGAACAAAGGACAGTAACCACGGGGGTGTAAGTAATTCCTGGACCCAGATTAGAAGGAGGCTAGTCTGTAAAAGAAGCTTACTGGAACATCTGAGGGTGAGATTTCATCTGTAATCACTTTTTTACTGTATTAGGTTTAGACTTGGATGTTTTATTTTATTTTGTTTGGTAATTTACTTTGTTCTGTCTGTTATTACTTGGAACCACTTAAATCCTACTTTTTGCCGTTAATAAAATCACTTTTTACTTATTAATTAACCCAGAGTATGTATTAATACCTGGGGGAGCAAACGGCTGTGCATGTCTCTCTATCAGTGTTATAGAGGGCAAACAATTTATGAGTTTACCCTGTATAAGCTTTATATAGGGTAAAATGGATTTATTTGGGGTTTGGACCCCATTGGGAGCTGGGCATCTGAGTGTTAGAGACAGGAACACTTCTTAAGCTGTTTTCAGTTAAGCCTGCAGCTGTTGGGGGATGTGGTTCAGACCTGGGTCTGGGTTTATAACAGGCTAGCATGTCTGGCTCAAACTGGCAAGGTTCTGGAGTCCCAACCTGGCAGGGAAAGCGAGTTAGAAGTAGTCTCAGCACATCAGTTGGCAGTTCCCAAGGGGTTTTCTGTGATCCAACCCATCACACTCTGTAGTAACTCTTGAAACAGATGATAGTCATCAGGTGAGGAGGAGGGTTGTAGGGGACTCGACCCCTAGCGGGGTGGTGGGGCACCACACTGCCTCGCTACACCCTCTTTGCTGGATTGGGGAATACCCAGTCTATGGCCCAGACCTTCAGGCAGGGCCCAGCAAGCAGTACAAGATAAGCCCAGGCCCTGGGTCAGGGCGGGCAGCAAACAAACAGTCAGAAGCTCAGGCCCTCAGGCAGGGACTGAGCAAAGAGTTCAATATAAGCCCAGGCCCTGGCTTAGAGCAAACTGGAGAAGGGGGAGATTGCCACCCGCGAGGTGGGTGGCAGGGGGGACGCAGGCCCACCCACTCCACTGCATCCCATCCCGGGGCCCTAGCAGCGGCAGAAGACCCGCTGCTGTGTCAGTGGGGATCCTGGCCGCAACACACTGATGTTGGCTCTGGCAGTGCTGCAGCCAGACTAGGGTCGGCTGCCCCCGGGCTACTTCCAGACTCCCCCTCGTATGGTACCTGGGTCTGGGTGGGGTCCTCTGAGGGTTCCAGCACCATGGGTTCCTCCGGGTAGCTAGCGAGGGGTAGGCTTGGCAGCTCCTCTGGGTAGCTGGCGACAGGTAGGCTTGGCAGCTCCTCTGGGTAGCTGGCGACAGGTAGGCTTGGGCAGCTCCTCCGGGCACCGGTCGGCATTAGGCATTGGCTGGTCCGGCCAGTCCTCGGGTCGGCCGCGGATCGCTGGGGTCTCCCAAGCCGGAGCCAGGCCACAGGCGTCTGGCCTCTCCAGTGGCTGCCGACTAACTGAGCTCTGCGTTTGGGCTTTTATACTTCCTGTCCTGCGCCTTGACCTCTGGAGGGCGGGCGCAGGATCCACTGGCTCTGCCCACTTTGGTGTCTGGGGAGGTTCTTCCCCCGGCAGGGTGGTAGGGCACCACACCGCCTCACTACAAGGGTGTTGATGACACAGCCACGTCTGGGGATGACAAAGGGTATCTCTCCAGAACCGTTGGAACTGGGCTGATCGGTGCATTGTCTAACCCCAGTTTCAAGTGTCTACTCAATGAAGGACGGAGTGGAGAAACAGGGGATCCCTCCCGTGCTGAATGAGACAGTTCCAAAAGCAGATATTGAAGCAACGAGCTGTAATATGGCCAACCTGGTTGATCCTGCTGCTATTGTGTCAGTGCCCAAAGAGCTGGATACCAGTCGCTCCTTGGCTGCAATAAAGGAGGGAACTGCCACAGTGCTGCCAGAACCCTGTGGTAGTCATGTCTCTGGAACAGAAGCAGTGGACCATGTCAACTATCTGAATCCTCAGACTCAGAGGAACCAGAGTCCTACACAAACGGCAGTGCCGATGGAACCGTTGGAATTGGATGTGTTAAAAGGAATACAGCCAGCGGGGGTAGATCTAAAGTGGAAGATGGGGCCCTCCAAGCAGGTGAGTGCACTGGAACACGCGGAGACCTCACTCTTTCCAGGGCGAACAGTTCATGAGGTGAGGGAGCACTTCCGAGTCTCCCCAGAGTCAATAGACTGAACCAGAACTGGTGCAGAGATCTGTCTTGAGACCGATGAGTCATAAAACGCCAGAGGAGCCAGAGCAGGAGGGGTACGCAGTTCCGGAACTGGGACCAGTGAATCCAGCAAGCAGTGTGGCCTTTTGTCTTGTGAGCCTTGGAATGTATCGCTCCTCGGTGGCTGGAACTCACGGATGGTGCAGCATCCTTCTTGGATTTGGAGGAAGACTTACTGCCATGCTTATGTGCATACTTCCGTGGCTCATGGCTAGTCACTGGCACGAGGTCCATAGCACTGGTACCAATGGAGCCAGATGGAGGCTCCACGGTAGAGGGAGCACTCTTAGATTGTTCAGACTGATGTACGGGGATGGGGGGTTCCCCAGCCAGGATCCAAGTGCGGCCCCACGGCAACCTCCATGAGGTGCTTTTTGAAGCTGAGAGCTTGGCCTTCCCGTATGCGGGCAGGGAAGAAAAGGCAGATACTGCACCTGGATGTGGTGTGGGCTTCCCCCAAACAGTACAAATAGTGTTGGCGCTCATTGCTGATGGAAAACGAGCGAGGGCTGGAAGAGAGGTGGGGTGGGGATTTTGTGGGAAAACTGCCAAAGTGGCGTCCCAAGTCCTTAATCCTATAAAACTTACAACAACTAGAAAAATACTGCAAAAAACAATAAAATCCTCTCTCAAAAAAATAATCCTTCCACTTATTTGGCTGCTTGTGGAGTTGGCTTCTTCTTTTATATACCTTCAAAGTTATCTTCAAAATTCTTCAAAGTTAGTGGTCATTCTCACTTTGTGTGGCATCATATATAGTAACTTCAACACCCTCTGAGTGACTTAAATCCTTTCTAAAGCTCACCTTAAAACTTCATTTACATTTGTTAAAACGGACAAATTTCTATTCATCTTTCCCTTTCTATAATTACATCCTTCAAGATGCTTCTCACTACAAATAAATACAATAACCACTCCGTAGGAATACTTACCTCCATCTTTAGCCTGTTTACATTTCCATTAAAAAAAATTACTCTTTCAGTTTCATATATCACTTTCCCTTTCTCTGTACCCGACTCTGTCAAATTTTGTTGTTTTACCTCTCACTGTAGAATCTTTGATACTTTGTAGGAAAGAAAGTATATATAAATTTATGCTGTACACTGAGTGGCTATATTTTGAGTGTTTTCAGTTTATTATATTTTTATGCAAAAGAGTAGCAAGAAACAATATCACACATACATCATTATGCTTCTTACACAATATATATTAATAAAATCCAACAATAAACATAACCTCCTTCTCACTAGACCCACAGACCTCCCCATCTCTTCCTCACATGGGGAACAACCAGAAAGAGTTCAGAGGTGGTGAACTACGGAAATCCTAGATGCTAAGGGCCCCTTCCCTAAAGCATCCAGCATCAGGTACAGCTCATTCCTCTTACTGTATACCCAGAGAAACACACCTGTGACCCCAGGCCCAGTAGACTCCAGTTTCCTTTCCACATGGGAAACAGTAGTAGAAGCCAGGAGAAGCTCAGACAGGAAGACTACAGAAATCCCCAGACTTTCAGGCTGCTTCTTCAAAGCAGTGAGTCCCACATATAGTCACATGTAAAGTACACCTCTACCTCGATATAACGCTGTCCGCGGGAGCAAAAAAATCTTACCGCGTTATAGGTGAAACCGCGTTATATCGAACTTGCTTTGATACACCAGAGTGCGCAGCCCCGCCCCCCCGGAGCACTGCTTTACCGCGTTATATCCGAATTCGTGTTATATCGGGTCGCGTTATATCGGGGTAGAGGTGTAGTATATCAGGGCCTCCCCACCTCTGAGACAGAGAACAGGAGCAGCCAAGATAAGCCTCCACAGCCCCGTGACACCATTTGTTCAACACTGAAACCTGGACACTGGATTTGTCCTTCCCATTTGCTATATTGCCATTGGATGTTGGGATGAAAGTGAGTGACCACAGAAGAAATACCCAAAGCTACCAACCTACTCCTCAATCAACACTTTAATCACGCGCTACAGACACTGTAGAAACATTTTTTGGCAGGAAGGTGTTACAGGTGGTGGTCATTTATTCTAATTCTTTCCAGTTTCTGAGGACCAGGCAGAAGAGGCATGGGAAAGGCTTAAAATCCTGAAATGCCTTTGGTACTTTCAAAGGGGCAAAAATACAAATAGTCTAGATTGGGGGAGCGGTCACAATCCAGAAATCAGGATCCAGAAAAAAACCAGACATTAAAAAACTTCTATTCACAACCTACTCTTCCTCAATCTCTCTCCATCAGAAAAGTCAACTCCTGAGGGAGCTCCACAGTATGCAGCCTTGAAGGCATATGACACTCCAAGCTGGTAGGTTCATCAGAAATATCTCACAGGAGCTACAATCTGGACATAAATGTCTAAAGAAATTGCAGCAATTCAATATCTTTGTATGCTCTGACCTCTTTCAAAGAAAACAAGACTAAAAGGTTATAATCATTCAGAGAATCCTAGAAAATTATTTGGGTCACAAGGCCACCATTGCAGGGCACCAAGCCAAATCTTTAGTTCCAGACTACTTCAAGGGAACATATGCCCTGTGCTCAGCAAGTACAACAGCCTCTCAGAGGAATCTATAGAGGGTATTTGCGTTATACAAATTCTTTCTAAAACGTATTACTTACACTAGAAAAAATACTTGAAGATATGAAATAACCCACAACTCAGGAACCAGCCACCTAATTCACAGCATAATCCCTTTTTACAGTATAATCTTGGTGTCAAGTGCTTGACTGAAATAATGGCAGTCAAAGTTTTGCTTTGCTTACCCAAGAACTGCTTTATTATAGACAACTAGAGCATTCATAATTCAAGGCAGAGCTTGTAGCACTGATTATATTTAAGATGGAGTGATATATCCTATCTTAAGTCCCTGTTTTCAGTTGTTTATAACTCTGCCAAAAGTTTACCATTTGGACTTCAGTTTTCCATGCCACGTGTCTACATCAGGCTGAATTTTTTTGGCAAGTTTCAGCAAAAAATGGTTTATCCATTTCAAAGAACAACATTAGCGGAAAATACATGGTTTTGGCCTTGTTAAAAAAAATTCTTACAACTGTTTTGTGAGAAGCTGTGATGCCTCCATGCTTCAGAGAAGACACTCAAAATTTGGTTTACGGATTGCTCTGGTGTCAGGCATGTGCCATTTGGTGTTTGCTTAAAAACACCTGAATTTAGCCAAGTTATAAGTCTTTGAAAAATCTGTTTGCAAATGCTTATTACAGACTTGTTAGAATTCGCCAGCTAAATTCTCCGAAGATTCCATTTACACTGAGCATGCTCCAGCTCAGGGCTGCAGGGCCTTAAACAGGAATTTCCCTGCAATTGCTCCTCCTGCCTATATGTGGCACCAGGCACAGGAACTGAGAGCAAAGAGACTGTCTTTCCTGTGCTGTCGGTGCTCCAATTGCTGGCTCCCAAGAGAAAGCAGCTGACAACTGCAGAGGGGACATGAAGCAACGGGAGTAGATTAGGCAAAGAACTGGGGAGGAATGGGGGTAGTGGGACTGGCTGAAAAAATAGTCTAGGAGCCAGCGGGGAATGGTGCAGGAAGACATGACTGAGACTGGATGAAGAGCTGAGGTAAGGAGACCAGGACTGGAAGCCGGGGAATGATGGAAGGGGGATACTCGGACAAGGAACTCCTGATCAGAGGAGAGTCATATTGAATGAGGAGATGAGGTAGGAGATAGGGACAGGCTGGGCAACCGGCTTGAAGGAGTCACGCTTGGGGGAGGTGGAGAGCAGAAGTAGAAGAGTCTGTGACCACTACAGAAAACTCCCCTCCAAAACCTGGAATTGAAGCCAATATTCTCCAGTCTCAACATTCTTCCACTGTCAGCAAATATCTGTGACACCGTCTGGCAAAGTGTGCACCTCATTCTTTTCGAGTGTTGATCCACAAAAGGATGACTGATATGTCTGCCATCAGTTACTCACTTAGCTCAAGTGGCAGACATTTGGCGTGGATGACCTATGTGGATGTCAATATGATGCATGATGGAATTTCAGTTTTTTCGGTTAGCTTTTTTAAAATCCTAGGAAATCACACACAAAATACTACATTAAAAGAACTTTAGGTTTACAAAGTCAAGCACTCAAAAGTTAGGAGATGCTGGCATTAAGATTGACCATATAATCTTAATTCAGATCCCTCATGCCTAGGCATTATAATACAGTATTTAATTACATGATCACATACCATTTTTTCCACAGGATCCCTGCATCATTCAGTGTACATGATTTATGGTGTCCAATTAATGAGCAGCTATTCAATATTTTATTTTATGCTCATTGTTCAGTGTGGCCCCATGCCTTGTCCCTATACTCTATTCAATCCCTGCTCCGATCACAGAATTATTAACTTCCTCATGGACTTTATGTAACTCAACACTTCAGTATCTGACTGCTTCAAAAACACTAACAAATTTATTTTCACTTCACCCCATGAGATTAGGTGGTATTATCTATATTTTACAGATGGGAAACTTGAGGCACAGATAGATTCAGATCAGACATCTCCACTAATTTTGGGTGCCCAGTTTAAGACACCTAGGGCCTGAATTTTCATAGTTCTTAGGTTTCATAAGACACTTAAAATGCACAAAGCACAGTTCCATTGACTTCAGCTATAGCTGTGAATGCTCAGCACTTCTGCAAATCAGATCCTATGGTATCAAATTGGGCACCCAGAAAATGATGAACACACACTAGCTATCTGTGAAATGTTTAGTTAAAAGTGGCTTGGCCAGCATCACACAGGAACCCTGTGGCAGAGACCAGGATAAAATTAATTCTTCAAGCTGGGCAGTATTCAACTGTTTTAGGCATGGGACCATCCCTTCTCTTCCTGCAATCCCCTGCCTTATTCACTGCACACTTCCAACTTCTGCAACAATTCAGATAGGCATCTCACAGACAACTGCCTCCTTCACTACACAACTCTGATTTATCCTCTGAGCATAAGCCATTTGGTAACAGGAATGAGACAGGCATCCTTTGGGGGGGAAATTGCATGTGATCATGTATTAACAGCTGCATTATGATGCATATGCACAGGTGGGCTGAACTACAGTTATACAGGCAGCCTTTATTCTGACACTGAGTGCATGACTTTGCAATCTTTATACTCTTAACATCGCTTTTTGTTTGCAGCTAACTACACAAGTTGTGAAAGTGATATTTATCTTTTGTAATAAAACTTAAAATCAAAATACATTCTGAGGAAAATAAATCAAAGATATTATATTTTGCAGAAAAGAGTGCATCCGAAACCATGCATGACAGAGCAATTTCATGTTGTATTAGTGCCATATAAAGTACTTTGCCAAGATAATTAATGTATTAGTGCCATCTGCTGGTATACCAATGTACTGTACATAATGCAAAGTTGACAGAAGAAGAGTGGTTCAGTTTGATGCAGTTAAACTAGTGCTCTTAGTTCATTTTTACAGTTAAACTATTGATCCTAATATACTAGATACAGCCTATCCCTAAAAAAGAAATTACAACAGTGTTTCATGTATAATACAGGTTTTACCACAATTATAACACACAAGCGTGTACAAGAAACTGTTTACTTGTAATTCTTGAAATGAAGCACTATAGTCATAGCAGATCTAGCCAAACTCTTGACTCTGTGCCTCATGCATGTGACTGGCAGGTATAAATATAATGCCACGAACTCATAGGAGAGCAGGGCACACCTGGCCTTGTTAGAAGTCCTGGTGACTCATACATTCCCTAACAGATTGTACTTTTCCAATAGTCAGAGATAAGGATACGATTTAGTCACAGGGGTCACGGATTCTGTGACTTTAATGAACCTCCATGACTTCAGTCAGCCTCTCCCGGGTTATTTTGTCACAGACAGGCTGCAGGCTTACATGAATTTTTGTTTATAGCCCGCAACCTGTCCATGACTTTTACTAAAAATAACCAAAACAAAATCTTAACCTTAGTCATACAAGTAAAACAACTGCAATGACAAACATATTCTATGTTGGGAATATATCTGGAATCCCTGTACCTAAACACATTTAGAATAATAATTAAGCAACTTAAATTAAAGCAACTTTTTCTGATGGGGGGTAGGTGAGAAGTGTAATAGCATATCCCTACTCTTCAATACTAAAGCTTCAGGCATGTGTCCATGTAAAAAAAGCAATTTGCAACAGCAGGATGAAAATACCTTGGCAGAAAACTATTTCCATCACATGCAACATAAGTAGGCTTGGAAGGATTAGATTTTTATTGGTAAATATTGATTTCATTATACACTCAAAAACTGACTAAAAATATTTTCATTGATAATAATCAAAATTTACATATAGGCAAAGTAAGAAAAGTACTGCTTGATAACATATTAGGGTTTGATTTAAGAATATTTACTTTGCATATAGTGACATGTGATGCTGACAATTAGTTTTATAACCATTTAAAAAACAAACTTCTTGAATCTCAGTGTCTACTGTCATTAAATAATTGAGGCCTGACCAGCCCTACCTTTTGACTCCCCCAAATTTTCCATAAACGAACATTTCAATAGATAAAAATCGAAAGCAATGTTTAGAACCCATAATTTTGCACAACCGTGAAAATTTAAATTGATAAAAATAAAAAATGTTTAAACAATATTAACTATCAAAATTATTAAAAAAATAAAAATTTAATTCTGCCAAGCCTAAACATGAGGAAATAAAATATTCTTGCTTTTGTTTTTAGGTATCAAAACAGAGACATCTTTACAAAAGTAAAATAATAGGGGAAAGAGTGCTGAGTGCACTCAGCTGAGGAACAGATTCTATAATATTGATGAGCCAAACCTGAAATTCATACATTCATAGATTCCAAGCCCACTGTGATCATTCAGTCTGACCTCCTGCATAACACTAGCCATAGAACTTCCCCAAAATAATTCCTACTGCATATCTTTTAGAAAAACATCTAATCTTGATTTAAAAATTGCCAGCAATGGAGAATCCACCACAACCCTTAGTAAGTTGTTCCAATGGTTAATTACCCTCACTGTCAAAAATTTACACTTTATTTGCAGTCTGAATTTTTCTATCTTCAACTTCCAGCCATTGGATTGTGTTATACCTTTCTCTGCTAGACTAGAAGAGCTCATTATTAAATATTTGTTCACCATGTAGATTCTTAGAGACTCTGACCAGGACATCTTTAACCATCTCTGTGTTAAACTAAATAGACCGAGCTCTGAGCCTATCACTGTACGGCATTTTTTCTAATCCTTTAATCATTCTCATGGCTCTTCTGTGAACCCTCTCCAATCTATCAACATCCTTCTTGAACTGTAGATAATAGAACTGGACATAGTATTCCAGCACCGGTCACCCCAGTGCCAAACAAAGAGGTAACATAACCTCTTTACTACTACTTGAGATTCCCCTATTTATGCATCCCAGCATCACATTAGCTTTTTTGGCCACAGCATCACACTGGGAGCTTATGTTCAGCTAATTATCCACCACGACCCCAAAATTTTTTTCAGAGTCACTTCTTCCCACGACAGAGTCCCCATCCTGTAAGTATGGCCTACATTTTTTGTTTCTAGATATATACATTTAACCATATTAAAAGTCGTATCGTTTGCTTGTAACTTGAGACTCAGTCCAGGCAATGATATTTTGTAAACTAGAACTACTTGTGACAACCATACCAATCTCCCAAACAGAAACTGATCTAAAACTTAGATACAGATTAATGTCTTGACTTGAGACAACTGATAAAGGAGAGGTTACTTTCCTGTACAGCAACTGGAGTTCTTTAAGATGTTTTGCCCCTGTGGGTGCTCCACATTAGGTGAATGCTTTACCACGCACTTTCAATCAGAGATTTTTGGCAGCAGTGTCCGAGAGTCCACGCCTGCACCCTATATATCCTTGTGCTCCAATCTAGGGAGGGGAGGACCTGCCACTGCTTCAGTTCCTTCTCAGCTATGAAATCTGGCAAGGCAAGGACTCTGAAGCAGAGAGGAATGAGGATGAGTACTGGAGCACCCATAGGGACAAAACATCTTAAAGAACTCCAGTTACTGTACAAGTACATAATTTCCCCTCCTTCAAGTAGTCGCCCCTATGGGTGCTCCCTTTAGATGACTCCTGAGCAGTGCCCCAACAACAGAAGTGGGTGCTGAGGAGATTGATCTAGTACAGTTCTGAGAACAACCATATCAAAGGCTTCATTTACCCTGGATGAGTGAAGAATAGCACAGTGCCAGGAAAAACTGCACAGATGAAGGCTTTGAGATGCAACAACAAGAGACAAGGGTGAGTCATTATGCCCAATTCTTTGGTCAGTAGATCTGCTGTCAGCGGGAGGCAAAAAGGTGGTCACAAAGACAGGCAAATCAGAAAGACTTTGGGGAGAAGAAACTGGCTACTGGAGAGAGCTTCATCATCATGGCTGCCACCCTCACTGTCATCTGGTACCCCAAGCCTTCATCATCCTGATCCTGAGAGGGGTCCTGACCAGATCAGGCCAGAGAGAAGGACCCAAAAGACATCGCCAGCTCTACTGGCTCCAGCTGAAATCACAATCACCACCTAGGATTAAACAGGATTGGACTTAAACATCAACAACAACAGCTCTAGCCCATTCAGCTAACCCCTTTTCTTTTCCCCAAAAGGACAGTTATTCCCATCTTTGATACCATTTGAGAGACTGCCAAACGGTTAAAGGCAAAGGAAACAAGGGATGTTGTTAAAATAAAAGCCTTATTTAATATTTTACATTTCACATGCTTTAACTGTTTTTGTCTTTAATAAAAGGCTGAAAGAATTTTTACTGGTGTGTTTGCCAGGATACTAAGCAGGCTGAACTCTCTGTATACCAACCCTAAACCTCGTTTAAAAGTGTTTAAGTAACTAAGTTAACATCTTTACATGCCTATATTCCATCTAAATTAATACAACAGGGGATGGGGAACGCCCCCCCAAGACACACACTGTGTGTTGGGGAAAATAAAAAACAACAAAGACTTTAAACAAATAAGACTAAAACAAGCAAGTTAACTTTTGTGTAGCTAACGGATACCGCAATGCTCCCTCTCTAGCCACAGATGGCTAAGAAGGAACTAGAGCAGTGGTGGATCCACTCTTCCATATACAGTAACTCCTCACTTAAAGTCGTCCCGGTTTTCGTTGTTACATTGCTGATCAATTAGAGAACATGCTCGTTTAAAGTTGCACAATGCTCCCTTATAATGTTGTTTGGCAGCCGCCTGCTTTGTCCACTGCTTGCAGAAAGAGCAGCCCGTGGCGCTTGCTGGTGGGGGCTTGGAACCAGGGTGGACTGGCAGTCCCCCTATCAGCTCATCTAAGTTCCCTGTGCGGCAGCTGCCCAGCAAGCTATCAATTGCCTGGCAGTTAGGCTGTCCCTCTCCCCACTGCCATGTGCTGCTCCTGCCCTCTGCCTTGGAGCTACTCCCTGGAGCCTCCTGCTTGCTGTGCAAAGGCGGGGGAGGGGGGGAGAGGGGTGCTAATGTCAGGGTGTGTCTCCCCCACCCACTCCTTTACCTCATTTCCATAGAGCGGGGGGTGGGGCGGAGAGACATGGCAGGGCTCAGGACGGAGGGAGCTTGCTGGCAGCAGCTGCTGTCTCAACTTGCTGATCTAGCAATGTACTTAGAGTGGGTCAGCGTACTTAAAGGAGCAATGCGCATCTCTCTCTCTTACACACACACAGTGTGTGTCTCTGTCTCTCTCTGCCATGCTGTCTCCCCTCCCTCCATTCATGCTGCCTTGTAGAGTGTGAGGCTAAATTAACAACGATGTGTTAATCCTTGAGGGCTCAGCCAAGTGTTAATTCATCATTTAGCAGTAAGGCATTCCCTGGGAAATATCCCACCCTCTTCCACCCTCTGACTTCACCACCTCAGCCAAGCGTCACAATCATCATTGCTGTGTACAGTATTAAATTGTTTGTTTAAAACTTATATTGTGTATATGTGTGTTTTGCCTGGCAAAAAAAAGGTCTCTGGAATCTAACCCCCTCATTTACATTAATTCTTATGGGAAAATTGGATTCGCTTAACATCGTTTCGCTTAAAGTAGCATTTTTCAGGAACATAACTACAACGTTAAGCGAGGAGTTACTGTATGTCCTCAGATCGGAGCATGAGGATGTGTAGCGTGCAGAAGCAGCACACATTCTTCAGACCAAATGTGACTTCAAATGACTGAAGTTGTAGGAATGACTAAAGAATAACAATGAGAAATGTAACGTAGAAAGGATTATCTTGGATACAGCATGACAGTCCAGAGTGAATAAAAAGAAACATAAAAAGGATTCTAAGACCTTTAGATGGTTTCACATTAAGCGTACAGTGAAAGGCCTCACTAGGATGTAGATAGGGAAATATTACTAAGATCACATCTAATTTCTGGAAGGAAATCAGGAGTACAGAGTCACACACTGCTGCTTATTTGGTCGAGATAGCAAGTGGTGGGAGAGGTAGGAATGCAGTCTCTATCCTGAACCTGGAGCAATTTTAATGGATACTGCAAGTAAGCCTAAATTTTGCTATAAATTTGTCTAAGCTGCTCCTCTTCTTTTCTTCGTTGCTTTATCAGTTTCATATCAACAACTTACTCTTCACAGTGCCCATTTGGAACTGCAGACAGACAGTGGTGGATTTAGAGAGTTAGTGGCCCCCCCCCCCGATCCAGCCAAGAAAAAGAACATTCTCTCTTATCTCTCCCCCCCCCCCTTTTTCATTCTTTTTGTCTACATCCTCCTCCTGTATTGTAAGTAATAGGAAATAAATGACAAAGTGAGGTACCTTGATTGGGGCAGGAGGTTGGGGTGCAGGAGGAGGTGTGGAAGTCAGGCTCTGGGAGGAAGTTTGGGTGTGGGATGCAGGCTCTGGGCTGGGGCGGGGGGTTGGGTGTGGGAGGGGGTGAGGGTGCGGGCTCTGGGAGGAAGTTTGGGTGTGGGCTCTGGGCTGGGGTGCAGGAGGGGTCACGGGGCGACACTTACCATGGGCGGCATGACTCCCAAAGAGACCAGCACACCCCTCTGGCACAGCTCCTGGGGGGGGGGGGGGAAACCAGGGGGTCCCTGTGCACTGCTGCCCGCAGGTGCCGCCCCGCAGCTCCTATTGGCTGCAGTTCCCGGCCAATGGGAGCTGCGGAGTTGGCGCTCGGGGCAGGGGCAATGTGCGGAGACACCTTCCACCGAGGGGCCACAGGGACATGCCGGCCGCTTCTGTGAGTGGCACGGCGCGGAGGGAGGGAGGCAATGCCAGCAAAGAGCCACCTTAGTCCTGCTGCTGGCACATCTCTGCACGCCCCTTGGGGGAGGGGGGTAACAGGTCTCCGTGTGCTGTCTGGGGCTGGGGCAATGCACAGAGATGCCTCCCCCCCGCCAGGGGCACGCAGAGACATGCCAGCAGCCAGCAGCTTCTGGGAGCAGCGTGGGGCCACCAGCCATGGAATGCTGCACCGGCCAGGACTCGAGGGCAGGTTGTCAGATGAGATTTGTCCTGCATTTTGGGGACCCCCCCTGTCATTGGGGGATGGTGCCACTGCACTGTTTGTTTCATGGTAAATCTGCCTCTGCAGACAGAGGAGCTTGAGCAGTAGCACTGTGACATCATAGGTAACTCAGCAAGTTAATCAATCTTTCCCTCTAGTAACCATAATGTTAAACCCTAACCCTGCTGTCTGTGTTGATCATCTCTCCCCTTGACAGTGTCCATTTAATGCTGTAGGCAGAAGAATCTCTGCCTGCAGCACCAAACGGCCATGTGGAATAAAATCTCTTCCTTTTGCTCGGTGGCATAACCATGCCATTATTCGTTGACAAGAAGAACTGAATTTCTTACAATACATTTTCCTTAAATTGCTAGTCTTGAGAGCGCAAATCAAAGGAATGCGATGAAACAAATTCACTACACCCACTTGACAATGCTCAAAACCCTGTACCCAAAGTGATCCAGGGCCATGAGGGGCAAAAAACTCCATTATTCTCCAGCATAAAGGTGCTCAGTGGTAAATTCTAGCTGATTATGGGCACAATCAAGCATTTCAAAAGTCCAGATGTTTGCTCCTGGGAGGTACTATATTTGTGACCCTTCAGCTTTTGTTGAATGTGAGGCAGAACGAACTCAATCTTTGAGTGCTGAGACCCCACAGAGCCAGAAACAGTGGCACAGACCATTTTCTAGTGGGATGCCTTATAGTTTAGTCACTTCAAAGAACAGTGTTATCCTTTAGTTTTGCCTCATATTTGATCAATTTAAATCTATTTCATGTTTTGAATGAAAGTTGGTTTTGGTTCTTTCATCACAGTGTCAAAGATAAAACTTTTATTGGGATTTGGATTATATCGACAATACTATGGATTTTCTGGGTTCCTGTTTTCAGTTTCATGTCCATTTTTGGTATGGAATTGAAAATAAGTCAGGTAGAACCATCTAAGAAGGAGGAAGATAAATACTGAACCATACCAAGATGTGTTAGATTAAAAAAAAGTGTCAATGGATTTAGCAAGAAAATTTCCAGGCAGCAGCAGAATATTTTAGACCCAAAATTAGAAACTCAAGATGTAAATTGGCAAATATATTCTTTTTTTTAAAACCAGTAACAAATTTGCTCAATAAATATTAATTTCAATTACCATAGAATCATATAAACATAGATCATTTAGTCCTGTCCCCTGCACTGAGACAGGAGTAAGTACTATCTAGACCAGGGGTCGGCAACCTTTCAGAAGTGGTGTGCCGAGTCTTCATTTATTCATTCGAATTTAAGGTTTCGCGTGCCAGTCATACATTTTAACATTTTTAGAAGGTCTCTTTCTATAAGTCTATAATATATAACTAAACTATTGTTGTATGTAAAATAAATAAGGTTTTTAAAATGTTTAAGAAGCTTCATTTAAAATTAAATTAAAATGCAGAGCCCCCCCGGACCGGTAGCCAGGACCCAGGCAGTGTGAGTGCCACTGAAAATCAGCTCGCGTGCCCCCTTCGGCACCCGTGCCATAGGTTGCCTACCCCTGATCTAGACCATCTCTGACAAGTATTTGTCTAACCTGTTGTAAAACCTCCAATGATACATATGTCACAACCTCACTAGATAATTTGTTCCAGTGCTTAACCACCCTTACAGTTAGGAAGTTTTTCTTAATGTCTAACCTAAATCTCCCTTCCTCTAATTTAAGCCCATTACTTTTTGTCCTTTCCTCACTGGATAAGGAGAACAATTTATCACCCTGCTCTTTATAGCAACCCTTTACATACTTGAAGACTGTTAACATGTTCCCAGTCTTCTCTTCTCCAGACTAAACAAACCAATTTTTCAATCTTTCCTTGTAGTCATGTTTTCTAGAACTTTAATCATTTTTGCTGCTCTCCTCTGGACTTTCTCCAATTTGTCCACATCTTTCCTGAAGTGTAGTGCCCAAAACTGGACATAGTACTCCAACTGAGGCTTTATCAGTACTGAAAAGAGTGGAAGATTTACTTCTTGTGTCTTGCTTACAACACCCCTGCTAATACAGCCCAGAATTAAATTTGCTTTTTTTTTTTTTTGCAACAGCATTACACTGTTGACTCTCATTTAGTTTGTGATGCACAGAACCCCCAGATCCTTTTCTGCCCATTCCCTAGGCAGTTATTTCCCATTTTGTAGTTGTGCAATTGATTATTCCTTCCTAAGCAGAGTACTTCACATTTGTCCTTATTGAATTTCATCCTATTTATTTCAGACAATTTCTCCAGTTTGTCAAGGTCATTTTGAATTCTAATCCAGTCTTCCAAAGAGCTTGCAACCCTTCCCAGCTTGGTATTGTACTTGGTATCCTACTTATTTTCAGTGAATTACTGTTAAAAATCACACTGCAACTTACTTTAACAAGAATATTAGCCAAGAAAATTTAAGCCTAAATTAGCAAAGTATACCACACAGTCTTATCTCTGAGCAAATGATGACAAGGTCTACTAGTAGAATCTAGCAACAGAGAACGGCTGGCTCACGTTGATATGAAGTATTGGAGTACACAAAACTGTACTGGAAAAAAAAGGTTACTCACATTCTCATAACTGTTGTTCTTCAAGATCTGTTTCACATGTCCATTGCACTGTAGGTGTGTGCGTGTCTCATGCATCAGCATTGGAGAGTTTTCCCTAGTGGTACTCACTGGATTGCCTCGACCCACCTGGTCTTCTCATGCTCTGTACCCAAGGGTATAAAGGGTGGAGTTGCCCTGCACCTCCTTCAGTTCCTTCACATCAAAAACAGATGGTGGACACTGATCCATGAGGGAAGAAAGGTGGGTCGTGTAATGGACATATGTAACACAGCTTGAAAAACAACAGTTACGAGGTAAGTTACTGTTTTTCTTCTTGGAGTGCCTGCATATGTCCATTATACTGTCGGTGACTCCCAAGCTATTATCAAGGGCACTGGGGCTCTGAGGCTCATCAGAAAAGGGAGTACAAGACTGCTTTTCCCACCTTCACGTCATCTCTTCATAAGAGCACAGTGACTAGTAAACATGTGGATCAAAGACCATGTTGCTGCTCCACAAATGTCCAGAATACAGATGTGCCCCACAAATGCAGCAGAGGTTGCACATGCTCTGGTACAGTGTGCTGTCAACTCTTCAGGTAGCGTCCTGTCCACTGACACAAGACACAGGAATGCAACTGGTAATCCATTTTGAGAATCTCTGAGTTGTAATCGAGTACCTCTTTCTTGCATTCTGCACAGGAAACAAATAACTGGGCAGAGATCCTGAAAGGTTTTTTTCTGCCCAGGTAAAAAGAGAAAGCTCAATGCACATGCAGCTTTTGTTCACCTTTGTGAGGATGTGGCTTTGTGGGGAAAAAATGGTAAATATATAGGTTGATTAAGGTGGAAATTGGAAACCAGCCTTTGACAGAAACTTAGGATGAGGTTTTAGCTGAATTTTGTCCTTAAAAAAAAGTGTGTTGCAGATCCATGACAAGCCCTGTAATTCTCTTGGGTGAAAATAATCAGGAAATGATAGAATTGATGATTCTAAAGAAAGGTAGGAGGGAAAGCAGAAATATAAAGATAATGTATTTCACGAAGGCAGACTTTAGCAAACTACAGACCACAAGACAGTAAGAAGGAACTGAAGGAGGGGCAGGGTGACTCCACCCTTTACACCGTTGGTACAGAACACCAGGAAACAGGGAGGGAAGAGCTTCCACTTTGGGTACTGCTAGCATAAGCTCTCTGACACTAACGCACAAGACCTACAGTATAATGGACATATGCAAGCACCCAAAGAAGAATGTATATTTAAGGACTGGTTTCAGAGTAGCAGCCGTGTTAGTCTGTATCCGCAAAAAGAACAGGAGTACTTGTGGCACCGTAGAGACTAACCAATTTATTTGAGCATAAGCTTTCGTGGGCTACAGCCCACTTCATCAGATGCATAGAATGGAACATATAGTAAGAAGATATATATATGTCACATACTGCAAACTTTGAATGATGATAACATTAAAGACAAAATAAAGATTTGTTAGCAACTGATAACTTTTGATTGTATACAAAACTTGTGACTATATATTATTACAGAAAAAGGTCTGTAAGAAGAAGATTATTAAGGTTATGTCAAAGTTGGGAAATGCCAGAATTAAGGTTCCCTGTGAAACTTAAATCAGGCCCCTTTGTGTGTATGCACGATGATACAGTATGTAATTATGTGATCTCTTACTATTTTTCCACAGCACCTCTGACTCATTCAGTACACCTAGTGCTCACTTAAGGAGCAGCTTATTCAAGTATAGTATCTGACTGCTTCATAAAGATTTAAAAAAAAAAATAAAAAAAAAAATCACACAACACCCATCAGATTAGGGTATATTATCCCTATTTTACACATGTGAAACACTTGGGCACAGAGATATTAAGGTCAAAAGTGTCCATTAAGTTTAGGTGCCCAATCTGAGACACCTAGGATCTGATTTTTCCGAGTACTTAGCATTATATAGCACTTTACATGTTCAAAGCACAGCTCCCACTGATTTCAGTTGCAGCTGTGAGTGCTCAGCACTTCTGTAAGTCAGACCCTAGGGCAGAGGTGGGCAAACTACGGCCTGCAGGCCACATCCGGCCCGCGGGACCGTCCTGCCTGGCCCTTGAGCCCCCAGCCGGGGAGGTTACTCCTGGCCCCTCCCCCGCAGCTTGCACCCACGCAACTCTCAGGCTTTCCAATAAGCCAGTCCTGCCGCTCTGAGCGGCATGGTAAGGGGTAAGGGGTACATAAGGGGCAGGGAATCCTGGGGGGCAGTGAGGGGACGGGGAGCAACGGGCAGTTGGATGGGGCAGAGGTTCAGGGGCAGTCTGGGGACAGGGAGCAGGGGGGGTTGGATAGGCGTGGGAGTCCCGGGGGGCCTGTCAGGGGGCGGGGGTGTGGATAGTGGGTGGGGCAGTCAGGGGACAGGGAGCGGGGGTTGGATAGGGGGTGGAGTCCTGGGGGGCGGCTAGGGGTGGGGGTCCCGGGAGGGGGCACTGAGGGGACAAGGAGCAGGGTTGGATGGGTCGGGGGTTCTGAGTGGGGCAGTCAGGGTGTGGGAAGTGGGAGGGAGCAGATAGGGGGCGGGTGCTAAGCAGTTTGGGGAGGCTNCTGTGAGTGCTCAGCACTTCTGTAAGTCAGACCCTAGGGCAGAGGTGGGCAAACTACGGCCTGCAGGCCACATCCGGCCCACGGGACCGTCCTGCCCGGCCCTTGAGCCCCCAGCCGGGGAGGTTACTCCTGGCCCCTCCCCCGCAGCTTGCACCCACGCAACTCTCAGGCTTTCCAATAAGCCAGTCCTGCCGCTCTGAGCGGCATGGTAAGGGGTAAGGGGTACATAAGGGGCAGGGAATCCTGGGGGGGCAGTCAGGGGACGGGGAGCAACGGGCAGTTGGATGGGGCAGAGGTTCAGGGGCAGTCAGGGGACGGGGAGCAGGGGGGGTTGGATAGGCGTGGGAGTCCCGGGGGGCCTGTCAGGGGGCGGGGGTGTGGATAGTGGGTGGGGCAGTCAGGGGACAGGGAGCGGGGGTTGGATAGGGGGTGGGGTCCTGGGGGGCGGTTAGGGGCGGGGGTCCCGGGAGGGGGCACTGAGGGGACAAGGAGCAGGGTTGGATGGGTCGGGGGTTCTGAGGGGGGCAGTCAGGGTGTGGGAAGTGGGAGGGAGCAGATAGGGGGCGGGGGCTAAGCAGTTTGGGGAGGCACAGCCTTCCCTACCCGGCCCTCTATACAGTCTTGCAACCCTGATGTGGCCCTTGGGCCAAAAAGTTTGCCCACCCCGCCCTAGGGTATCAAGTTGGACACCCAGAAAATAGGCAACCCACAATTAGTGACCACCTGTGAAAAATGTGGTTTAAGTAAATTGCTTAGTGTCATATAGGAACTCTGTGGTAGGGATTGAATCCCATTCCCCAGGGCAGCATTCAAATGCTCATTTATTACACATCTTCCAATTTCTGCAGCAAACGAGGCAGGGTTCCTACAGATAACAGCCTCCCTTATTTATCCACAAAGCAGGTTCATCCTGTACATTGAATGAGACAGGGGTTCCTGTGGAAAAAACACTATGTGATCATTTCATTAAAGACTGTATCATAATTAAGGCTACAATTATGTCACGGAGGTCATGGAAGTCACAGAATCAGTGACTTCCAGAGACCCCCGTGACATTCTCTGCTTCAGCCCCAGGGACTGCGGGACTCGAGCTGGCAGCCAGCGGCGCCCTGGCAGGGTTCCAGCAACAGGCAACAGCAGCGACAGGCAATAGAGGGCCCCCTGCAAGGTTTCAGCAACAGGTGACAGACTCTTGAGAGGGCCCCTCCTCTGGGTTCCAGGGATGGGCGACAGCCTCACATGGGGAGGAACGGGGACGCCTTGGGCGAGTGGCCCGTTTTCTCTTTGGGAAATATGGTCACCCAGCAGCTCCCGGCCGCCATGGGCGGAGGGCGCCCCCCCGCAGCTTCCAGCTGCCCTGGGCAGAGAGGGAACCCCACAGTTCCCAGCCACCACAGTAGCGGGGGAAATCATGGAGCCGCAACAGCAAAAGTCACAGACGGGTCATGGCTTCTGTGAATTTTTGTTTATTGCCTGTGGCCTGTCCGTGACTTTTACTAAAAGTAACCATGACAAAATCTTAGCCTTAATCATAATGCATATGCTCTAGTGGGCCAAATTAAAGTTGCACAGGCAATTCTAATTATGGCATTTCCTAAATACTGAATCCTTGACTTTGCAACCTTAATCATGTACTTTTAATGTAGTTTGTGTGTTATTTTCTAGTTAAAAAAAACCACACAGAACTTCCATCATGTTGCAATATATTGACACCCACAGAGATCATCAGCGGTGTTGGAACCTTTAGATCCACTACACACACCCCTGCCACTTGAGCTAACAGAGTAACTGATAGCAGTAGAATTTTGTCATCCTCTGCCGCCCATCATTGGAGGGGGATGAGACACACACTCTGTCAATTGGTTTCACAGCTATTTTCTGGCAGCAGAGGAATTGGGAGACTAAGGAACCAGGGGTTCCATTCCAGGTTCTGGATGGGAGTGTGCGCTAGTGGGTACAGACTCTTCTGCCCATACCTCCCAAGATTGATCCCTTTTTTCATTCCCTCCAACCTGTTCCTGACTCAGTCCTCTCTCTTTTTCACCCATGGCTCCTTGTCCCAGTCCCATTTTCCTTGCGTAATCAGTCCCTATCTCCAGCCCTCAGGCTTCTCATCCCAGTTCCAGTCTTCTTACCCTTCCAGTCTTAGTCTCCCCCTCCAGGTTTGCTGTCCAAGTCCCAGTCTCCCACAATTCCCAGTCTATCCCCATAACTCCCAGTCTCCTTCTCCAGCCAGTCCCATTTTCCCTGCTCCCAGTTCCTCATCCAATCTCTCTCTCCCCTCCTTCCCCACTCATTGGCTACTAGTCTGCTTTTCTGGGCTCCTCATACAATCTCAGTGTTTCCCATCCTTTGCTTCTTATCCTAGTCTCTTTGCTGGCCAATTCCAGTTCTTCCAGCGGGGAGGGATAGCTCAGTGGTTTGAGCATTGGCCTGCTAAACCCAGGGTTGTGAGTTCAATCCTTGAGGGGGCCACTTAGGGATCTGGGGCAAAATTGGTCCTGCTAGTGAAGGCAGGGGGCTGGACTCGATGCCCCTTCAGGGTCCCTTCCAGCTCTATGAGATAGGTATATCTCCATATATTATTATTTTATTTTTATTAGTTCTACTTCATCCCCCCAGCCCCTTGTCAGATCTGTTTCCCCTCCCCACCACCCATTTTCCACCCGCACCAGTTTCTACTCTCAAATCTTCCCCCTTTCCCTAGCGCCTCATACGATGTCAATGTTTCCCCCCTCCCAGTTCCTCTTTCCCCTCATCAGTTTCAATGTGTTCCCCCTGAAAACCTTCTGGCTATCAGTTTTCCTTACCCAGCCAGTCCAGGTTTCTCTTCCCTTCCCCCACTCCAGTCCCAGTTTCAGCAAACTTCTTATTCCAATCTACTCCTTTCCCTCCCTCCTTGTCTGGCTGTTGTCCTCTCTGCTTTTGAATCAGATGGCTTCCTCCTCCATGCTGCCTGGGTACCAGCAATGGATTTATTGAGAGCACAGGAACAACAGGCTCTGGCTAGAGTGGGGCCATGTACTGGAACTGAGGGCAGAGAAACAGTAATTACCGGGTAAGTCTGGTTTTGGCCCTGGGTTGTACGGAACATGCCCATGCTTTGAAAGCTGAGCTGTAATTGCTCTGTGGCGATGACACACATGAGGTCAGGTCGCATATAAGAGTTGACAGGTTGCTTTGTGGAAATGGTGCATGTGCAATCCGGTCAGCCCTAGGAACTGAGAGAGGCTTGAACATGTTCAGTGAGGCCTGAATCTTGGAGATTTTAGCTCCTAAAGTGAAGTAAGGGTGAAGGAGTTGGTGGCACAAGTATGTGTCAACTGCGATTTTTCAGTCTTACACCTTGGCCAAACATGGGCAGATTTTCATGAGTGCAGGAAGGCAAATCCCTGACACAAAGGCCACCTGCTTGCCAAATTTTACATCCCTATTTCAAAGCTTGGGAACCTGAGAACTTTTTAACAAAAAAAGGTCACCAGACTTTTTTTTTTTTAATAATAGGCAAAACATGTTTTTCCCTACTCTCATTCTTGTAAATGGCTGAACCATTTTGGCTAAATTTTTCATCCTGAGATAGACACCTGGCATGTAAAATTCCAGTACACATTATTAAAGTTTAGCAAAGTTATAAGCAAATAAAAACAGGATCTTACAATGCAAAGGGCTGGACAACCTTAACAGGAGATACTTTCAGCCCTCCCTATAATAAACCACTGAAAGCTTCACTGAGAGTCTAGATAGAATTTCAAGAACCTTTGTTAAGTATATTACCAAATAAAATAACACCATTTCATATCATATTATGGCCCTTTTAATATTTTAAAAGTTATACTTTATTACCTGTAGATTGGCAAAGAAAATGATGTCTTGTTGGGATGAAAATTAGATTAATGAAAACCCAAAATAGCTGTGCTAACCAACTATGTACAAGCACCCAGTACAGATCTTAATAAAATAAACCCACACATATTTTATATATAAATAGTACACCTGCTTTAATTAACAGTGAAAGACATTTAAAAAAAAAAAAAAAACATCTGCCAATACTTAAAGATTTTAAATATAGGGGAAAGACTTGGTTGGCAAATATTGGCAAATGCTGACTTTTTAATAGCAGTTATTGGAAGTTTATGTCATCACTAGAACCATACCTACCTCTCGTAGATGGTTTTTAAAGTAAGCTGATCTGGAACACCTTCAGTCTCTTCCAGATGCAATATGAGCCAGGATGTCCTGTAGGGCCACTGCTCTGTAAGGTTGATCCAGCTAGCCAGTCTATCCCAATTGAAAGTGATCTGATTAGCTCTCAATAAACGTCCTAAAAATACAAGAAGGGGGTGAGAAAGGAAGCAACTCTTTTAATTGCATGATCTTTTGTCACACTCTATAACAGATGAAAATCATGTATTCTCCTAACAGCAGAAAGTGGAAAAAGTTAGTAGATTAGTTCTATGGAGTTCAAATTTGTTTCATGTCACATGTAAAGGATATAATTTGGTAATCTAATAAAAAATCCTACCGATATCTGTCTATATCTCAAAACCCACCACGACTATCAGCCTCTGATCGGCCAGGCACTGGATTACAATTACCAGCCTGTTACAAGTAAGAATTAATGTGCATTAGCAGAGTTTTGGGGCAAAGTTTGTACAGTGCCTGACCGTAATTCTGCCCGACTCTAGCAACATTCTACAGCAATACATTTATACTATATATTTCAGAACATTTTTTAAAATTTCATGATTTCATTCCAAGAGACTTTCTGTCTGTTTCCACCAGGAAGAGATCACTCATGGTTATAACAAATAGGTAGATAATTGGTATCCTGAACAGTAAATCAAGAAAATCTCAAAGCTGGAAACAAAAGGCAGTACTTCATTAACAAGAAAGGCAAGGTCTGGGCTTACAAATATAGCATATTATTAAAGGCAGAAAAAAGGATCTAAAATCAGTTCATGTAGTCGACAAACATTCTGATGAGAACAATGTGACAAGAGGTTTCTTTACTAAGATGAATCCTGATTTGCATGTCCTGATGAAAGAGTATTCAGTTAACACTTTCAGAATACTGTCAAACTTCTAAATCACAGGTAACAAGGTTCTACATGAATTTTTGATGTAAGTTCATATTTAAGACTCCACCTTCTGCAAAATACACATTGTGAATCCATTCTACATATGAATCTCACACTTTAATAATGTATTCCTATTGTGTCCACTTTCTTTGCATTTGTGTTGTGGCTGTGTTTTTTGTTGAAGTAGCATTACTAAGATTGTTAAAGTGGTTCATAATTTATCACCCTTAAAGATCTGATTATGATGTTTGTAGTTAAATTATATTAGTGTACACAAAGATCTCATGGTTATAAATTTTATACAGTTTTAGTTTTTACTCTTGGGGGAATTCTGTGCATCTGCAGAAGCGCAGAATTCCTCTGTCTCACATAATTTTGTATTTTCCTGCATAAAATACGTTTTGCCTAAGAAATGCTGCAGTTCCACCTTTTGCCCACCAAAGACCACTGTGGCACTAGAACAGCTGGCTGCATTCATGCCAGCTGTTCTGGAGCCACAGTGGCCTATGGTGGACAAAATGTGGAACTGCGGCACTTCTTAGGCAAAATGTATTTTATGCAGGAAAATACAAATTCTATGCCCAGTGCTGTAGAATTCCCCCAGAAGTAGAAGTTCATCACAGCACCCTGCCTCCAGAACCAGGTTAGGACAGAGTGGAGCACACAGGGCTGCTGGGGGGTCACAGACTGGAGTTCAGAATGTCTGGGGGAGGGTACAGACTGGCACATGGGCTCAGGAGCTGAGGGTGACAGCATTGAGCCTAGGGGTGGGGAAGAGGGGTTGCAGAGATCCATGGAGGTGGGCGGGTGCAGGGGCAGGGGCAGACATGCCTGACTGAATGGGAGAGCCTTGGGGTCAGCTAGGGTCTGCATGGGGGAGGCTTCCCAAAGCCCTAATAATCCTCCCTCCCCCAAAAAACCTTCTCCCACCCACACCCAACACCCTCCAGATTCACTCCTAAGCTCCTTCCCTCTCCCTCAGCTCCTCCATTACCCCTGACTCCCCCAAGCCTTTGCACTGCTTCTGACCAGTGCAGAAAATACAGTTCTGTATTGTAATTTAAATGAATTACACACACAAAGTTCTGTATTAATAAGTGTAGTAAGGAATCTATTGGTCAAAAAAAAAATTACCAGAGTCTTTTTTTTTTTTTTTGGTCTGTATTGTTACAGACAATTGCTGACAGATATTTTGAAATAAATTACCAAAATAATTGAAACTGGCATGATTATATTGCATTGTTTTGACAAATAAAATATGCAGAATTTTGCAGAATTTAAATTTTTTTGGTACAGAGTTTTTAATTTTTGGTGCAGAATTCCCCCAGGAGTAAGTTTCATACCTGGTGTCACATATCCACTGGATGTGTGCTATGCCCCAGCTTTTAAACAATCCCTTGGAGGAACCCCTTCAAAGTGCCAGACTCCAAAGGGCTCCCACTTTTCTTTAAGGGTAGGCCACTCAGCCAACATGTCCTAGGCTGAGACCCTAAGCTCCAGCACACTTGTTTCACACCATGAGCTCTGAACAGCAGGACCAACTGAGATAGACGCCTGTTTACTTTCTGCCCTCTTTACAGATAAATTTATTTCAGCAATTTTTGGCTCTGAATGACTGATTTTAATGAGATTAGAGAATATTGCTTTTTTAGAAAATTGCCTTTGTAGACAAGTTGCTAATGTCAGTATTTCCATTGCATAGAAATGCAATGCAATATAGTATTAACTTTTTTTTAAAACTACTCGGAAACGGTGAATATTAAGTATTTACAAATGTGACTTTCATATGCTTTTTATTGGTTAAATAGATTTTTGATAGTATTTAGCATAAATATTTAATATACAAATATGAGTTCATTAGGTAATGTTGGCAGGATAAAAATAGGAAAATTAATAATTGCGGATGTGTCAAACTACCAGGAGTGTTTTTGGTTGCTGGCAGACAGGCATAGCTCCTGGTGTGCAGATTACTAGAGTAGTTTCCTATTCATAACAGAATCCTTCTATTAAAAAAAAAACCTGCTCCTAATTTTAAATTTGTCAGATCCAGTTAGTTGGGAACATGTTGAATTTCCAAATAAAATTAAATTATACAAATTTTCTTTGCTCTCATCAGACAAGCTTTTCAGGTTTTTGCTTGTAGATTCTCTTGTTTATAGTCTAATTGGTTCAACAGGAATGTTACACTAATTATTGTGTGTAAGATATATAGAATCATGGAATCATAGAAATGTAGGGCTGGAAGGGACCTCGAGAGGTCATCAAGTTCAGTCCACTGCACTAAGGCAGGGCCAAGTAATACGTAGGCCATCCCTGACAGGTGTTTGTCCAATCTGTTCTTTAAAACCTCCAGTGGTGGGGACTCTACAACCTCCCTTGGAAGCGTATTCAAGAACTTAAGTACCCATGTAGTTTGAAAGATTTTCCTAATATCTAACCTAAATCATCTTTGCTGCAGATTAAGTTGATTACTTCTTGTCCTATCTTTAGTGGACATAGAATCATAGAATTGTAGGACTGGAAGGGACCTCGAGAGGTCTTCTAGTCCAAAGGTTCTCAACCAGGGGTATACAGAGGTCTTTCAGGGAGTACATCAACTCATCTAGATATTTGCCTAGTTTTTCCATAGGCTACATAAAAAGTACAAACTAAAATTGCATACAGACAATTACTTGTTTGTACTGCTTTATATACTATACACTGAAATGTAAGTACAATATTTATATTCCAATTGATGTATTTTATAATTATGTGGCAAAAAGGAAAAAGTAAGCAATTTTTCAGTAATAGTGTGTTGTGACACTTTTGTATTATAAGTCTGATTTTGTAAGCAAGTAGTTTTTAAGTGAGGTGAAATTTGGGGTATGTACTCCTGACACTAGAGATGAAATAGGCTACAGCATCTGCTGCTTGAAGGGATGTCCTGGCCAGTAACTGTCCCTCAGCAATGATGGCTTGAAATTGCTTTCTTTGCTGTGGCAGAAGGTGCTCAATAAAAGCAGTAAATTTCACGCAGTTTGTGTAATCGTATTTTGCCATGATTGCCTTGTAATTTGCAATCCAAAATTGTAGGGTTGCAGATGAGTAAATTTCCATCCAAAAAGGTCCAGAAGCTTCTGGTCTTTGTCATTTGGGATTGACTTGGTGTGGTGTTCCTTCCCCTGTTCATTCAGCACATCCACCACCAAAGATTTAAGTGGGGGGCAAGAGAATAAAGGGAGCGCTTCATCATCAGTAGCCTCAGCTTAATCTCCCAGTTTTACCTTGCCTGGGATTTAAGGGCCAGACAGAAGTTACACTTCTGAGGAATGTGTAACCGCTGCTAACTAGGATGTCCTCCCAGCAAGTCAGGCAGTGTTTGAACCCCGGTGAGCCGGATATGCCCTTCCAAAGAAGGCAAGCCTCCCTAGAGGGGAGAGGAATAAATCTAATTCTCTCAACTACGAAACTAATCTAACTAGCAAGCAAACAGCTATCTAAAACTAAATTAGCAACTAAAAGAAAAAAAATTTTTAGTGGAGTTATGTTCAAGCTCCATCTCAGGCTGAGGCAGCTGAGAAGGAACTGAGGGCGGTTCACTCACACAGTCCTATATAATCTCAGTGTGGGGCACAAGACTGTGTAAGGCACATGCGCGAGCCAAATGGACACTTCCAGTGCAAATTTCCATTTGAAGGCATGTGGGGCACATGCAGACCTGGAGTGCAGCACTCCTAGGGGCACTACTCAAAGAACAACATCTATTCCCTTCTCAACCAAAGGCTACAGCTCCAGGTTCTAGTCTTCAATGATGTTGTATTCCACTAGTCCCCTCCAAAATATGGACATAAAAGCCAAGAATTAAGAATAATAAAAAACCTTTGAGGCCTTCTTTATACATCACAAAAAACTTTTTTTGTTTGTTATTTTTGCCTTGCAGTTCACCTTAAGGTACTAGCTATGTGATCATTTTTCATTACACCATATTGTAGAATCTGGAAATATATTTAAATCATAGAATCAGATAAATGTAGGGCTGGAAGTGACCTTGAGAAGTCATCAAGTCCAGCCCCCTACACTGTGGCAGGGCAAGTAAATGTAGACCATCCCTGACAGGTGTTTGTCCAATTTGTTTTTAAAAGCTTCCAATGATGGGAACCCAGGACCTCCCTTGGAAGCCTATTCCAGAGTTTAACTACCCTGATAGTTAGAAAGTTTTTCCTAATATCTAACCCAAAACTCCCTTGCTGAAGATTAAGCTCATTACTTCTTGTCCTACCTTCAATGGACATTCAGAACAATTTATCACCGTCCTTTTTATAACAGCCTTTAACATATTGGAACACCGTTATCAGGTCCCACCCCCTCAGTCTTCTTTCCTCAAGACTAAACAGGCACACTTTTTTTTTTTAACCTTTCCTAGTATGTTAGGTTTCCTAAATCTTTTATCATTTTTATTGCTCTCCTCTGGATTCTTTCCAATTTATCCACATCTTTCCTAAATTGAGGTGCCCAGAATTAGAGACAGAACTCCAGCAGGGGACTCACCAATACCAAGTAGAGCAGGACAATTACCTCCTGTGTCTTACAACACTCCTGTTAATACTCCCCCGGAATCATATTAGCCTTTTTTGCAGCTGCATCACATTGATGACTCATATTCAGTTTGTGGTCCCTACAACTCCCAGATCCTTTTCAGCAGTACTACCATCTAGACAGTTATTCCCCATTTTGTAGTTGTGCATTTGATTTTCCCTTTCTACGTTAAGTACTTTGCACTTGTCTTTATTGAATTTCATCTTCCTGAATTCACACCAATTTTTCAAGGTCATTTTGAATTTTCAACCTGTCCTCCAAAGTGCTTGCAACCCCTCCCACTTGGTGTCACCTACACATTTTATAAGCACTCTCTATTCCATTAACCAAGTCATTAATGAAAATACTGAATAGTACCCAGGACTGACCCCTGCGGGACCCCAGTAGATACGCCCTCCCAATTTGGTCGCAAACCACTGATAACTACTCATAACCAGTTGTGCACCCACCTTATAGTAATTTCATCTAGACCATGTTTCCCTAGCTTGCTTATGCGAATACCATGCTTCATGTCAAAAGTGTAGTCTAAATGTATCGTACACACGGGAATAAGTTTTCTAATCATTTCAACAGGGTTTTAGCCCTCTGGCTCCCATTAACGTTAATGACCAACCACTAAACCCAGGACATGATTTTTTTTAAAAGAAGATTTACAAAATGCTCAGGTTACATTTAAATTTCCAAGTGAACATTTAGTTTTGTTCTGGTTTTTGAGATATGAAGCCACTGAATCTCTTTTTGGCAACATCTGGTAGCATTCTAGGAAAGCATCTTACCTTAGAAGTAGGATTTAAAAAAAAAAAGCCACTTGGAAACAAATGCATGAATTTTGCCCTTCATATACATTACTCTTTCAACTACCACCTTTTAAATAGTATCAGAGGGGTAGCCGTGTTAGTCTGGATCTGTAAAAAGCAACAGAGAGTCCTGTGGCACCTTTAAGACTAACAGATGTATTGGAGCATAAGCTTTCGTGGGTGAATACCCACTTCGTCAGACACATCTAATGGAAATTTCCAGAGGCAGGTATAAATATGCAGGCAAGAATCAGTCTGGAGATAATCAGTCTGGACCTTTTATTTAGTGCCTCATACTAATCATTTTGGAGTATCCATAGCTTATTTTAAATTTTTACACAGTGCTTTTCTGTGATTTTTTTTGTACTAATATTACTGAAAGTATGCACCTCAGTGTGTTGCACCATTCTGGAGAGCATACTACAATTCTGACCAATCACCATAACATACTCCTTAGAGTGCACAATGAACACATCATACTCACCTGTCACAGAAACAATATTGAGTAATCTTCTCATGGTCTGAGGACTGATATCACTGAACCAGTCCTCTGTAACCAGAAGCTTGGTCAGATCAAAAGACATCTGGCGTGTAATAGTCCGCTGCATCTGTCGTCTTCGGTAAGTATCCTGACAAATAAAAAAACAAAATAATGGTTAGTTTCTCCAAATTGTACATACCTGAAGGGCTTCTCATTTCAGGTTTTGTGCTTAAAAAAATATTCTAATTTTTAGAAGTTCCACCAAAGGCACAGATTTGTTCTCAAATACAATGAAAATATATCCACAGAAAAAAATCTTCTTTGACTAAACTACACCTCTACCCCGATATAACGCGACCCAATATAACATGAATTCGGATATAACGCGGTAAGGCAGAGCTCTGGGGGGGCGGGGCTGCGCACGCTGGTGGATCAAAGCAAGTTCGATATAACGCGGTTTCACCTATAACGCGGTAAGATTTTTTGGCTCCCAAGGACAGTGTTATATCAAGGTAGAGGTGTATATAATAATCAATACAAGCAACACACATTGTAAATTATTTCTAATAAGCCAAATTACTATGGCTTACAAACAATAGCAGAGTTTTTTCACACCACAATTATGAATGACAAAATACAATAGTAAGTCACAATATTTTGTACGAACACAACAATTTAAAATATTGTTGCCATCACTTCTGTCTGTCTCTGCAAAAAGTTAAATTTCATCCATTTTCTCATATAATGTTGAGAAAACCACTTTTTAAATTAAGGCAAAAAAACCTCAAGAGCATATCTTTACTTTGGAGGAATCAAAAAAAAGCCCTAGCATCTGGTCACACAGAAACTGATATAGGAGGCAGTTGTTAAGCCAAGCATCTTTGTGGTTGTTAGATATGACCCCACAGACCCCATCTTGAGTACAGATTGAACAAGGATTTGTATACCCGCTCCCCCTTTCAGGTATTGTAGGATCAAATTATTAGATTAGATGGCTCCAGGGCTCCAACAATACCAGCTGTGAGGCAAGCTTGGTCAAACTTGGCTAGAAAGTTCTGCTTTCATCCATTCTTTCATGTAGAGGTGGTCCTACAGAGCAATCCTATCCTTAAAATATGTGGCAAAATCTTGATGTGAAGGGATTGGATGGAGGAATTATGACTGTGTCGCAGCTAACTGACAATGATACATTTAAACCATGTTTAGATCTTCAGCAACAATTTGGCTTGCCCTGCTCCAGACCATGGAAATATCTCCAGTTAAAGCATTTACTTACAAATATATTTGGACCAGATCCATTGGGAGCTCCACAACCTCCAGAACTTTTATTATATTGAAAAAAAAAACCTTCCTGGCCAGGGGTATCCTTTTATGATTTTCTGGCCCAAAAAACTCTGCCAAAGATTGATAATTTGCAAGTCACTTGGAATAGAGATTTAGATATGGAACTATCTCCAAATCAATGAAATATAATTGTATCTAATGTTAAAAAAGCAACTATAGACCTGAGACTATGACTTATTCACCAAAAGACACTTTTTCAAATATATTGGTCCCCACATAGCTTAATAGTAATGGGCCTCATAAATGCTGGCCACTGTTGGAAATGTAATTTCTTTGATGCTACATTAGCTCATGGGTTTTCGGAGTGTCCTTGTAACAAGAATTTTCTCATATGAGATGGGTCAAAGGAACAGTTTGATACTGGATTCTAAGTTGGAGCCCATCCCCTTAAGTTTCATTCTTCGATGTATTACTGCTACCTGGCGGTTACCTTGTAACTAGGTGGTGGCATGGTTCCATCATGCAGCTTTGGTCACTAAAAAAATTAAACCTGAAAAAATGGAAAAGTTGATCCCCACTTAATACTGATGCCTGCCTTTTGTGACATTGCTGACCTCATGGCTAACAAATTACTGGAATTCCGCAGGAAGAGAATGCCTGAAAAATTCCAAGCAATTTCGGCTCATTTTTTAGCAGTCTATGATAACGTAGACTCTGAAAACAGTTTTGTCGCTTCACCTCCCCTCCCTTTTTCCTAATTCTCTTTATTTACTTTGTGTGTTGTGATGAATCTGGCATTTTGGTATATTTGTTGTATTTGGAAAAAATAATAAAAAGTTATAAATATGAAAAAACTGATATAGGAGGCAGAAGAGAGACAGCAACACAGTACCGTGCTAATAGTTCATTTTTGCTTTTGTAGTTAAGGAAATATAAAGTCCTTTTCTTTCTTTGCAAATGGGATAGAAGGACTCTGCTCATGTGTGGGGAGCAGTGAAGGGAAGAAGTTACTCACTTTGTGCAGTAACGATGGTTCTTCAAGATGAGTGTCCCTATGGGTGTTCCACTGCTGATCGCAGAACTTTGGTAGCAGTGTCCATTAGACCCACACATGTGCTGTCTCTCTTTGTGCCCTGCCACAATGCTAGCTAGTGCACACGGGCTGACCCTTCTCAGTTACTTCTCTACCATTGAGTCAAAGACAAAAATTCAGAAGTAGAGGGGAGGAGGGTGGGTTGTGGGGCACCCATAGGCACACACATCTCAAAGAACCATCATTACTGCACAAGATAATAACTACTTATTCTTCGAGTAGTTTCCCTATGGGTGCTCCACTGTAGGTGACTCCCGAACAGTATCCCTACTGGAGGGCTGGGACTTCAGAGTCAGGTCAGTTACAGATGACTGTACTGTCCCCACTCTACAGATTTCTGAGATAGGGACGTTCCTGAAGAAGGCAACAGATGAGGAGATCGACCTCTTGGAGAGTGTGCAAATACTCTCTGGAGGGGTCATGTTCTGAACCTGAAAATAGTGTCTAATGCAGTTTGAGACCCATTTGGAGAGTATCTGGGCTCATATTGCTGAGCTCTTGGATCTTTCTGCAATAGAGAAGAAAAGCTTAGGAGACTTCCTAAAAGCCTTTGTCCTGTCCAGGTAGAAGGCTAGGGCTCTTCTGATATCTAGTGTGTGTAATATAGCCTCCCTGTTGTTGTGGTGAGGCTTGGGTAGAAAATTGAAAGGTGAATCAATTGGTCCGTGTGGCATGGGGAGGTTACCTTAGGGATGAATTTTGGATGGTGCCTGAGCATAACCTTGTCCTGAAAGAATACTGTGTAGGGAGGGTGTGCCATCAGAACCGCTATTTCTCCTATTCTCCTAGCTGAGGTGATTGCTATCAGGAAGGCTGTTTTCATTGAGAGGTATGTAAGCGAACAGGTCGCCATGGGTTCGAAGGGAGATCTAGTCAGGGCTTTCAACACCAGGTTTAGATCCCATGTAGGGGTAGGATATTGGGGCTGTGAAAAAAGCCAACTCAAGGAATCATTTAGTGGTTGGTTATGATAGCACTGAGTATCCTTTTACTTGTCGACGGAAGGCTGCTAGGTGGATCTGGAGAGAACTGAGACAGTCCCGATCTTTTTAGAGTCAGTACATAGTCTAGGATCTTTGGAAGAGTTGCGGATGTCGTGGAGATTTGTTGGAAAGTACACCAAATCTGGAACCTGGACCATTTTTGCAGATAAGTATGATGTGTCGAGGACCTTCTACTGTGTAGCAATACCTCTTGTACCTCCTGCAAGCAGGAGCTCTCTATGCACTGGAACCATGAAGGAGCCACGCCTTGAGGTGAAGAATCCCCAGGTTGGGATGTAGAGTGCGTCCTTTGTTCTGCAACAGGAGGTATGGAGTGGAGTGGAGAGAGATCTGTGGGCACGTTGCAGGTTGTGACAGGTAAGGGTACCAAGTCTGTGTTGGCCAAGTGGCAGCGATCAGTATGACATGTGCTTCTTCTCTTTTTATTTTTAATAGGACTTTCAACAGTAAGGGAAATGGAGGAAAGGTGCAGAGAAGGTGTCTGTCCAGGGAAGAAGGAGAGCATTGCCCAGGGAACGTTGCCCCATCCCTGATCTGGAGCAATAACGTGGACATTTCTTGTTCAGGTAAGTGGCAAACAGGTCTGCAGTCGGTGTCCCCCACCGCCTGAATAGGTCATGGAGTACTGCTGGGTTTATCTCCCATTCGTGGTCATGTGGGAACTTGCGACTGACACTGTCCACTATCAAGTTTTGCGTGCCTGGAAGGTAAGCTGCGGCTAGCATAACGTCGTGGGAGAAGCACCAGTTCCATAGCTTTATTGCTTCTGCATAGAGGGAGGGTGATCTGGCTCCCCTTTTTTGGTTTATGTAATACATACATGATATATTGTCTGTTAAGACTCTCATGTGTGATCCTTTGATCAGCGGGAGGAAATGGACACAGGCATTCCTGACCGCCCTGAGCTCGAGGATGTGAAGGGATATCTCCATGGACGACCACTTGCCTTGTGTTATGAGGTCGTTTAGATGTGTGCCCCATCCTATGAAGTATGTGTCAGTGATGAGAAACAATGACCGGGGGTGGAGTAAGAGCATTCTGGCCTGCAACAAGTCGAGGTTGGAGCCTATGAATTCCAGGTGGTGTACTGAAGTGAGGGTTGATTTCTGGGCGGTGATCTATAGGCCCAGCTCTGTGAACAAGTCTAGTGTGGATTTGGTGACTCAGCAAGCCTCTTGAAAGGACAGGGCTGTGAGGAGACAATTGTCCAGGTAGAGGTAAATCATGATTCCTTGGGAGCATAGGTGCACGGCCACTACTGAGAGGTCCTTGGAGAATACTCTCAGAGCTGATAGCCCAAAGGGGAGTACTCTGTACTGATAGTGGTCTTGTCCCAGGGTAAATCTAAGCAACCGTCTGTGGGATGGTAGGATTATGATATGGAAGTAGGCATCCTGAAGGTCGAAGGCCGAAAATCAGTATTCCTGTTCCAAACGCTGGAATAATCGTAGCTAGAGTGAACTTTTTGAATTTTTGAGCTTTGCTAAACTTGTTGAGTGCTCTGAGATCTAGCATGGGTCTGTGACGTTGGGCAGTCTATATGATTTTGTAAAAACATGATAAGTGAATATAATGTAATTGGAATAGTTTTATAAAAACATGATAAGTGAGTTTAATGTAACTGAAATATGCTTCATGCAAAAGGTATCATCACAAAGCTTATAATCTACTGAGAGTGATCATCCTATTTGTATAAATGTATCACTCTTGTATCTAAAACTAGAAATATAAAATATAACTCTGAGGGCCTATTGTAATTATGCAAAGTGTGGGCCATTGATGGTGGTTTGGAATCTTGATGACTCCCATTAACCAGAGCCATTGTCTGCAGATGGCTGTATTTACCTGTGAGTCTTCCTGTATATGTGTGTGCTGGCAAGTGAGTAATGCAGCCTTGCAGTGACATGTGATCATGTCACCTGAACTGGAATCCATCTTTAACCTGGTGCTTTTCCAGTGAGGGGTGGGGGAACCCAGAGGGACAAAGGATTCCCGCCTTATGCAAAAGATATATAAAGGGGTGGAAGAGAACAGAGGGGGGAGAAGCCATCATGAAAAATCCCCTAGCTATCACCTGAGCTGGAACAAGAGCTGTACCAGGGGAAAGAATTGTGCCCAGGCCTGGAAGGTGTCCAGTCTGAGAAGAAACTTACTGAAGCATCTCTGAGGGTGAGATTATCTGTATTCAGTGTTTGATTAGACATAGATTTGCGTATTTTATTTTATTTTGCTTGGTAACTTATTTTGTTCTGTCTGTTACTACTTGAAATCACTTAAATCCTACTATCTGTATTTAATAAAATCACTTTCTACTTATTACTTAACTCAGAGTATGTATTAATACCTGGGGGAGCAAACAGCTGTGCATATCTCTCTATCAGTGTTATAGAGGGCGAACAATTTATGAGTTTACCCTGTATAAAGCTTATACAGGGTAAAACGGATTTATTTGGGTTTAGACCCCATTGGGAATTGGGCATCTGAGTGCTAAGGGCAAGCAGACTTCTGTGAGCTGTTCTCACGTAAACCTGCAGCTTTGAGACAGGTTATTCAGACTCTGGGTCTGTGTCTGGAGCAGATGGGTGTGTCTGGCTTCAGCAAGACAGAGTGCTGGAACCACCGGTAGCTGGCAGGGAGAACAGGAACAGAGGTAGCCATTGAACATCAGCTGGCAGCTCTCAAGTGGGTTTCTGTGATCCAACCCGTCACAGGGTCTCCAACCTCTCTTCCTCTTGGGTATTAGGATATAACAAGAGTAAAAACCTTTGCCTCATAGATGTTGAGGTACTGGTTCTATCGCTCCTAACTGGAGAAGACGATCTCTCTCTTGTTGTAGTAAACTCTCGTGAGGGGGTCCCTGAAGAGGGATAGAGAAGGGTTTTGTGGAGGGGTGAGGAAGGTAAAGTGGATGGAATACCCATTATGAACAATTTCCAGGATCCATCAGTCCAATGTTATCCGTTCCCAAGTGCTGCAGAACATTCCAAGATGGTAGCCAAATGGGTAGGAAGAGTTGGTCAGCTGTAGCAGTTGGGGGGAGTGGTCTGTTGATGCCTCGACCAATACATCAAAATCAGTGTTTGGAAGTGGATGGTTGCGACGTGAAAGACAATGGGCCAGATGGTTTACGCTGGTTAACAGATTTCTTTCTCCGAGGTTCATAATAGCACTGAGTCATGTATTGGGAGGTGTGTGGTTTGTGTTGGGACTGCAGACTGAATTCTCTCTTTTCTCTGGGCGTGTAGATCCCTAACGAGTAGACAGTAGCCCTAGAATCTTTAATGGTATGAAGAGAGGTGTCCGTCTTCTCCTCAAAGAGCCTGGTGCCTTGAAAAAGGTCTTTGACAGTCAACTACAGCTCTTTAGGGAAGCCTGAAAGATGTAACCATGGCACAGTCTCATAGCCACTGCCATGGAGATGGACTGGGTCACTGTGTCGGCTGCACTGAAGGCAGACTTTAGTGCTGTTTTGGCTACTAGATCTCCCTCCTGGATGACAGCTTTGAACTGGTCGAGCTGTGACTCAGGAAGCTGATCAATAAAGTTGCTAAGTTTCCAATAGTTGACAGTCATATTTTGCCATTAAGACTTGATAATTATTGATTCGGAACTGTACCGTGGCCGAGGAATAGGCTTTCATCCCGAAGAGGTCCAAGCGTTTCCAATCCCATTCATAGGGAGTGGACCTCATTTGGTGTTGACAACCCCCAGAGTTTAACGCGTAGACGACGATGGAGTTGGGGGGAAGCTGGGAGAAGAGGAATTCCGTCTCCCCATCCAGGCATAATATATTTTTTTTTAAAATCAGCCCACTTACAAATAGACATCACCGATGCTGCGGTCTGCCGTATGGTTTTTGAGGGGTCCAGGAGAGCCTCATTAATGGGAAGGGCTATTTTAGAGGATGAGGAGGAGTGTAGTACATCATGTTTGTGATGGGTGTCCTTGACTTTCTCCAAGGGAATCTGCAGTGTATCAGCAACTCTCTTTGCCAAGTCCTGGAAAAGTTAGAAGACTTCAGCTAAGGACACTGGTGGAGGCATGATGGCCTCATCTGGGGAGGAGGAAGATATGTTGGTCCTCCGAGTCACCTCTTCCTCAGTGCCGCCCTCCTGTTCCTCCACAATCTTCTCTAGAGGTTCCCAGGTTCTGGATGCCATGGCTAAGGAGGCACGTGTCAGGGGTTCACAGGTAAAACTGGAAGCCCGAGAAACGTGGGGGTTATATGCAGCCCAAGGATCCCAGTACTGCCAATGGGGCAGTGGAATAAAGCTGGGTGGTGGTACCCATGGTTGGCGTACCAATGTGGTGGTGGGGTTATCTGAGGGTATGCTTGGGGGGGCCTCTTGGTAGAGGGCACCATAGGGAGCATGAGAGGAATAGTGGGAAACAGCTTCCTCTGGCTCTCTGTCTGAGCCTGCACTGTAGAGGGGAAGTGTGTGGAGAAAACTTGGTGCTGAGGTCCCAGTGTCAGGAAGAGGAGACTCCAGTATGTCAGATACCTGGAGCTCTCTTGAGTGCTGGAATTCTGGCGGTGCTGATCGACCCGGTGCCACTGGTGGTACCAATGGAGTCAGGAATGTTGCCCGCACCGAACGCCCCAGTGCTGGATGAGGCATTGATGACAGCGCTAATGGTACAGCATGCACCGGCAGCATCTTGTTATTGAAGTGCTGGCTCCTATCTTTGTCTGTTGACACCACTGACTCGGTGCCTATGCCCATCAGGTCTTTAGGAGCGTCAATGGTACCTGTCACTATGTACATATCTTCGTGAGCCGATGGTACCAAGCGTGCTGGAGATTTTTTAAGGCTGGCTCGGGGCTCAATCTGGGAACTTCCCACTCTCTTTTTCCATGACTTACAAGAGGGGTCTGACGCTGATTTCTTAGACTCACAGTCCTTGGATGTTGAGGGCTTTGGGGAAGACTCACGTCTGCCAGGTGAATCTCAGCACAGGCCTGAGGTGAGGCTGGAGGGCTGCTTCCATTAAGATGATCTTTTGTCTCAACATCCTGTCCTTTCGAGACCGGGGTCTGAGTTGCTGGCAGAGACCACACTTCTGTGGATGTGGCCTTCCCCAAAGTAGTGCATGCACCAGGACTGCTTGTCTGCTCAGGGATGGCCCCTTTGCAGAAGAGGCACTTCTTGAAGCCTGGTGAACCAGGCATACCCTGTTGGGGGAAGGATCCCCAACAAAAAAAGGGGGGAAAGTAAAGTCTTCTTTTGTTTTTGTTCGGGAAGAAAGAATAGAGAGAGAAAAAACTACAACTAAGACTGGGGAGACTAACTACAGAAACGTTAATGCAACAAATGGTTGCAAACAGACTGCTAATCTCTAGCCAGGGGCAGTTGAAAAGGAACTGAGGAGGGGTAGCCTCATGGCAGGACATGAGGAGAGACAGCACATGTGCGGTCCTAATGGACACTGCTACCGAAGTTCTCCAATCAGCAATGCAGGGGCACAAGCACTCCTACAGTGGTGCACCCATAGGGACACTATTCGAAGAAGAACCAGCTTTACACGAGCTGTTTATTTCTACTACTGTGTGTACAGATTATAACCTTATTTCTCCTTCTCCAGAATTGCGGAGACTACAGAGAAGCTCTGCACTGAAGTAGAGAAGTCAAAGCTGTGCATCCACATTATTCCAGGCTACTCCACTTGCTGGAGTCCTGCCCCTGAAGCACCAACCAGTGACCATGAAAGGTTAGGCACAAAAAGGGATCTACAAAGTCAAATATGGATCTAGGTTTGAGTTACTTAAAAATTATTACCATTCTTCTTGTGGCTCATCCTAGCATTTGAGATTGGCTTGAGGCACTCCAGCTAACAGCCCCTATATTTAAATTAGGGCTGTCGATTAATCGCAGTTAACTCACGCGATTAACTCAAAAAAATTAATCACAATTAATCGCAGTTTTAATCGCACTGTTAAACAATAGAATACCAATCGAAATTTATTAAATATTTTGGATGCTTTTCTACATTTTCATATATATTGTATTCTGCGTTGTAACTGAAATCTCCATTATATTATTTTTTATTACAAATATTTGAACTGTAAAAATGATAAACAAAAGAAATAGTATTTGTCAATTCACCTCATACAAGTACTGTAGTGCAATCTTGGTGAAAGTGCAATTTACAAATGTAGATTTTTTGTTTGTTAGCGCATCTGGCACGTAAATATCTTGTGACGCCGGCTATAACAGTGCCATGCGAACACCTGTTCTCACTTTCAGGTGACATTGTAAACAAAAAGCAGGCAGCGTTATCTCCTACAAATGTAAACAAACTTGTTTGTCTTAGCGATTGGCTGAACAAGGAGGAGGACTGACTTTCAGGCTCTAAAGTTTTACATTGTTTTATTTTTTAATGCATTTTTTTTTTTTTTTACATAATTCTACATTTGTAGAGTCTACTTTCATGATAGAGATTGCAGTACAGTACTTCTATTAGGTGAATTGAAAAATACTATTTCTTTTGTTTTTTTACAGTGCAAATACTTGTAATCAAAAATAAAGTGAGCACTGGTACACTTTGTATTCTGTGTTGTAACTGAAATCAATGTATTTGAAAATGTAGAAAACATCCAAAAATATTTAAATAAATGGTATTCTACTATTTTTTAATCGCGCAATTAATTTTTTTAATCGCTTGACAGTCCTAATTTAAATGTTTGTGGAATAGCTGTCCCCATGATTGGATAGACTCTGAAATGTGCTTCTCAGTTGCTCTGCCCAAGCCTGAGTTTGCGGACCTTCAAGTCAGGCTTTTTATTAATGGATGATTTTTGTTGATTTCAAGGAGAGGGTTTGATGTGCCTTTGAAGGTGATATTGTGATAAAATTGTTTTGAATTACCATCATTAAATAAAAAATAGATACATATTATAAATATCTCTTCTTTTATGCTACTATCTTTCTCACCCGTCTATTAAGAGCAGTTTTGCTGCCAAGTTTGGTCATCTCTCCAAGGCTATTCTGAGAAACTCTTCTGTCAACGTCTTCATGTATTCCTAAAGAATGACATTTTCCCCATTAAAAAACATTTTACTCTTCCATTTCATCTGCTTATTCCAACTGTAAACTGTAAAATGTTTAAAGTTACCAAATACTTGCAAAAGATGTTATTAAAAAAGCTAAAGATTAATGGTTTCAAGATTACTTTTTTTATAACCTTGCTATAGTCTCCTTGCAATAAAAAATTACCTGAAGTATCTGTATATGGAATATCTCCATTGGTAGTTGAAGCTACCATCAGCTTTTTTGCACTACTGAGCCCACGACTATTAAGAAAGACAGGCAAATGGACTATATTTCTCATGTAATCATGTCCATTTATGTTCGAATCACGTAACACACTATTGAGGTTCTGGTTAATTGCCTTTATAATAATATGTGGGTCACTTGCAAAAATGGCAATAAATGGGCCTTTTGAAAACAGGACTCGTACCTGCAATAAAAAAAAAAGGTAGATTGTAAATTTTTTTTTTACGATGTGCCATTAAACATTCTTGTAGTTAAAATTTTATATTTATTTTGTTCTGATGAGTTGAATGGACAAACTATATGGAACACAACATATTTTTTCTACTACATACATTGTCAGAAGTCATTAAATAGTACCATGAAAATAATATGCTTGATATACCACAAAAATTAATACCAAATTCTTAACTCCTGAAAAAATTTCAGCTAAAATAGCCTTTTAATTTATATAAATTTTAGTTGAGAAGTTTGAAAAAACTTTTCAACCAAAAAAACTAAGCTCGAGATGACACTAATTCATAGCGCCTTAGATCTCAAAGCACTTCACTATCATTAAACAGTTATTCTCAACACTTCTGGGAGCAGATCTTTGGCTGGTGTAAACAGTTGCAGGTTCTACTGAAGCTAGGACAATTTACATAAGCTGAGGATCTGTTCCCTAGGAGGTAGGCAAAAATCATCTCTGCAAAACAACAACTCACTGTGTCAAGCATCTGTAGAACTTTGTCTTGTTCACAAGCATCCAATCCATCAATAATTACGACAAGTCTTGTCTGATTCTGAGTGAAGCTATCAATAGTTTTTGCCATTTTGGCCATCAGTTCCACTTCACACTTCAGAACCTACAAAAGTTAAAAAAAGAACCTTTCAAAATTGAAAGAAAGAATAGAAGCTATATAGTGGAAATATGAAGAGAACTTTTTAGAAATTGGGGCAAAGGCTTTCTAAGCGCAATTTTAGTTTTATATATTTTTTTAAATGTCATTCCTTTAAAAAATGATCTATCCCAACAATATTTTAATATTATTAACTAATACTTTTAATTACTGAAAAGGGAAAAGAAAAATACAATGGAATTAAAAAAGAAACCAGTTAAATAACTATGAAAAAACAGTTATTTATTTTAATCAGGATTTTTTTCTTCCTTAAACGGAGTTTAAGAGGGCTGTTCTGAAAGGATGCATATTTTTAAGTTTTTGTAGTTTTGGTCTGGTCACAGACTGTCATAATACCATATTAGCTTCATTTAACAGTAATAAATTAATACACATTTACAGTAACTCAGCATTTCAGGAGTGAGTCAAAAGAGTTCAAAACAGCTATAGCTTCTTCTAATTTCTCCAGTGAAATAGAAGAATTACTTAGCGTAAATTTTATGCAAAGATTTTCCTTATCTGCGTTCCTGTTTGAATGTCTTTTGTAGCTTTGTGTAGAAACCCTAAACGCTTCACAATAAATATTGTAAGTAAATTTTTTAGCGTTTTCTTAAAGTTTAAGTGGGAATGGACTGCGGGACAAAAGGATGCAAGTGCAGTTCCTGATGGAAATGATTTTCTTCATAAATAGCTGTGCATGAAACATTCTCCACTGTAAGATAGATACGAAGGAACAGTGTAACTCCTAATGGAAATTTAATCTGACAGATAACATCTCAGCCCCAAGCAAACAAGTTTAGGTACAGAGCATGTAAGTTTTGAGCAAGGAAAAGTAAGATGGTCATGAACAAATTTTAGACGGCGCCTAATTTCAAAGACTTCTTAAATATTTAAGAGACACTAAACAAAAACTATACAAAAATTCAAAGGGTATAAAAATATAACCCCCTGAGAAATTTCACATTGATTTTCCTCTTTGAAAAAATTGGCCAAACAGGAATTTAAGCCCCATTTTAACCCCATTTTAGAAAGCAACCATAACTATGGAGTCCACATCAGGCTTCTCTATAAACAGTAGCAGCACCAGTAAATGCTATCACTTTTGCTACCAAGTTTTTAACTGGCTCTTAAAAATTAAGTCACTCTCTCATTGGCTTCATTCTTTTCTTAACCAAAGACACTATGGATGGCAAATGACTGACAATGCTCAAAGTTATGCATGTGTAATTTATTCTTTATTAACTTTGCGGTAAAGTTTCTATGATTATATTGAATCTTAATAGTATTTGAAGCAATTGCTTTTATCACATTACTGCAGGTCCTATGATGGGGTGCCCAACTCACACACGCCCTGAGCAGGAGCCAGGAGGGGCCAATTAATATCACATGTTGCACCTGGAGGGGAACCACGGATTGACAGACCCTAGTGGCAGAAGAAGCCTAGCTGGGGGAGGAGCCAGGATAGGAGTATAAAGCCAGGAAGTGAGAGCAAGAAGGGGCTTCCAGGAGAAGGTCTGCAGTCACTCCCTAGAGAGAAAGAAAGTTGGCCAGAAACAAAAAGGAGACCCAGGAAGAGAGTATGCCTTGGGGTCCTGCCCTAAAAGGGGGAGTCTGGCAAGAGGTTGAGACGGGTGAAGCAGCCACAGGGAGCAGAGGAATGTCCAGTGGTAAACCCAGAGAAAGCCAAGGAGATGGAGAGGTGGAGTAGGAAGGGGCCCGGGAAACAGAAACAGGGTGCAAATCTGAGCAGACCTCGATTGCTAATCATAGGGTTCCTGAACTGGAACCTGGAGTAGTGGATGGACCCACGTTCCCCTATCAGCCACTGGGAAAGTGGCACAGGACCTGGAGACATGAAATGGAAGACCTTCTGAGGCAGCATCCAGACAGCTTGTCTGGCAGGACTTTGTTACCCTGGAGGAGGGGACACTATATAGTGACATGACTGGAGTGCCAACTCACAAAGACAGAGCACCCTGAGGCCCAAGAGAAAGAGGGGCCACGGTGCAAACAACCAATGAAGGGTGTGCCAGAAGTTGCGAGATCTAATTCCAAGACCCAACCACAATGAGGAGCACCTTGTGGTGAGTGGGACCCCTTTACAAGGTCATTTAGATAATTTATTGTCTAAAGTATTGTTTTTCTAAACAAAGTAAAATTGTAAACTGAAAATGTGTTTAGCCAATCAAGTAATCCTTGGTTGAATAGACAGATCATATGCATTGAATATAATTTTCAGTAGGACAGCAATGTTCATTTATTTAAAAACTTGTTCTAATGTTTGTGAGGTTTGGTTTGATCAGATGGATGACATCCTATTGTAAGAGGATTATTGTACTCCTTTGTGTTAATGAATGATTCATAATATCAATGCTTACCTTCATGAACCCTTCACTTTTCAGTTTGTGGAGCTTGGAAGCAGCATTATGAAGACGTTTTCTCTGGGAATTTAAGACTGAGTCCAACACTTGCCACCATGTACGACAGTTCAAGATAAAGGCCAAACCAACAACACATGCAACTGATATCAGAATAGCATTCACCGTCATGTTCTTTGGATCTACATTAAAAATGACCAGCAGTGTGATCCCAGCAATAATGCAACCAAGTATAAAGAGGAAGATAACAAAAGATGGGAGACAGCAGGTTTTCTTCCATTTCTTTTTACCTATAAAACATAAAATAGTAATTGGATGTGGCATGCATCTCTAAATTTTCTATCCAATTTAATATAAAAACGCTCAAGTTTGTAAACTCTGTATATGATTATAACCATCTAAAAATGGTGGGCTCAGTTTGGCCAAATTCTTGCAAAGAGGATGTTGGGGTACCAATCCAGTCTTCAGTTTGCAGTTTCTCTTGTTGAAGAGACCCATCCTGGATGTGGGTGGTCTTTGCTGTGAAACAGGCTGATAGTTTCTCACAGTGACAGGTCCTGGGCTCTTGTGTGAAGTGGAGGCAGTCTGTGTTCATGAGTTCTGCAAAGTCTGACAACACTGCCTCTATGGCAGAGGAGAAATAGGATCGCTGCAGGATAAGGGCATAGGTTTATAAAAAATTCTTGTTCTGAAGTCTGTTTCTGTCACCTGATTTACACTATCCATGCACAAACTCTCTTCCTTTCACTTTTTTTATTTTCATAGGAGTAGGGCTGAAAAAACTATTTTGGTTTTCATTAAGATTTAATCTCAACGGTTTATTAATTATTTATTAAGCATTGGCAACTGTTTGCTCAAAGCCTGCAGAGTGACCGAATGTGAATATATACATAAATATTATTGGATTAAATTTTCCAAACCCTGCCTTCCCTTTTGTGGGATCAGTTTACAAAATTTTCATGTGCACCAACAAATTAGATTATTAACTACCTGGTTTTAAGCTCAAAACTGACAGATATTCAACTACTAATACAAAAAGAAGTCTCAGAAACCACAATCTTTGATTTTTTTATCCATGCCCTTCTGCCTAGTGAAAAAGAGTCAAGAACATCTAGGACCTTCTACTGACAGATGATTCCTCCTGTGAAGAAGGAAATCTTCCACTTGGAGTAAGATGATCAAGAAGCCAGCAAAAATGTCTCCAACTTCATTTTGACAAGTGCATGGCTGCCTGGAAACCGAATTCTGTTGCCCAGCCGTGTGTGATGTGTCATCATACCGGCAGGCGCTCAACATAAAAGGCAAAATGCGACCTTGTACCTAAAGCACATGTGCTGTCTGCTGTGAACTGCTTGATTCACTGTGAAAGAGTCTCCCTTTTGTTCTCAGGAATGTATCATAAATTTTACTCTCCCTTTTTATCCCCCCGCAGGTGCAAATGTTTCTATGCTCCCCATATCATCTCCGTCCCTGAGGTTATCGCAGATTAGAAGGCAAAAAAAACACACTCGCGATGACATGCTTTCCGAGCTCATGCAGTCCTCCTGCACTGATAGGGCACAGCTGAATGCATGGAGGCATTCAGTGGCAGAGTCCAGGAAAGCATTAAGTGAGCATGATGAAAAGAGGTAGGATGCAATGCTGAGGCTAATGGGAGAGCAAAGGGGCATGCTCAGGCGTCTGGTGGAGCTGCAGGAAAGCCAACAAGCGCACAGACCGCCGCTGCATCCACTGTACAACCGCCTGCCCTCCTCCCCAAGTTCCATATCTTCCTCACCCAGACGCCCAAGTACCCAGCCACTCCACTCCAGAGGATGGCCCAAGCAACAGAAGGCTGTCATTCAAACTGTTTTGATTTGTAGTGTGGCCACAATAAGCAATGTGGCCTTGTCCTTCCCTCCTCCCCCACCCCACCCTACCCCACCCAGGCTACCTTATCAGTTATCTCCCCCTTTTTTTTTTTTTAATTAATAAAGAAAAAATGAATGGTTTCAAAACAATAGTGACTTTATTTCCTTTGCCAGCTGTGATCGAAGGGGGGAGAGTGGTTGGTTTACAGGGAATTAAAATCAACAAAGGGGGTGGGATTGCATCAAGGAGAAACACACACAACTGTCACGCCATAGCCTGGCCAGTCATGAAACTGGTTTTCAAAGCCTCTCTGATACGCAGCGCGCCTACCAGTGATCTTCTAATCGCCCGGGTGTCTGACTGTTTCAAATTGGCAGCCTGGCGATTTGCCTCAACCTCCCACCCCGCCATAAACGTCTCCCCCTTACTCTCACAGATATTATGAAGCACACAGCAAGCAGTAATAACAATGGGAATATTCGTTGCGCTGAGGTCTAACCTAGTCAGCAAACAGCGCCAGCGAGCTTTTAAACGTCTAAAGGCACATTCTAGCACCATGCTGCACTTGCTCAGCCTATAGTTGACCTGCTCCTTACTACTGTCCAGGCTGCCTGTGTATGTCTTCATGAGCCATGGGAGCAAGGGACTATTGGTATTTTAACATCCCCAACAATAATTTTCTGGTTTGGGAAGTAAGTCCCTTCTTGCACCTGCTCAAACAGCCCGGAGTTCCTAAAGATGCAAGCGTCATGCACCTTTCCCGGCCATCCCACGTTGATGTTGGTGAAACATCCCTTGTGATCCACCAGTGCTTGCAGCACCATTGAGAAGTACCCCTTGTGGTTTATGTACTGGTTGGCAAGGTGGTCCGGTGCCAAGACAGGGATATGCGTTCCGTCTATCGCCCCACCACAGTTAGGGACACCCATTGCAGCAAAGCCATCCACTATGACCTGCACATTTCCCAGCCTCACTACCCTTGATAGCAGAACATCAGTGATTGCATTGGCTAATTGAATCACAGCAGTCCCCACAGTAGATTTGCCCACTCCAAATTGATTCCCGACTGACCGGTAGCAGTCACGAGTTGCAAGCTTCCACAGGGCTATCGCCACTCGCTCCTCAACTGTCAGGGCAGCTCTCATCTTGGTATTCCTGTGCTTCAGGGCGGGGGAAAACAACTCACAGAGTTTCAGGAAAGTGGCCTTACACATGCAAAAGTTTCGCAGCCACTGGGAATCATCCCATACCAGCAACACTATGCGGTCCCACCAGTCTGTGCTTGTTTGCCGGGCCCAGAATTGGCGTTCCATTGTATCAACCAGCCCCTCTGCCACCATGATGTCCCAATTGCCACATCCCATGCTTTCAGGAACGTCTGTGTCCATTTCCTCCTCACAATTGTCCTCGTGCTGCCATCTCTCTGCCAGGTTCTGCACATACTGCAGTATAATGCGCGAGGTGTTTACAATGCTCACAACAGCAGTGGTGAGCTGAGCGGGCTCCATGCTTGCTGAGCTATGGCATCTGCACGGGTAACCCAGGAAAAAAGGCGTGAAATGATTGTCTGCAGTTGCTTTCATGGAGGGAGGGAGGCAGGGAGAGGAGACTGACGACATGTACCCAAAACCACCCGTGACAATGTTTTTGCCCCATCAGGCATTGGGAGCTTAACCCAGAATTCCAATGGGCAGCGGAGACTGCGGTAACCGTGGGATAGCTTCCCACAGTGCACCGCTCCATGAGTCGATGCTAGCCACAGTAGTGAGGATGCACTCCGCCAACTTAATGCGCTTAGTGGGGACATACACAATTGACTGTATAAAATCGATTTCTAAAAATCGACTTCTATAAAATTGACCTAATTTCGTAGTGTAGACATACCCTGAGAGAGGACATGATAACAGTTACCCAGTACGTAAAAGACTGTTAGACGGAAGAGGGAGAAAAATTGTTCTTCTTAATCTCTGAGGATCAGACAAGAAGCAAGGGGCTTAAATTGCAGCAAGGGAGGTTAAGGTTGGACATTAGGAAAAACTTAATAACTGTCAGGGTGGCTAAGCATTGGAATAAATTGCCTAGGAAGGTTGTGGAATCTCCATCATTGGAGATTTTTAAGAGCAGGTTAGATAAACACCTGTCAGGGATGGTCTAGATAATAGTCCTGCAATGAGTGCAGGGGACTGGACTAGATGATCTCCTGAGGTCCCTTCCAGTCCTATGATTCTATGATATGTACCTTTGGGTCTTCTAAGCTCAGTTTTGTCAAGTCATTATTCCCACAAATAAAGTCACACATCCTGAGAAATCTACAACTGAAATAGAATGCAGAAGCCTATTTGCTGAGCAACACAGGTTGGCGTTAACCTATCTCTCCAATGCTTTTTGCTCTGCACGTGTCAAAAAGGAGGTGATTGAACTGGTAAGGAAAACAACTGCAACTTCTAATGAGCTTCTACATCAGTGGTTCCCAAACTTGTTCCACCGCTTCTGCAGGGAAAGCCCCTGGCGGCCGGGCCGGTTTGTGTACCGGCCACGTCCGCAGGTTCGGCCAATCGCGGCTCCCAGTGGCCACAGTTCGCTGCTCCAGCAGCTCCCACCGGCCCCACCCGCCAGGGGCTTTCCCTGCAGAAGCGGCGGAACAAGTTTGGGAACCACTGTTCTACATACATATATATATTTTTATGAAAAATTCTCAACTATGCTCAAGAATACCTTTTGCTTTCAGCTAATTGTTTTTCTATAATCTTGCTACATAAAAAACTATGGTTTCGCAGCTTATTTTTCCAAGGTGAATGGAAAGGGTACAATTAAAGCAGTAGTCTATCTTCTACATATCAAAAACTTACAGTTTAGACATAAACAATGTACTGATGTGAAAAAACAGAACACTTTACAACTGCAGTGAAATGGAAAAATGAGATAAGTCATTTGAGTAATAAATACCTTGTGTATCTTCTGTCTTGAACACTCGAAAAAGTCTTGTTGCTAAGAAACCAAACTCCCTTTCACATGCATCAGAAAGGGTAGCAATCATCTCAGCCATTGATGTTTCACCACCTACACTGGACAGTCTATTGTAATCAGTAAATAGAAATCTGAAGCGAGACAAAAACAACACGTATCTTGTATGTAGAAGTCCTTTTTGGCTAGTGGAAATAAAACCTTTCTATTCCCCTTTCCCCTGCCTCCTTCTCCCCCATTTTCAACCTTTCCTTTGCCTCCATCCCTGTCTTATTTTAGCATTTGATTTACTGAAATACATGTCTTACAGTGTCACAGAGTGCAAATATAAAAGACAAAATTTTAATGATCACAATCCACAAAAACCAAAGACTAATCTAACAATAACATTGTGCAGGATTCTCTCATATGTATCCAGGATGAAAAATACAAAAACAAGACAATACAATACCAGTATTTCATCAGTTTCATGGTCAATTAAAAGGCATGGGAGTAAATAAGTTTCTAACTGATATATGTACATGATTAGACTGCAGTAGTAACCAAAGATAGAAAAATGCGTAACTAATGAACAACAAAGGATCCATATCAGCCTTTCTGAGGTAAATATATTGAAAAGTATATACATAATTTTAAGAATTACATGGTCATGCTGTGACTATAGGTCTCTCGCATCTTACGCGGGGGTTACGTTCCGCAGTCAGCGCGTAAAGCGAAAACCGCGTATAGCCAAAATCCCATTGACTTTAATGGCGGGCGGAATCGCCTGCACTACAGACACAGTACATAAATTGCTTTTTTTCTCTTTTTTTTTTGTGTGTGTTTTTGCCGACCGCGCAAAGCTGAAATTGCGCATGTTAAATGCGCGTAAGATGCGACAGACCTGTACTTGAAACTTTACTAGACTTAATCTATACATGCACTTGTGATAGGGCAGCTATTTTATGTTGAGATTTACTAACCTACGTGAAGAAAAGNGCTGCGCACTCTGGTGGATCAAAGCAAGTTCGATATAACGCGTTTTCACCTATAATGCGGTAAGATTTTTTGGCTCCCAAGGACAGCATTATATCGGGGTAGAGGTGTATATATACAATCCTTAAAATATCGTAAGAATAAGCTTAATGCACCTGTTGCATATTTCAAGTGATTTTAATATGAATAAATCTTGCAAGGTTATCTTGGTAACCAATATTATTGTCTGCAAACTGTCTTGATCAATAGTTACTCTTAATATAAATATATAATATAAATATAAAATAATAATTAAATAACAGGGAAATAGGAATCCAGCAGGATTAAGTATGTGTAGTTTATTCTCCTTCAAATAACTCTTTATGTTCTAGTAAGAAAAAAAGAGTAACTATCTTGATCAATAGTTACTCTTTTTTTCTTACTAGAACATAAAGAGCTATTTGAAGGAGAATAAACTACACATACTTAATCCTGCTGGATTCCTATTTCCCTGTACTGTTTATTGATTGATAACAACGTGAAACTGAATTATGTAGGAAAGAGAAAGAGAAAAGTACATATGAAATAACTCTAACCTGACAGGTAAAGCTTTAGTGGTTTGCTCTGGTAATTCTGGTGGGTTCACAAACATCAGTTTGAGAAGCAGCTCCAAGTAACCCATATGTCTTGCCAACCTTGTACTTAATACCCAGGCCCAGTTCCAGTTTTCTCCTTCTCTTCGGCCACCAAAGTAAATCACAGCTGTAATAAAATACTTTCTTAACAGCTTGATATAAAAAAAAGTCATGGAAGTCTGAACAGATAAGACCTTAATACTTATCAAAACTTGCAGAACTAATGAAGCCAAGTGGCTTCGTTGTAGTACTTGGAATTGTCATGAAAAAGAAAGAATTAGCCTCTATTCACAGCCAGTTACACATTAGTGGCCTGAACTAAGTGTTGTGGAAGCAGTTAGCTCAAGCCACAGAAGTATAATGGCCTTGTTACACCCAACAGTGGTCCCTTCACCAAATGAAAACCAGCATTTCTGGGGTCTAAAGTTGGCCCTATCCAGTCTTTTTTTAATCACACGAATAGCAGCTGCAATATAACTCTCATGACTGAGATGGGATTTTAAAGCAAGAAAAAGGTGGCTCTGAGAACACTGTCAGATATGCAAAGGGATCTGTACATACACAGAGTATCAAACTCAGAGTTTGGAAAGAAAGCTAATGAGAAACTGCTTCTCATATTTTATTATGGAAATGCTAGTCATGACTCCATAGTTAAGTAAATACTCTAATTTAAGTTAAAACAAACCAAAAATGGGTCCCTCAAGAAATTTAGCACTCAAACCATTCTTTGCCTTAATAATGGACAGTTACTAAAACAGACTCTTTAAACTAGTTAAAAATCATTGAAATCTTGTCTATGTTTGAAGAAATCAGATTGCAATAAAGCTATGCTACTAACAGTTGTATCTGTTATGGTTATAGACTAAAACAGGTCCAGGCCAGTAGCTCAGGTAACTTATATGGGGTAATTATGACATCTGCGGTAACTCAACCAATCACCATCTTTCCTCTCCGGTTAATGTGCATGCTGCAATTCAATTAATTGATATGAGTTAGTAGAGTGAAAGTGAATGTATGTCACGACTTCTCATTCATAGACTACTTAGCTGCCAAATATCACTGCACTGGCCCCAACTATTACTGCTCTTAGAAGTTCTGGGCTTCATGCTAGCAAATTAAGAGTCAGATTCACCAGTACACTCTGGCTGCTTTGTGCTGTTCCACAGATGCAACATTAACTCAGTCCTATAGTGATAGCAAGCAATAATCATACAATTATGGTTAAGGCATATTAATGTCTGGTATCAAATTAATTTAAAACAAATTTTTAAAAAAATATTATTTTTAATCCTCTATGCCCCAATCATGGCATCAAGATAAAACAGAGTTACGGGTATTCTGGGGACTTAAAATGGGTCTTTCTGCACTTTAACACATATGGGCATCTTTTCAGTTTAATTTATCTCTGAATTTCCTGGATTCGCAATGCTGGTTTTGGTAACAATTACATTTTATATGATATTTTATTGTTAATTTGATATATATATTTTAACTCCATCTTAATATATTTTTTCTAACTGTTTTTAAATATTTCTGCAATTTTAATCACACCCTCTCAATCATTTGAAGTATTACAAGTTCATTTTTAAAAACTGAGCCCTACTCTTTTAAAACCTTGCTGTTGCCTGAATATTAAGAGCTTCTGTTAAAAATATTCAGTTCCAGAACTGAAGTGACATAAAATTAAGATATGGGAGTTGAGTCAATGAATTTTTACTTAACAGCTATTGTTCTAACCCATATTAATGAAGTCATTTGCATTATTTTGCTGTTCTTACTAAGTTTATTCTCCAATGTTTATTATTAAAAACAATGAAAATAAACAATCTGTTTTCTTTGTATTTTTTGCAGAATTACTTGACTTTTTTCAGAAGTACAGCATTTGCTTATGAATAAATACTGAACTCTAAAAATAGATAGAACCAGTATGTTGTATATGAAGTGAAAACAGACTTACTAAAGCATATGTATAGAACTGCTAATAAGCTCAGTGCCACAGCTATTCCGAGCATTGTGTCCACTGTGAAAGCAAGCAATAAACCCAGCCCTCCACACAGCAAGAGCGTAAGGAATACAATAAGCCAAGAGAACTGGAACAGAGGTTCAATCTGCTGTCCTGCAAAAGTTTTCATTTCATCTAGAATAGAAAAAGCATACAGAAAAGTCAACCTTAGTTGTATATTTTTATGACACAAAAAATAAATTCCTGCAAACCAATCAAGGAAATTATGTTAGAACCCTGATAAAAACCATCATAGTATGAAAGCCATTATGTTATGTATTTATTTCTGGTTTTCAGTTTAAGTTCATACAAACGAGAATTCCTGCAACACATATTTAGTATCCATGGAGTGAGAGGTAAAAAAATTGTGGCATCAATTAAAAAATGACTAAGGAACAGCTAACAAAGATTGAGAACAAATGAAAGTTCTCCAAATAGAAAAGTTAACTTAGGGTAGATATTAGCGCCAATAACATAAATTACTTTTATTTATGATGGGAAGGATAAGGTGGAGTGAATGAATATATTCACTCAAGTAAGAATTATTTAAGTTATTCAAACCATACAAAATTGTAAGCAGAAATGAGTACGTTTGAGTGACTGGGCATTAGGATGATAAATTAAATTGAAGAGATCATTTTAATACATCTTAGAAGTAAGATGATACTTTAACTTTTATGAATTAGATGGAACATCTCAAATATTTACAGGGTCAACCTGTAGTAAATAAGAGCAACCAGCAGTAAATAAGAGTTTACATGCATTACAAAGAGGATAGAGAATACATGGAAAATGTTTAAATGGTATTAAATGAGTTAATGGTAATTTTCTCTTCAAATATTGCAGTCAGCCTGATTATGTGCTCTCAAGAAGTTAACCTCTGAAATAAAAAGGTCCAGAAAATGGCAAGGCAAATTACCAGAATCAGAGAACACTTACATAAGAGAATTAAAATACCAGAATTTAGTTTTGAAAGATAACTAGAAGATGGGTGATACACATAAAAAAAGCAAATAATATCACAAAGAAACAGCCATCAGCATTCACCCTTTCCTATAATACAAAGATAAACTAACTTAAAATTTAAAGTAAAATTCCAAACTAAGAAAATGAAATACTTTCAAAGCAACAGAATTACCATGTGGGGGGATTCACTGCTGCAGGAAGCCTTGCAGACTAATAGGTTAGCAAGATTTAAAAACTGGTTAGATATTGTATAAAATGTACAAATTTATGGCAGCACTAGCAAAATTAAAGGTTATCAATCCTCATGTTTTATATTTTCCCTGATTGATGGGTGCAATATGGAGGGGGAGAGTTTCAGAGAAGAGTTATATATTATCGAATCAGAGACAGGATACTGGACTAGATGGTCTACCTCAGTGTAGAAACGCCTATGTGATATTTTATAGACTATGTATCTAAACATACAAAAAAGCTAAAAATCAAATACCTTCCAGTTTTTTGAGCAAAAAAGATTTCCCACTTCCCCATTGGGCATACAGCCCTACACAGATAGGTGGCTGCATGGTTGGCTCACTGAGAATATCAGCCAAGGCACTGCTATAGAGATCATAACCCAGCATGTCTCCATCAGTTTCAGTAGGAGACAAGTGCCCTGTAATGTAAATATAATACATTATGTTTTTTTCATATTCTATATTTCACACAATTACTTGAAATCATGACAAATTTACTTGTATAATAAATAATTAAATGGGAAAAAAAATCATTGTTTCTGTATATATATTCCTGCTCAACTGGATTTCAACCATAAGTTTATAAACGGTATAGTTAGAATATAGGATGCAGCTCATAGGAACTGTATAGTTGTCAAAACTATTAAGATTTAATATGCAAGGACTCAAACAATATCCCACAGTTGCAGCAAGTTAAAGCAAATGAATTCCTCTCAAAAACAAGAACTAAATATAGACAAAACCAAATGCAAGGGAGTCATTGTCGACAACTCACATTAGTTTCCTGTTCAGAAACAAATGACAAAAGCTTAATTCTAACTCTATTAGGGCTCTGGAATAATGGATTTTCCTACTATATTCCTGTCAAGCTCTAATTTTCTTTTCAGATCACCACCTTTCCCCATATTAAAATTGCACATTTCTAAACTACACTCAATTTTCATCATACAATGGGATAAACAGAAACATGGCCTTAGAAGATTCTTCTAATGCATCTAGTTATTTAATCCTTTAAATCCTAGTAGGAGCTCTATTCCCTTCAAAAGCAGATATCAATACTTAAGGAAAAGACAAATAATGCTCACACTTACTGGCACCAAATATCTGAGTTAAAATACTTTTCTGGTGGTTACAGTCAATGTTATAAGGTGTCTCTCCTGCTTTGTTGGGTCTATAAAGCAGTCTGCCATCTTTTGGATTTCTTAAAAGCAGTTCTGCAAGTTTACGGCTTCTTCCACGAATGGCAATATGAAGTGGAGTATCTCCTTTCTGTAATTAAATCAAATGAAAAACTCTAGTAATAGCAATGGGTGTTAATTTTGAAAAGTGAGATTCTGAATGTAATATATATTTCAAAATATTAGTGTGGTGTAGTTCACTGAAACAAAATATATTTTAAAGAAATCTTAATGACGAACCCCTCCCTGGTACACGCTCCCTACCGTAACATTGAAGAAATTCACCAAAAAATTAACATGTAGGCAAGGGAGAAGGATAATAATAGTAAAAATACATTATAAAAAATTCAGCTATCTTAAGTAGTCTTTCTCCAGATTTTAAGACCCGTGAAACCAAAAGTTGCTATTAACATCAATCTTCTAGTTACTTCAGACACTTAAAAACCAGTTATGCTATTTTCTGCTGTATAAAACTGTGTCACACTGACAGCTTTAACTAGGAAAGCATTTTCAAGGTCTTAAAGTTTCCCATAACAACAAATCAATACCACATTAATTTTGTTATTCATTATTATTTACCTCCCAAAAATGTGTTCAGTGCTTTACAGATGTAAAATAAAACAAGCCTCTCTCTCCAAAAAGCTTGGAATGTAAATGGACAACATACAGAGTAAGATGAAGACAGGAGTGGAAGGAAGAAGAAAATAGCAAGAAGAAATACACAGAACAGGTTATGGGGTTATTATGGGCAGTAGAGTACATCATGTTAGTCCTTTGACTCACTTATTTAATTATTTTTTAGAGTATCAATCAAAACCAAATATGAGTGCCAAACAATAACACTGATTTAAAAACAGAGAGAAAGGAGACAGATTTGGCCACATGATTTTGTCCATCGCATCACTGTTGGTCCTCAGGTTAATTAAGTTGTGTTATGATTCTTTGGGCTTATTTTGAAATTGCTTGCCCAGACTTGCACTCCTGGCAGAATTAATCAATTAGCACTTGCTTGTTTTCGACTGTTTTATTGCATTTGTGAAATTCCTTTTTATGCATGAATGTAAAATGTAACTTCTTCTGGTATTGTATATCACTGAACACAATACAAATTAACACTTTAAAAGTATGAATGTTAATGGACGGAACCTATATAGGTTTTATTTTCTAGTGTTCTTATCAAGCATAATCAGCTCAACTTACACATAATGTGACAGCTTGAGGAAATGTGTATATCAGCTTATGAATTGCATTTTGTCTTGTGAATTCCATTTATGACTAGGGTTGCCAGGCGTCTGGTTTTCCCAAAAGACAGGGCTCTATCTGGCTGCAAAAAACACTCATGATTCACTACCAAATTAGTGTACAAAACTAACATGACTAGACATTCTATAAATAAGTTACCAAATATTCTTTACCTTGTCAATAGCAGAAACCTTAGCTCCTTTATCCAGCAGAAGCTCTACTATATCAATATTTCTCATCTTGGTTGCTTTTATAAGAGGTGTTTCTCCATCCTAAAAGTAAAAATTAGAAGAAAACGTATAAAAACCTCCATACATCATTCCTTTTGACCAACCATAATTAGGAATATTTTAACAAACTAAATTCTTTACTTTTAAGAGAGGACACTTTTATAATTCTAGAAGCATCACTACATAAAAAATAGTGCTTCCCAACTTTTCCCTTAAAAATGCACTTACTCTTCAAGAACATAGTAAACTGATCAAAGGCATTCATCATAAGCAATGTAAATGCCTTTCTACAGACACTTCATTACACAGTCCAAAGCCAGTTGCTTTCATAAACAGTCTAAAAGAGAGGGGGGGAATTCCCATAATATGGCTACCAATGCATTTGGGGAAAAAGTTAAATCATTGCTATGTATAGCATTCTCTCTTTTCAATTCCTGTACATGCAATCACTGACTGTCAGAGCTCAAGTTTATTAGCACAGTCACTCCTTCTCCCTCACCACATACACTGCCATTCACTTTACCTCAGCAACACCAGCATCACCAACAAGAGTCTCTCAGTTTCCCTACTGAATGGCTCTTACTGAGCAGTAATTGGCTCCTACCAGCAAAAGGCATGGCTACAGAGGGTACAGAGCACTGATTATATAGCACAGAAATATAAAGCTGAAATTAACCAGTATTGTATGAGTGAACTGTTCGCATTGCCAACAAAACTGGAATTTGGTGTTATGGTTTCAAATCCATGCAGGAGGAAAACAAAAAAGAAGAGTCTTAGAATAATAAACACACCTGTATCTGTGGTTACAATCCCAGTCACTTACCTTTGTACACATTTCGGTATCAGGATTGCATTGCAAGATATCCCTCACCATTGTAGCATTTCCTTTTTCAACAGCCCAATATAAATATGTTTTGCTATCCTACAAAACAAACAAACAAACAACATTTTGGATTTACACAGCACTTTTCATCCAGCATCATCCATTTTGTAGACCTTATAGGATAATCACTATTTAAAGTCACACAGCAAAATTATATCACAGTTCAAGAAAGGCAGAGGACATGATCACATCCAACTAAAACTTCAAGTGGATTTTGGGTAAGCAGAACATAATGCCTTACACCAGAATTTGGCTAGAAAATAGGGGATAACACCTGTATAAGGTGCCAGGAGGATCTTTAATTACTCAAAATAGTCAGGACCTGCTTTAAGTACCATCCAAAAGATGGCACTTCCAACAACGCAACAACTCCTAACATGCTAGGGCATTGCTTCAGTAATGACTCAGAGGAAAATGTACTACCTATGGAAAAATCAACATCATTTCTTGCAGATTGGTAGGTTTTCTCAGATAGGTTTTACAATACAAGTATAGAAACGGCCCAAATCTTCTTCACTTGCAAGATCAGAGGTCTTTGTACTGAGTTTTTAGATAACTATGAAAAATAAATTGTGAACATGTAGTCAGCCAAGAGCTAATGAACAATTCAGTCCATCCCTTCGCCCAGGCCTGGCTTGCTGGAAGCAGTAGGGCAGGGACAAATGGGGAATTCTCACACAATATGTAACATTAATGGGGGAAGAAAGGAAGCCTTCAGAGAGACAAGCATACAAGGCAATCTGATTGGATGATTCATCTCTATGAGGCGTGAGGACCACCCAAGATGTAGTGCATAGGGCAATGATGGTAACAATGTTTGCCAATGCAACAAAGCCTTCAGGCCATCCTAATTTGGTGGCCAGACACCTTGGTGACTGTGCAAGCAGGTCCAGGACATGGGTTTGACTTCTTGTCCCACGCTATGTATGGTTTTTTCCCCCACCCACTCTCAAGCTCAAGGAAGGGCACTGGTGTGGAACTATCTGTTGGGCTTGCAACTAGTTCATGAATTGGGAGCCAGGGAAGAGACATGAAGGCTTGCAATACAGAGTTCCGTTATGTCATTTGCCATTGTATATATATGGTATATTTCTAATTGTAGATATTTTTGGATTGGTATGGTGTCCAGCCAACTGGTCCTGTTTCTCCTGGAATTCCTCTCCTGTTGATGGTTCATAGATCCAATCACAAAAGTAGCTCCATGCCTGAGGAGCAGCTCCTTTTTCATAGAATCATAGAACTTAAGATCAGAAGGGACCATTATGATCATCTAGTCTGACCTCCTGCATGATGCAGGCCACAAGAGTTGACCCACCCACTCCTGAAATAACTCTCACCCTTGACTCAGCTGTTGAAGTCCCCAAATCATGATTTAAAGACTTCAAGCAGCAGATAATCCTCTAGCAAGCGACCCCTGCCCCATGCTGCGGAGGAAGGCGAAAAACCTCCAGGGCCTCTGCCAATCTACCCTGGAGGAAAATTCCTTCCCGACCCCAAATATGGCGATCAGCTGAACCCCGAGCATGCGGGCAAGATTCTCCATCCAGACACTCAGGAAAAAGACTTTCAATATCCCAACATTTACCATCGGTACTAACTACCAGCGGTGGCACATTATTGACCTATTGTGTAAATCAAGTTATCCTATCAAACCATTCCCTCCATAAACTTATCAAGCTTAATCTTAAAGCCGGAGAGGTCTTTCGCCCCCACTATTTCCCTCGGTAGGCCGTTCCAGTATTTCACTCCTCTGACGGTTAGAAACCTTCGCCTAATTTCAAGCCTAAACTTCCCAACTGCCAATTTATATCCATTTGTTCTCGTATCCACATTAGCACTGAGCCGAAATAATTCCTCTCCCTCCCTGATATTGATCCCTCTGATATATTTAAAGAGAGCAATCATATCTCCCCTCAACCTTCTTTTGGTTAAGGAAAACAAACCGAGCTCCTCAAGTCTCCTTTCATACGACAGGCTTTCCATTCCTCGGATCATCCTAGTGGCCCTTCTCTGTACCCTTTCCAGTTTAAATTCATCCTTCTTAAACATGGGAGACCAGAACTGCACACAGTACTCCAAATGAGGTCTCACCAGCGCCTTGTATAACGGGACTAGCACCTCCTTATCTCTACTAGAAATACCTCGCCTAATGCATCCCAAGACCGCATTAGCCTTTTTAACGGCCACATCACATTGCCGACTCATAGTCATCCTGCGATCAACCAGGACTCCGAGGTCCTTCTCCTCTTCCGTTACTTCCAACTGGTGCGTCCCCAGCCTATAACTTTTTCTTCTCCCTCTCACAAGAGCCTCTAGTAGCAGAAGCTACTCTTTGTTTTACAGGGCTCCAAGCTCCTTCTTTGCATGTACAGAAGAAAGTAGAAGTTATAGCCAGCACGAAGGACCAGAAGAAAATGCTTCATAGTCTACAGTACTGGAAACACTAGTGTAAGATAGTGGCTCTGGTGATCAGTTTAGTGCCTGACTATGTTGTGCTTAGGCAGGACCAAGGGGTCCCAGATTTATAGTCACGGAAGAATAGCAGGTCTCACCACTAGAGAGTTAGCTTATAAGTACTCAGTCATTTTTTGTCGTGTGCTGGCAGACCCACTGACAAGTTTGGCCTATTTGCATGGCCTGGGGTTTAAATATTCAGCATACAGTAGTTTTTTAATATTTAGATTTAAAACTTGGTCTACAAATCATACAATTTCTCCAAGCAGAGCTTGGGGAAAAAATCCACTTGTTTACTCACCAAGGGCAAGCAGGAAGCTTTTGTAGATAATGGTCATCAACTTTTGCAGAATCAAAAGATTATTTTTCTAGCTCTTTTGCCTGAGAAGATAACCTGATAACCCTTCAAAAACTAACCATGTATGAATCGGTGTAGTGTTGTCTAAGTCTGCCAACAGACTACTGAAGTATCTCTGCTGTTCGTTACAATTTTAGCAAGCTACAATACAATGAAAAATGATCTGACTTTAGTCTGCTTTCACTGGCAGTAATTTATGACCAGAGAATCAGGTCGGCTTTGTCCCACTGTTGCTTGGAAAAGCTCTGACCTGCACCAGAAGGTATTCAGTGAGGAAGACCTAAAAAACAGAGACTTGGGGAAGGAGGTCAAGCAGTGGTGACCCAGCCTTCCCTCTTCAATGTAGCAGCCAAGCAACTACAAGAAAGCTTTTCTTTTCCATTCCAGCTGCCTGAGGACATTGAAGGGCTTCAAATTTATCAGACATGTAGTAGACAAAAGCTGATATGACAAAGATGGAACTCACAAGCAGGGTCCAGTGACAGCATGCTGGAAGGAGGCCTAAAAAAACCTTCCCCCTTTCATAGCTGCTGCGGGAGACAGCTTGGCTTCTCTCTTGGTCATTGCACAGACACTGGGGCACCAAATCTATTTTGTTTCTGGCTAGTAAGTTTTGTGTTCTAGCAAGTATGGCATGGGTGCTTTACCACATACCAACATACAGGTGGTGGGGAAAGGTTAAAGGAGTAGAAGGAATGATTGGATGTGATAAGTTTGAAAAGAGAAATACAGTATTGGGAGAGAGGCTTCGGCGGGGGAAGAAAGAAGAGACAGAAAACATGGAAGAAGTTAGAAAAAAGTGAGTAGAAGCAGAGTGTGGAAGAAAAAACTAAAGTAATTGATGATAATGCAGAGTATTAAAAGAAAAAGAAAAAAAGAGTGGAGTTAAGCCAGGAAGGGGAAGAAGTTCTAACAAAACCAAGAAAGATGTTGTGAGTAGGCCTGGTCAAATAGTACTGACAACAAATATTTCTCAGTTAATTTCACCAATATATTTAATATAATTTATTCAGCAAATATATTATGGGAATACTGGTAAAATGCATCAAATATATTCAATAAATATATTTTCTGATAGGTAATTAAAAGTAAAAAGTTGGTTGACAATATATTTTTATTAAATACAGCATATAAGATTTATTCCTTCAAACTGCAAGAGCAGTGTCAGAAGAGATATTTTTCTTCATACTAGTTAGTAGACTTTGTCCTCTGGCTGGTAGACTATGGACAAATTTTTCAAGTCGTATTTTTCAGGAAACTGTACAATTCTCAACTTCACATTCCAACTAAGGGACATAAAAAAAACACCACCATTGTACTTACCTGACCTCTAATGTCTATGTCAGCATATTTATGTAGCAGGGCCCTCACAATTTCAACATGACCTCCTCTAACAGCCCCTATCAACACAGTGTCTCCACTCTGAAAATAAATTAAATAATAGAAAACAGGAACAATAGGTTAATCTTCCCTCATTTGATTAAAATGATTTACCAAAAAGAAAACATAATATTTTGCCTGAAAATCACATTAGATGACAAATTATAGCCTATGAACATATAAATCATGTCAATTTTTACTAAATCTTTATATAACGAAGTTCAGATTACCTATTAGCAGTTTACACTGGTTAAGTATACTCAGATAGTAGAAAAGGCTTCCATTTTTCAACAAGTATTTTTATTGCAAAGAGATCAGACATTAAGCGTTTGAAGTAAAACATAATCATGTGCAAGATTACAATTTGAGGGACCAAATCTTAAAATAAAGCAAGCATAGAAAGAACGAGAAAAAATAAATAAGGGAAAAGATAATTTTTTCTTGCTTAAGTCTGTGTTAATTCATAGGTAATCTACAGAAAAGTCATTTTGAAGTCCTTCAGGAATTTGTGTTTTTTCTTCATAGAGCGATGGGGGGGGTTTATACTGAGGTCTTCTCTTTTGATAAATAAATGCTGTAAGCAAGGGGCTGATTCTGGTCTCAGTTACTCCAACATAAAAAAAGAAGAAGTAACTTCACATAAGTCAATGGAACTATACGGGTATACAATTTGAAGAATAAGGCCTAAAATCCAATTTAAATTTTATTTAATACCTCTCAATTCACATAACTAGTAATTGTTATAGCATACAAAAAAATGAAGCCATGAACTGATATGACATGTCTAATTTTTTTCCATAGTGAAAGAGAAAATAAATGCCATCAGTAAATGAACAAGTAAATCTAAACTTAATCACCATTTTGTATAAGCAGTCTAAGGGCCTGAATTTCAGTAACATCCCCTCCCTGGTAGCAAAATTCTAAACTTAAATGCTAGTGCTACCGCTATTCACTATTTTAAATCCCTCTGTGTAATACTGTTTTCATTTGCAGTGACAACCGTAATCAAAATAGTATTATTCTATCTCAAAATTTTCTTTTTTCTTTTCTTTTTCTCACAATGAGTAGTGGACCTAAATTTGTACCAAAAAGGAAAGGGTGGGGGGAGATGGGAGAGCATATAATAAGATTAAGTATACTTTGGAACTGTGAAATAATTATTCAACCAACACCATACCTCATAAATTGGGACCCAAATTAGAAAATTTAAAAATGAGGAATTCCAATCCACTCCAATTAGAAGTCACTACATATCTGGCTCCTAACAGAAGGTGAGAGTATTAAGTATTTTAACCTTTGTTTCTGTAAGACCAATAATTTTTCATGCCACATACGCCATCAGACACACACTGCAGTTTAGTACAAAACTGTTTAGGAGATACATGAAGTGGATATATAAGTGTGGAAACCATTAGTGGCAAAAATATATACTTTTTGAACTCTGGCAGCAACCATTGGGAGTTTTTGTCACTGAGCCAAATATATTATGCGTTAGTATTTAGCGGAACAAAATCTTAGCTGTTTAATGGTATAAATCAATCCCTACTAATTCTGTCAAGCTCAAAGATATCAGACCTTACATTAACCTCATTCTGATTACTATCTGCCCCCGCCTCCCGCAGCCACCGCCAATGACTTTCAATATGATTTAAGCCTCTGCTATCAAAAAAACACTAGAGCAGTGGAGTCACAAGAGGTAGTAACATAGATATAATTCATTATGATGATTACTTGCTGCTGTAAAATGATTCTTAGCATTTTTAAGCATCAATTTTACCAACCGTATATACTTGATCATAAGCCGGTTTGTTTATAAGCCGACCCCCCAAAGATGGATAAGTAAAAATGGAAAAATTTTATAACCCGTTCATAAGCCGACCCTATATTTCAGGGGTCAGCAAACTTTGGCTCCCGGGCCATCAGGATAAGCCGCTGGCGGGCCGAGATGGTTTGTTTACCTCGAGCGTCCGCAGGCACGGAGGTAGACCTAAGTAAACAGTGTCCCGGCACGCCAGCGGCTTACCCTGATGGGCTGGGACAGCAACTGGTGGGGAAAAATTTTTTGCGGGGGGGGGAGAAGATGGAAGTAACCCCTGTGACCACCCCCCACATAACCCCACCCCTAGCCCGAGACCCCCACATTCTCCTCATCCCATCCCTTCCCACCTTATTTGGGGAGGGCCAGGGGAGGATGTCTCTGACCTGGCTGGAGCTGCTTTGGCAGGCTGGGCCGGGCGGCACAGCCGCAGCGTACTCTGGCGGACCGAGCAGCGCGGCCACAGCCTGCTCTGGGGGGCGGGGCCGAGCGGCACAGCTGCAGCCTGCCAGACCCGGAGCTGCAGCTGCTTTGGAGGCTGGGGGGAGAGCAGCATGGCCAGAAGCGGAGAGACTCTGGCCCTGCCTCTTCCCTTCTGTCTCTGCTGGCTGTGCTGCCTCTCCTTGCTCCCTCTGTTGGGGGAAAGGGGTGTGTCCCACCTCTCCCTCTCTATACGCGTTCATAAGCCGACCCCCTTCTCTGGTGCTTCCCTTTTTTACTAAAAAAATTCAGCTTATGAGCTCAAATGGAGCCAATGTCCTTTGTTTTAGACCTAGAAAAGTATGCTTAACGCTTTGATTCCAATAATGACGGCTTGTGAAATATTAACTGCTAAATTTCTATCACTACTGAAGAGAGAAAAAGCAAGATGCCAATCCAGAATGACATGACCAAGTTCCACTACCTTGTAACTTGACAGTGCTAGAAACACTTTAGAACCTATTAAAACGTGCCTCCAGACCCATTACATTTTTCCAAGCACCTGCTGTGTCAGAAAAAAAAGTTTGATCTCTGTTAAAAGTGAAAAAGGCATTGAAAATGCAAAGAAACTGACTTTCTGGGAAACAATATTTATTTAATTAATATGAATACTGGAAGGGACAACCCTGATCGCTTATTCTCATTTCCTGAATAACAAAGACCATAGAATATCAATCAGTAATTCCAGCAAGGGAGGGTATTATTCTTCACCACCCAATAAATGAATCCTGAGTTCAATATATTATGGTTGACCTACAGCATATCTTCTGGAAGGACATCAAAAAACAAAAAAGAACATCTGTTAAGAAACTCAAGTGGATGCTCCCACAGTGTATTGCACTGCTGGGTTAACTCACGTCCTGAATGGATTTCATGACTTACAAACCAAGGGAGCTGGAAAAAGGCCTGCTGAACATTAGTCCACCTATACGTTAGTGGAGACTCGTAATGCCAGAAGAACGTTAGACTTTCTTTAGCTCTATACAAATAGCATCTCTTTTTCCTATCAAGCATGTGGCCCATGGCTGATTTAAAATGATAATACAAAAGTCTGCCACCTAGTGGCAGAAAATTAAAAAATAAACATGAAAATATTTAGTATATATGAATTAATTACACCACTATACACTGGAATAAAGTTATGCAGGCTAATATATCAGGCATATGTTTGACACCAAGTTTATCATCAGAACACTTACTAACCCTATCAGGAATGTTCACGTAAGTTCCTGCATCAAGTAGATCCTGCACAATTTCAGTATGCCCTTCCTTTGATGCAATCATCAACGCTGTATTTCCATCTTTATCTGTTAAATTTACATTTGGGTTCCTTTTCAGGATTTCCTTTACTGAGTCAGTGTAACCACCTTTTACTGCTACAATAAGTGCAGTCATAGAGTTCTAAAAAAAGAAGAAGAAATTATTACACCCTAAATAAGGAATACCAATAATTACAATACCTGAATACTGCAAGCTATCTAAAGAAGAATGAAAGATTTCTCATGAAAGTATCAAATACTTTCTCAAGCATTCAAATGTTAGCATAGATTTTTATTAAATGTACGGTATATGGTAGTATGTACTTTATAAAGTTTAAGAATAAACAAACAGGCACTATCTCGAAGAACTTTCTAAATGCGAGCATTAAAACCTAAAGCAATTTATCATAACTTCTGAAAAAAATATGAACTGTACAATCTTTCTGCAGTATTATGAAAATAATATCAGTTCATCAGTGCACTAAATATGCCAATTCCATTTCAGAAAAATAAATTAGAACCACTTTTTTAATTTGTTTACATATTACACAAACACCCAGAACACAAACTGTTTTTTATTGCTCACTTTGAAGTGAGAATATTACCCTCCACTGTCCCTCCTCCAACCATCTGAAGAGTTATCTAGAATGAAATGTTAATGAGATAGCAAAGTTTTCACTAGCGACTAGACTGTAATGCCCTTACAATAAGTAGTATGTTTCTTCTTGAGCAGTCTCTCTGATTTCAATGGGATTATTTAAGTAGTATTTGCACTACTTTTCAGAGTGAGAATATCACAATCTAAATGTGAATGATATGAAATGTTTAAATGATAAGAATGCTGAAAGGTTTTGGGGGGGGGGGTGTAATTTTTTTTGTTTTTTTTGTAGAGTTATTTGCAGCACCCACTTTAACCTGTATAATTAGAGCAATTTAAATATTCATTTTCATCAAAGATCCATGTGTTGTGAAGCCAAACAGAATTCCTGTTTTACTAGTTTAGGGTCTGACTATTATTTCAGTACCCATGCATCAACATATAGTGTATATTGAAAGAGTACCCTACTACACTCAAATTCAACATTTCTCTTCATCAAAGCATAACATTGTATCTGAATTCAGGATGCAATTCATTTACATGAATTCTTGGGGACTGTCAGCTTATTCTATCACATTAGGCCCCAATCCTGTAAAGAGAACTGCTCAGGTGTAGGGGTTTACCTGCATGTTTCCTTTGCAAGACTAAAGATTGAGAAAGGCTGCTGCCATATGTATTTAATGTAAGTACTACGTGTTCTTATGGACTTTTTACTGAACATTTTATGCAAATATGTCACCTTTCTAAATGAACTAACTACATTATTTTCAATTCAAATATCGAATAGTCTTCAATAAAGATTTAGAAATAGAAACAGCCTTTCAGTTATAAGACAAAATAGGCAACGAAAGCAATACGTTTTAAACATTATCTGGAAAACATGAAGAGCCACACCAACTTTTATACACCTCTACCCCGATATAACGCGACCCGATATAACACGAATTCGGATATAACGTGGTAAAGCAGTGCTCCAGGGGGGCGGGGCTGCGCACTCCGGCGGATCAAAGCAAGTTTGATATAACGCGGTTTCACCTATAACGCGGTAAGATTTTTTGGCTCCCAAGGTCAGCGTTATATCGGGGTAGAGGTGTATATGATTTATTATTCAAATAGCACCATGTGATAGGTGATTATATAGCAATGTCACAGCTAAAAGTACGAAATCCAGTCATAAAAAGCTGATAGTTTGATTTCTTGTATGCCATTTTGATTAGATCTTAAAAAATAACCCGCACACAGATCAAGACCAATAAATTGCATTTTCTTCATTGTCAACATTTAGCTTTGTTTTATTTTTGCACACCAGAAATGTAAATCTGTTTATGCTGGAAACAAGAGATGTGGACATATCTTACCATGGAAAACAAAATTAGTTACTTACAGCCCCTTCTTGATCAACATCAGCGTCCATCTGCAGCAAGTATTTCACACATTCCAAATGACCCTTCCTAGCAGCCCAAATCAATGCTGTGGTTCCATACTATAAACAAAATAAATCACAAAACTTATTAATATGTTCTTTCAAATTGAGTTGCTGTATTTAATGTCAAGAATGGAGTATTGTCCTACATCAGAGGTGGGCAAACAACGGCCTGCGGGCCACATTCGGCACACGGGATTGTCCTGCCCAGCCCTTGAGCTCCTGGCCGGGGAAGCTAGCCCCCGGCCTCTCCACCGCAATCACGTCGCCACGTGGGCAGCGCTCTGGGCATCGGCGTTGCGTGCTCCTGCCAAGCAGCGCGGCGGCGTGTCTGGCTCTGGCCGGGCGGCGCGGCTGCCAGACATGCTGCTCTGAGCGGCATGGTAAGGGGGCCAGGGCCGGGGGGTTGGATAAGGGGTGGGGGGTCCCGGGGGGCAGTCAGGGGACAGGGAGCAGGGGGCAGTTGGATGGGGTGGAGGTTCTGGGGGGCGGTCAGGGGATGGGGGGGTTAGATAAGCTTGGGAGTCCCGGGGGGCCTGTCAAGGGGTGGGGATGTGTATAGGGGTCAGAGCAGTCAGGGAACTGGGAGCAGGGGGTTGGATGGGGGTGGGGCCCAAGGGGCGGTTAGGGGACAAGGAGCAGGGGGGTTGGATGGGTCAGAGGTTCTGAGGGGGGCAGTCAGGGGGCGGGAAGTGGGAGGGGTCAGAGGCCAGGCTGTTTGGGGAGGCACACAGCCTTCCCTACCCGGCCCTCCATACAATTTTGCAACCCCAATGTGGCCCTCGGGCCAAAAAGTTTGCCCATCCCAGTCCTATGTTGTCTAGCACAGTGTGCTCGGCACTATAAAATACACAAAAATAAAGACAGGTCTTGCCTTGCCTTCCCCAATTATTTTACAGTATAAAAAAAGATACACCCCTCATAATCATAACAGATGCATATCACAGAAGTGGAGTTTTATGGAAAAGTTTTGAGAAGACACTGGTATCTTAGCATACTGGGTTATTCCCTGGATAGGAGGCAACATGTAAAAATTCATGGAGGTGAGAGCTGGAGAAGGAAATTAACAGCACAGTAATGCTAAAAATCACTGGTAGAAAGATAGAATAGGGGAAGGCAAGACCCACAATGTAAGCATGTGGGGCTATAATGTCAAGAAATTTAAACGTAAAGCAGTTCACAAAGGGTTTACCGGGGGCGGGAGGGAAACAGGGAAGTGCACAAAGTGGTGACGGATGCATTTTGGATGGATCAGGGGAAGATGTAGTGCAAGCGTCAAGGCAGTTACTGAAGATCCTACAGTACGTACAAGTTAGGAAACTACGGAGGACTGGACAAGCATTCTGGATTGGTCAAAGTTTCAATAAGGTCCCAACAGTCTGCAATAGCTGTGTATTAGTTTCCGAAGGACTCTGAGGTGCAGGATTTGATTTATAAAGCCACAAGGCCCCAATCCAGCAAAGTAACTAAGCATATGCTTTACTTTAAATCATGTGAATAGTAGACCCATTGACTTCAATGGGAATATTCTCATGCTAAAAGTTAAGTATGTGTTTAAGGCATTTGTTGGATCAGGGACTAAATGATTTCAGTCTTTCCCATTTGAGAGACCACCTCTCTCCCCATGTAATATTGCTGCTAGTGTGGTAAGCTTAGGCAATGATCTGTTAGTCCCCTGCTTTTGAAATAAGAGACACAGCTTGTGGTAAGACTTTTTTTTTTTTTGAGGGATCCTTGACTAACTCAATTCCTCCTCCCTACCCCCCACCCCCAAAATTTCAGAGTATGCTTCAACATGCATCTAATTTCTTAGGCATTTTATGAAGGGTTTGGTTGAAAACTACAGTTCAGGTAGGGAAGGGAATTTATTTTCAGATTAATAATTTAAACTGTGATTGAGAACAGTGTTTCATGAAAGGCAGCTTTTAAATATCAAAAATAAAAATATATATTGTAGGAATTCCTGTACAGCTGTTCTTTGAAAGTTTCTTACTTAATACAAGGAATAAAATCCTATAATTAATGACTACCAGTTTCAGCTGGGAAAAGACTGTTTGAAAGATCAATCTGAGGGGTATTTTCAGACACATGCAATTTTTTTAAAAAATATTATTTTACTCTATGAAGAGCCATACGATCTGTTTATAGACAGAGAGACATCCAGAGCACCACAAAGGGGGTCAATTAATAGCAGCTGTTTATAAAAGGAAACTGACTAGCAATCTAGTAAGTTTTTACAGATGGAAGTGTAAAGAACTTGTATGAGGAAAGGGTTTTATTCTTTTAACTCTAAGAGTCTCATTGAGGACTTAAACTTAACAACCCAAATTTCAAAAGTAAGCTTCCCTAATAAATAATATGTCCCTTAAGATAAGAGGGAGAAGGGGATTAAAAGAATAAGCAATGTTTTGATGTTGTATTGTTATTCAAGACAAAAACAATATAGAACATAAAAACAATATAGAATGTTAAAATATTAAGTTGTTGGTTTTTTTTAAATAACCTGCTAGTTTGCAAAATGGAAAATGAAGTGAAATGTGTGTTTCAAAACTCAGTACTTAATAATTTACTTCCATTTTCATCCTTCGGTTAAGTGTCATCAGTCTGCATTTTCATTATCGCACCTGACCCATGCCTTCGAACTGGAACTTATAAAATAATCCAAAGAATATTTAATTGTCCAGGAAGTAACTTTGAATTAAAAAATTAATTTTGTCATCCAATTTCTCCTTCTGAATATTTCAACTAAACCTTCCAACGCAATAATATTTATTTTTAATCTTTTTTATGATCTCATCTTTATTAGGTGATCAAACTTATTTGTGAAAGCAATACGATGGAGGTGGTATTCTCTTGCCTGGCCTATTAAGCTTATTTATTTAGTCTGAAGCTGTGTTTTCAGAAGCTATTAGCTTTGGAACAGTGATCAACTAACTGGTCAAAAAGCTAGACTTCACAAACTGAAGTTACCACATTTTAAATGCTTGCAATTTTAACTCCTTTCTCACAGGCGTCTAGATATCAGAATTATATATGTATGCAAGTGATGTTAGCACCATTTCCAAAAGCTATAGAAGCAAAAGGAGAAAAACCATGATTTAAGGTAATCAGTGTTCAGTGCAATATTTTGATATTATATTTAGTATATTACTCACTGTAAACTGTTATATACAATGAAGCAAGAAGATGTGCAAAAGATACTTGCCAAGCCGGTAGCTTGGTCTATACCACAGAGATTTTAACCATGTGAGGAAAAAATGTAATTTAGGCTAATTTTTCAGATTCAGTGACAGATGTTTTAGTCAGAAAGTGTTGTATAAATTTTGAAATTCTCGCATAAATGAAATGTTTAATGAAGAAGAGAAATTCTGGATATTATATGCTAGATAATTTCCTGGACGTTTGACACGCTTTCCTGGGCTGTACAAACAATTCTGTAACAATATAAAAATGCTAAACAAACATCAGAGCTTACTTTATCAGAGCAGTTGACTTTAGCTCCATGTTGCAGTAAGAGATGTACGATATCCGAGTGGCCACGTCCTGCTGCCCAAATGATTGGATAAATGCTATATTGCTTGGATCAGATAACAACAATATAAAAACTAAGCCACGTGAAACAAAAACATATTCCTAACTCTACTTGTTTTTTTATTTATACATTAATATCTATCAGAATGCCTCAGACTTCATAAAACATTAAAAGAAATGCACACAAAATTATCTACTGATCATACTTCAGTAACTGTTGCCAATTAAATGGATTAGTCAGTAGTAGACAAGTCATGTATTGTTTGGACACAGTTACTCTTAACAAGGATTTTAAAAGATCATATCCTAATACCTCACTATTTACACAGTTGTAATGACAAACAGAACCTAAAAAAAACCTACGTACATATAACAAATTTATATAAGCTTCAGGTTGTCTACATTTATATGACACCTTCTAACATCAATGGGAACTAATAATGCCAACACATGCAGAAGACAAAATAGATCCCAAAAAATCAGTATCATGACTAGTCTTCTCAGGAGTATCTGTATATACGACAAAATTACAAGCCAGACTATTTGTTAATTACCAAGAAATAATTAAAACAAGAGATGTTACTACTCTTAATTATATAAATGTTTATTAAATTATTGATTTATAGAAATAAAGTACCGTATATACTCGTTCATTAGCCCGTTCGTTTATAAGCCAACCCCCCAAGATGGTTAGGTAAAAATAGCTAAAACTGTATGACCCTTTCATAAGCTGACCCTATATTTCAGTGGTTGGCAAACTTTGGCTCCTAGCCCGTTAGGGTAAGCCACTAGCGGACCTGTACATTTTGTTTACCTGGAGCGTTCACAGGCATGGAGCCCCTCAGCTCCCAGTGTCCGCTGTTTGCCATTCCCAGCCAATGGGAGCTGCGGGAAGTGGCGCTCCCATTGGCTGGGAACAGCGAACCATGGCCACAGGGAGCTGAGGGGCTCCATGCCTGCAGACGCTCCAGGTAAACAAAATGACAATGTATTAGATATTCAATTCAATGATTCCATAGAGTTTAAAATCATCAAATTTTGGTGTAGACCCGTTCATAAGCTGACCCCCGCTCTTCAAGGTGTCACTTTTTTACCAAAAATATTCAGCTTATGAAAGAGTATATATGGTAATTAAAACTGAATAGAATTCTCCTTCTACTGTACATGGCTTAATATACATAGAAATTACTGTCACTATCTTAATATATTACTGATGTAAACCTTACTGAAATCTATAAAATCATCTGCTCCATAAACAATAGTTGCTGTGATACTAAATCATAAAATTACCACTTTTTGATTTTATTGCCATGAAATGCAGTATAAAATGTTATATAACTCATAGTTCTTTGCAATATAATACTACTACACAACTCAGGTTTTTGAGGGATCTTTCTCCTCTCAAAGATCAAACCTTACCTGCCCAGTGATGTTTGGGTTTGCTCCTTTCTCAAGAAGCAGCTCAGCTACTTTAGTACAACCTTTATATGATGCCCACATTAGGGCTGTCCACCCTCCCTGTAAAACACAATAGAGAAAAATATGAGAGAGATTTATTTAAAACCTATATTTATGCATTTTCTTTTGTTGCACACCTGTTCTTAGACTCCTGTTTATGAACCTATCACAAGCAATGGTGACAAATGTTGCCATCTTACTAGTCTAAAAATTTAAACTTGTAAAATTTTAAGTTAAACTTCTTTTGCTGCAACATATAGAACTTAGGGCGGGAGATGGGGAGGAGGAAGGAAAATGCGCTCCTAAATGATTTTATCAAACTTGCTGCAGACAAAATCACAGACTTAAAAAAAAAGCACTGCGGAATTTAGTTTGAATACGGTGCTTCCATAATGGCTTTCAAATGAAGGTGGACAAACCTGCCAATGTTACAGTTGAATAAAAGTTATTGGGAAACCCATGGACAAATTTGAATTCACTGTTCTATAAAACTAAACAGTCAGAGTTCAAGAGCATGGCTTGCCACTTGAACGTGCATAGTTCCATAAAGGAAAAGCATACAGTAGCTCCTCACTTAACGTTGTACCGGTTAACGTTGTTTCGTTATTAACTATTAGAGAACATAGTCCTTTAAAGTCCCGCAATGTTCCTTTATAACTTTGTTTGGCTCCCACGCTCCGCCCGCCTGGTGCTCCTGCATGGGAGTTTGCCCCACTCAGCCCACCAGGCATTCCAGCCAGGGAATGGGGTCGGGGCATGAGGGCTTGCCCCACTCCACCCGCCCAGCACTCCTGCCAGGGAGCAGGGGCGGGGCACATGGGCTTATATTATATTATATATTATACTGTGTATGTATACAATGTCTTTTGTCTGGCAAAAAAAAAAAAATCCCCGGAACCTACCTCCCCCCTCCCCCCCATTTACATTAATTCTTATGGGGAAATTGGATTCGGTTAACATCATTTTGCTTAAAGTTGCATTTTTCAAGAACATAACTAGGAGGTTAAGTGAGGAGTTACTGTAAATGGTTTTATCCCTACCCAGATCAACTGTATTAATATTTATTTTACTGAAGAAGAACAACAACAAAAAGTATTTTTCTCTTTAGCTACCTCCCCCAGCAAAATCAAATCCCCAGAATCCTAAGAATTTCAAGAGTTGGACTTTGTAATTTAATGAGATTAATTATCTCTAACATATGCCGCATAAGGAGACTACCCTATCAGTTACACAGGCAACTGCTCAGATAATCAAGCCCCTAAACTATACTGAACTTGCTGGAGGGATTTAAATTTATCCTTTAGGATGCATTCTCCACCCAGCTGACAAAATCAACCATCAGAGTGTTTGTTACTTTGCCCCTCCCTAGTTTATATTTGCAAAGATTAAATATAATTAACTTTATGTTTTTAAATAAAATTGTTAAAACTTTCAAGATCTGAGATTCCTCCAGCATGAAAGAAAGTCTCGAGCATAATACAGTTTACATTTCACAGACAGTTACAGTATTTTAGTTTAAATTCTAGAAGAAATTCTAATGTACCGAAAAAGAAAACCACCCTAGAAAAGGTATGTTCTTTTCTATCATTAGACAAACATTTTAAAGCAGAACTTCTTTACATTTTAAAGCACTCAACAAACAATAGAAGATCTTCATTCAATTTTTTTTGCATAATTGGAAAATCAACTCCATATATGTCCCTATTAGCATAACTATTCCATTTTAAAACTAGAAAAAAGATCATACCATATCCCGGTGCTCCAAATTTACATTACAGTTAAGTAGCTCTGCCACAATGTCTACATAACCTTCTTTAGCTGCCGAAATAAGAGCTGTCCAGTTATCCTACAGTAAGAAAAAAGTTGAAAGATGTAGGGTTTTTTTAAATTCAATTAGTGATATTTACAGAGGACACAATATGAAGGTTTTACATACCAAGCTACAAGTCTCAGCATACAGTGGTTCCCCTAGTATAGTTTTTTAGTGTAAAGTACAAATTCATGTTTATAATGTGCTTGATTTATTCAACTAATGACAGTATACACCCACTGTGAAACTGTGGGTATGTTACATTAAATCTCACATTATATTGATTTCCTAACTGTGAAGTCTGTTTTTTCAAATGAAAGCCTTCATCATACTGACTAATAAGCCAAGAGGATAAAGATGGCTTAAACTCAAATCTGTATCAATACTTACTATAACTAACAAAATTAACAACCAGCATGCTCAGATTCCCCCATCACAAGTTTATACATCTGAGGTTTTCCATGACCAAAGCATGGGAATAACTCTCTTCTGTGTAATTAAAAATCTATGGTTCTTTTTCCATCTTCATTCTCTTACCTCAATGCAGCCTTCAACGCTAAAACATTTCAGCTTCCTAGAATCTGCATACATAGGTCTAAGGAGTTTTCATTCTCATGAGCAGCGGGGAAGGAGAATTCACACAACTATCTTCCATTCACCTCTCCTTTGTCTAGAACTTGAAAACATCCTTGACCTTGAACTCTCTCCTCCCATATTTATATTTGTAAAATCTTCCTGTCACCAACCCCACAACACTATGTATAAAACTGCCCCTGCTCCACACCTCTGATGCAAAATTAATATTTCCATTCATCTTTCACCTTAACTACTGCTACTCATCTCTACTGCATCCCAAACTCTAACTAGCAGCAGTATTCTGCATAGCTTCTAACAGGTTTAAAGCAGCTTAATGACATCACTCCTATCATCAATAAACCTAACTGGCTCCCTATTCATTTCAGGATTCAGTTCAAAATTTCTCATCTTGTCTTTAAATCCTTCTCTAGCCTGCCTGTTTCTTTTGCTACTCCTCCCATGCAAACTTGCTACTGCTGATGTAAGAGCTCTCTCCACTGTTGCTCCTCCCATATTGAATAAGCTGCCTTTTATCTCTCTACTTCATCCATTCTCCATCTTTTTTCAAAACTCAGCTAAGCACATCTTCCTCATCTGTGCCTTGTGATTTCTTTCCCCTCTGCTATTATGTAACTGTGTAATTGATTCTTTACTGTAGCTTTGTAAAAAAATCGGGATGCAGCATGAAAGACACTTCATAAAACAAAGCTGTACTGTATTCCCAAATACACAAACTTTCATGGTGGCATCAGTTTAAATATGGAAATGCCAGGACGCAGCTTGCTTTGTAATGCTTCATGACCAATAGCTATACACTGCTGTTCTGTGCTGCTACAAAGAAGGGACCAGCACCTACCTAGTCAAGAGTGCTTCCTTGTGGATCAATTACAGTGGCAAAGTGTTAACTATTTTACCATTATAATTGACCCAAACTCAACCACAGAGGTGCTTCACTTAACAGACCTGAAGCGGAACTACATGATATTTTAGAGCCAGACACATTAGTGCTAGTTAAGGAACCATCTTGGAAAAAGAAAATGACACTAATACTTACTGCATCTTCCAGGTTGCAGTTAGCTCCTTTCTTGAGCAATTCTTGGACAATTTCTAAATTGCCTTGCTCAGCAGCCAACATCAATGGAGTCTGACCATTCTGTAATCAAATGATAGTTACAATTGAACTACTTAGACAAGTTGATACATCTCTAAAATCCCATAGTTATATACACCACCAGTGAAGTACCATCATCTATAAAGGAATTTCAGGTACTGTTCACATAACTTATGCTTTGATTTAGTATATGAGAAACACTGATAAAATGTAACATATTCAAACAACAAACATGCGAAAAAATTCAGTGAAAAAAGAAATGGCAACACAATATTAAATCTTTCCATATAGTAGTCCATATAGTAACAGTGGTTTCAAATATTTAAAGAGTGGCTTTTAGAAAATAATTGCAATACACTAAAAGCATAACAGTCCACAACTCATTTGTCCACCTAACACATCTGGAGATCCAGAGTTTTTTCTTCCTTACTCACAGCTTGAAGAAGCTTGGCCATACAGTTAGAAAGACCATAGTCCAACCAACGAATTGGTATCTGCAGAGCACCAAAAGTCCATACTGAAATTTCTTTTGGAAGTCCAGAGAACATAGTTCAGTTACACGTTTATTATTTTCTGAACACAGACAATACGCTTGTCATTGTACCAGACAACTGAGCAACATAGAGTCTATTAATCTTATGCTGCAAGGTACTAGGCAGTCTCATCTCACTGAAACAAACAAGATTGAAGAGTGTTTAGCATCTTGCAGAATCAAGCCTTCAGGGATGATAAAAGAAATCTGATACAAAGCTGACTCCCTTCTATGGAGATACTTTTCTCCAAGAGGCATCTCTCCCAGCTGGAGGAGCAAAAGAACTATCCCAGATGACGCTGCTTGCTGCTAGACACCATCTTTTGCAGCCTCTCTCAATCCATAAGTCACGTTAGCTATGAGGAAGAGTCCATACAAGGGCTATCCTGTATGATGATTTCTCCACCATCCATTATGGCATCGTAGAAGATAATTTCTGATTGTGAGGAAGAATAGACTTTGGGGGAAGGGGAGAGAGAATCTGATACAGTCAAGGTTACGGTGAGTTTACAAATAAGAGAATTTGTCTGAAAGTGCCTACAGCTGGCCAGTGTGAGACAATGGATTTCTCCCTACCCTCCTCCCACCCTGCTCCATCTTCAAGCTAGAAGTTACCCTACATCTGAATGGATCATTGCTTCCCTTAAAAATGCAAAGAACAGCGTCCAAATTCCCTCAGCTTTAGTAATATGCACTGAATGCCTGCCTATAACAGCCATGTCATTGTAAGAAGTACATCAGTAACTTTCCTGAAAATGTAAACTACTAACAAGCTGAATCACCTTATCTGATTACAGTGGTGTTAGTTAAGGTTACTAATCACTTGCTGCTGACTGCTTAATTATGGAATACATTTTATCAGTCCTTTATTCTGCTTTTTGTACCATGAACGATGGAAATGGATTGACTCATCCAGGAGAGATTTCTGCTGTAGCAGGCATTTTCCTTAAATTAGTTTTAATTGGATTTTTCCAGATAGTATCATTATGAATAATTATCACGATAATACATTTTGCACTATGGGGCATATCTTACAGTGTAATAAATTGTAAGTTCTTCTGAGACGAAAACATGACTGTATATCTGTAAAATGCCAAGTAAGTGTATAGTGCTATCTTAATGTCTTTCAATAATAAAACTTATTTTTAGGGCTGTCAATTAATCGCAGTTAAATCACGCAATTAACTCCAAAAAATTAATCGTGATTAAAAAAATTAATCGCGATTAATCGCAGTTTAGTCACGCTGTTAAACAATAGAATACCAATTGAAATTTATTAAATATTTTGGATTTTTTTCTACATTTAAAATATATTGATTTCAATTACAACNGTGAATAAATGAAGACTCGGCACACCACTTCTGAAAGGTTGCCGACCCCTGTTCTAGACTCAAAAGCTCATATGACTGGCAAAATCTAGCAGCAGATTTAGGAAGTTAAGGGCAGATCTACACCTATCTGACGGGAGGGCTTCTCCCATTGACATAGCTGCCATTGTGCTCTCTACACAGGGGGATAGGTCTGGATTACTATGTCGCTCAGGGGTGTGAATTTTTCACACACCGAGTGACATTGTTATACCAGTGTAAGATTATAGTGTAGACCTGGTCTAATCTGTTTTTCTTCTCCTTAGTATAAGGGAAGGTTTCTTGAGCAAATGTAGAGGCCAAAGGCCTCTAGGAGAAATAAAGTTTTAGCTCCTGATACTGCAAACACTTTTGTGCACATGCTTAACTTTAAGTTCAAGTAGTCCAATTGAAGTCAATGGGTTAATTCATAAAGTTACATACCCTCTTTAGTGCTTGCAGGATCAGTGTTTTAATTGTCAATATTTTGTTTTGCCTCTAGCAGTTTCGTAAAATTTANCAAATGTAAACAAACTTGTCAGTCCTACTGCTTGTTCAGCCAATTGCTCAGACAGAGTGGATTTGTAGGCTCTAAAAAGTTTTACATTTATTTGTTTTTGAATGCAGTTATTTTTTTGTACATAATTCTATGTTTTTAAGTTCAACTTTCATGATAAAGAGATTGCACTACAGTACTTGTATTAGGTGAATTGAAAATACTATTTCTTTTGTTTTTTTACAGTGCAAATATTTGTAATAAAAAAAATAAAGTGAGCAGTATACACTTTGTATTCTGTGTTGTAATTGAAATCAATATATTTGGAAATGTAGAAAACATCCCAAAATATTTAAATAAATGGTATTCTATTATTGTTTAAGTGCGATTAATCGCGACTGATGTTTTTAATTGCACGATTAATTTTTGAAATCGCTTGATACACCTACTTATTTTTTTATATTAACTTTGCTTTTTGCTCTGAAAGCTTTTTAAACAATGCGATGCAATATTTAGGCTTGGACATTACCATACATGAATAAAATGTTCACAAATCAGTAACTGAAGGGAGATATTTCAGTACAGAATTGTATCTGAGCTAATGGAAGCCAGATACAATAATTGTATAAATGTTACTTTAGGACACATTCTTGCATGTCTATACGGGTGCATCTACACAGCATTTTGGGAGCTGGAAGCAAGCCTCCCAAACCAGGTTGATAGACTGGGACCAACATGGCTGAGGATAGTGCTCTAAAAATGGTTAGTGCTCACCCTGCACCCTAGGCTTCAGAGCCCATGCCCTAGTCTGAGCCACAACTCCAAAATGCTGCCTATACAGCCATTTTAAGAGCCCTAGTGCTAACTCTGCTAGCCCCAGTCTGTTGATCTGGGCTGAGAAGCTCGCTCCCGCTCGCTCCAAAATGCTGCATAGACACCCTATGTTGCTTTCAGGAGAGTTTTAATTCTCTATCCTATTACTATAATAGAAAAAACTGGGAAAAAGTGTAACATTTTCTCTCTCAGTACTACTAGGCCTTACAGAGATACAATTATAGTGGATTATGAATTTGCCAAAACTTAGTAAAAACACAGTTGTGTGCAAATATCATATCCATGGTATTTGGTTGGTGTCTTCCGTAGAAGACTCCAAAGTTAAAAAAAATAGGTATAAGTTAGGAGTTCTCTCCCAGTGCTCTGCCGTGACTACACAAGCCACATTAAAGCGCTGCCGTGGCAGCGCTTTAGCATTGCCAGTGTAGACTAGCCCTAAGACACACGTTTCTGGGTGCAAGGCAGTAGCATAGCTAGGGGGGGAGCGGGGCAGCGGCCGCTCCCCCACCTAGCACAAGTGGCGCCTTTTTAATTTTACTCACCCAGGAGCGGCGCCTTTTTTTTTCCCCCGCTCCCCCTGTTCCCTCCACCTGGCTACGCCACTGGTGCAAGGCTGGAAATATGCAGGTGTCACCCAACGTGTTATTCATGGATGGCTGGGAGAGCGTTCATGTGTTCAGCTGGATGTGACTTTTCATGCTTGTGGCTGTGAGTGAGCAGAGTCTGGAGTGGTTTGCTGTTCACCAGCAAAGCAGCGTAAAAGGCATTCCAGGCTGGAGAGCTAAGGGGACACAGCAGTCCGGGCTGCACTCCGGGGAACGTCGCACACCCATTAGTTTCTTTGTGCATCAATTCCCCATATGTAAAATGAGGATAATGTTATTTTCCTACCTCACAGGGGTGTTGTGAGTAGAAATATACTGAAAGATTGTGAGGCAGTCAGATACATCATCAATGGAGGCCATCTAAATACCTAAGATAGATAGGCCACAATATGGCTATTATGTTTCTTACCTCAGTGAGCACAACAGAATGGAAATAAGAGCTGAGAGTACGACTCAAGGACAAGGAAAGGGCCACAAGAAATTTATGGATAGGAATTTATCATCATATTAAATATCCAGTGTGATGTCGCATCAGTTATTCATCCTGCAATTAACATGTAACAATATTCAAGAAGTCTTTGAAAAAAAACCTCATCTTACCTCATTTCTTTCATCCACATCTTTGCACTTCTCAAGAAGTGCTTTTAGAGCAGGAACATTTTCCTCTTCTACATAGGTCACAAGACTCTGAGTCATGAGACTTGCCATTTTTAGATAGTACTTCAAGTACTTCTATAACAGTATATACCTGTATTTAAAAAAAAAAAAAAGTATTAGTAAAGAAGCATTCACATTTAATTTGATTACAGAAACCAAACTGCTGGTTGCACATAAGTATCTGCCACTTACAGCAATAAAACATTTTCGTGACTAACAACTCTAACTCGACATTTCAATGAAGACCGAGTTGCTAAATCTTTTGCAATTCTTTGAAAATTCAAGGGTTTACCCTATTCTTAGCATTGTGCAGAAAAAACAGGTTCTGACGGAAACAGACAATATTATTTCACACTTTATATATGTACAGTATGACTGTACTATGGATCACACAAATGTCCTCGTCCCCCTAAAAGGTATTACCTGTATTGCGTATTTCTTAGTATATAGGAACTCAATTGCAGCACCGTTGGTCACAAACTATATACCAAACTCCAATTATTTCAGTTATTTTTAAGAGTTCTGCCCCTAATAGATGCATAGATTCCAAGGTCAGAAGGGATCACTGTCATCATCCAGTCTCACCTCCTCTATAACACAGGAGATAGACCTTTCCCGAAATAATTCGTAGCACATATCTTTTAGAAAAATATCCAATGTTGATTTAAAAATGGTCAGTGATGGAAAATACACCATGACCCTTGGTAAATTATTCCAATGGTCAATTATTCTCACCATCAAAAATTTATGACTTATTTCCACCCTGAATTTGTCTAGCTTCAACTTCCAGCAATTGGATTGTGTTATACCTATCTCTAATAGATTGAAGAGCCCATTATTAAATAGTTGTTCCTTTGCAGATACTTATAAACTGTAATCAAGTCACCCCTTAATCTTCTCTATGTTCATAGAATCATAGGACTAGAAGGGACCTCAAGAGATCACCTCCATACTGGTGCACATAACAAAATTCATTCCGCACATGGGTGGGAAAAATTAGAGGGAACACTGACTATGACCCCCAGATTCCTTTCCGCAGTACTCCTTCCTAGGCAGTCATTTCCCATTTTGTATGTGTGCAACTGATTGTTCCTTCCTAAGTGGAGTACTTTGCATTTGTCCTTCTTGAATTTCATCCTATTTACTTCAGACCATTTCTCCAGTTTGTCCAGATCATTTTGAATGTTAATCCTATCCTCCAAAGCACTTGCAACCCCTCCCAGCTTGGTATAAAGTTTGCAGACGATAAGTGTACTCTCTATGCCATTATCTAAATTATTGATGAAGATATTGAACAGAACCGGACCCAGAACCGATCCCTGTGGGACCCCACTTGTTATGCTCTCCCAGCATGACTGTGAGCCACAGATAAATACTCTCTGGGAATGATTTTCCAACCAGTTATGCACCCATCTTATAGTAGCTCCATAGGTTGTATTTCCCTAGTTTGTTTATGAGGAGGTCATGTGAGACAGTATCAAAAGCCTTACTAAAGTCAAGATATACCATATCTACTGCTTCCCCCCTGTGCACAAGGCTTGTTACCCTGTCAAAGAAAGCTATCAGATTGGTTTGACACAATTTGTTCTTGACAAATCCATGCTGACTGTTACTTATCACTTTATTATCTTCTAGATGTTTGCAAACTGATTGCTTTATTATTTGCTCCATTATCTTTCCGGGGACAGAAGTTAAGCTGACTCGTCTGTAATTCCCCGGGTTGTCTTTATTTCCCTTCTTATAGATTGGCACTATATTTGCCCTTTTCCAGTCTTCTGAATCTCTCCCATCTTCCATGACTTTTCAAAGATAATCGTTAATGGCTCAGATATCTCCTCAGTCAGCTCCTTGATTCTAGGTATTCTAGGATGCATTTCATCAGGCCCTGGTGACTTGAAGACATCTAATTTGTTTAAGTAATTTTTAACTTGTTCTTTCCCTATTTTTAGCCTCTGATCCTACCTCATTTTCACTAGCATTCACTATGTTAGACGTCCGATCACCACCAACCTTCTTGGTGAAAACTAAAACAAAAAGTCATTAAGCACCTCTGCCATTTCCACATTTTCTGTTATTGTTTTTCCCGCCTCATTGAGTAATGGGCCTACCCTGTCCTTGGTCTTCCTCTTGCTTCTAATGTATTTGTAGAATGTTAAACTAAACAGATTGAGCTCTTTGAGTTTATTGCTGTAAGGCCTGTTTTCTAATCCTTTAATGATCATTCTTGTGGCTCTTCTCTCAACCAACCTCTCCAATTTATCTACATCCTTTTGAATTGTAGATCGCAGCGGCAGTTGCATCAATGCTAAATATTGAGATCAACTAACCTCTCTATTCCTACTTGAGATTCCCCCGTTTATGCATCCAAGGATCGCATTAACTCTTTTAGCCATCGCGTCACACTAGAAGTTCATGTTCAGCTTATTATCCACCACAACCCCCAAATCTTTTTCAGAGTCACTGCTTCCCAGGGTAGTCTCCCCTCCTGGAAGTATGGCCTACATTCTTTGTTCCTAGATGTACACATTTACATTTGGCTGTATTAGAATGCATATTGTTGGCTTGCACCTAGTTTGCAAGTGATCCATATCCCCCTGAATCAGTGACCTGCCCTCTTTATTACTTACCACTCCCCTAATTTGTGTCATCCGCAAACTTTATCAGTGATAATTTTGATGATAATTTCTTCCAGATCACTGATAAAAATGTTAAATAGCGTAGGGTCAAGAATTGATCTCTAAGGGCCCCACTGAAAACACAGTGATTCAATGACAATTCCCCATTTACAATTGCATGTTGACACCAGTTAGGCAGTTTTTAATCAATTTAGTGTACATCGTGTTAATTTTATAGCATTTTAGTTTTTTAATCAAAATATTGTGTGGTACCAAGTCTTAATACAGGTCTGTCTCATCTTACGCTGGAGTTACGTTCCGCGGTCAGCACCTAAAGCGAAAACCGCGTATAGTCAAAATTACAATGAGTGTAATGGCAGGCAGAATCGCCCGCACTACATAAACAGTATTTAAATTGTTATTTTTCTCTTTTCTTTTTTTTTCTTGGTTTTGCCGACCGCGTAAAGCTGAAATCGCACATGTTAAATGCGCCTAAGATGCGACAGACCTGTATACTACATCAACATTATTACCTTTGTCAGGCAAACTTGTAACCTCATTTAAAAAAAAAAAAAAAAAAGATATCAAATTAGTTGGACAGGATCTATTTTCCATAAATCAGTGGTTTTCAAGCTTTTTTTCATTTGCGGACCCCCTAAAAAATTTCAAATGGGTATGCGGACCTCTTTGAAAATGTTAGACAGTCAGTGGACCACCAGGGGTCCACAGACCACCCGTTGAAATCTACTGCCATAAGCCAATGTTGATTTGCATGAATTACATTACCCTCCTTTTATTCTTTATTAATCGAGTTCCATATCAGCCACTCCGTTACCTTGCCTGGGACCAATGTCAGGCTGACAGTCCAGCAATTACCTGGGTCATCCCATTTACCCTTTTTAAAAACTGGCACATTAATAGGGCCCTATGAAATCTGCGCTAATGAGAACACAGAAGAAATCACAGAATCAAAACATTAATGTGGAATCCTGATCTCTCTGGCACTAGGACCACAGTGGCAAGCAAGCAGGGCGGGTTGCACAGCTGAGTTATGTGCAGCTGCACTTGAGAGTCAAGATTCTCTGGATCACAGCCTTCTGCTCTGCTGTGCAGAGCTAGGGAGGATAGGGAGCTGATGTCAGGGTGTCGTCCCCCCCCCACACACACACACCTGTTTACCTGGTCTCCACTGAGCCAGAGTGGGGGAGAGAGGGGGGTGCCTGTCTGTGCACCAACCTCAGGCTCAGGAATAGTTGCAGCTGTCTGAACAAGCTTTCAGGCTGGTGAGTGCTCTGCTTAACAAGAAAGCATGCGGACACACTCCCTCTCCCCACACACACATGCACACTCCCTCCCTCCCCCCTCCCCCCCCCACACACACACAGGTCAGTGGACTTCCTGTGTTACTGTTCAACAATGTCAGTTTGGTCATATTACCAAGTGCTACTTTAAAAAGTGATTTAAAATGTGTTACTTATACTGTATATCTATTTAACTTGTAGGATTTTTTTTTTATAAAATCAGTTTTTTCCACTGCAATCCAATTCTGAACACTTTTATGCATTTATAGTAAGGCTACTTAATTGTTAATGTATCAAACAGTTTTGATTTAAAAAATACCATAAAAACTAAATTTTGTTCTTAATGGAAAAAAATGAAATCAGAAAATAAATCCAAAAATCCACAATAATAAAAGGGATTTCATAGGGCCCTACATTAGCTTTCTTTCCAGTCTTCTGGAACTTCTCCAGTGCTCCAAGACTTATTGAAATTAACATTAATGGTTCAATGAACATCTCAGCCAACTCTTTTAAAATTCTTGGATGAAAGTTATCTGGATATGAAAATGTCTAATTTTACTAGCTTCTGTTTAACATCCTCCAGAGATACTAATGGAATGGAAAGAAAGTCTCATCATATGGTGAAGATAACAATCTCATCTGTTTGTCCCCAAAAATAGAACAGAAATATTAACATGCTTCTGCCTTACTGTTTACAACTATACCATTTCCACCTACTAATGGACCAATACCATACATCTCCTCACAGCTAAAATGTAACCCTTCATGTCCTTAATGAGGACAGGTAGACATATCATCCCGATCCTGCTTGGCTGCTGTGCTGATAACATCCAGTAATTATGGAAACGCAAATCAATGCTACCTGCCCTACAATGATTCTGTCTTACCTCATTAATTAGGTTAGTGCCAACTCTTGGCATCTTCACCCATGCATGCTGCACATGCAATGTACATAACAGATAACAGCAATTCCTCAATGACAGAAAGTCATGTGATATCCAGAAGGGTATAATTTCCTGTAGCCAGCACGGACACCAAAAACTTTACCCAGGCAGCCCAGCATCTAATGAAGTACGGCAAATTTTCTACTCAAACATCTCTACACAATCACAGAAAAGGCAGAACGATCTCAAAGCTTCATGGATTCATTTTGTGCTGCTGTCCTCATCCACAAGAATGAGGATGATCTTGTGATTCGGGCAGTGGACTAGGAAAAGATCTGGGTTCTATTTACAACTCTTCCATAGGCTGCATGACTTTAGGCTAGTCACTTAATCTCTCTATACCTCAATTCTCCAACTGAAAGTAATGATTTAATGACATTATGAAAGGCCATTTCGGATAAATACAAAATTAAAGAATTAGAATTAGCTTGAGTTTGGTTAAGGAAATGTGTGTGTTGTAAAGAAAGACCCTGACTAGCAAGTACAAGGAAGGCCTTGAAAATAATGAGTTATAAAGCCAGAAGGAATGAAGTAGGGAAGATGTCTTGTTAAAAGAATAACTAATGAGATATGGGGAATTTCTAAAAAGAAGGCCTCACTCTGACCAATAGGGGTGACTACAAATGGTTTTAAATAAGAAAACAAGAATGTCTTAAAAGGAGCCAACATGGACCTTCCTATACCACATACCAGTGTTATCTTAAAAGTAAAGCCTATGTGAAACCAGGTCTGACCAAAAAAAAAAGAAAAAAAAAAGGTGTTTGTCAGCAGAAGAGACAACGGGAAAAGACCGTAGGGAGAAAGGAGGTTGTAAATGTTATCTAAATTAAAACTGGAAATAAAGATGGGGGAACTGTCTCAAATTGGTTTGTTAGCTAAAGTGGTAATTGGCTATGCCAATTGTTTGTTAAAGGGTATAACTCTTGTTATGAATGTGTGGGTTCTTTCTCAGACCCTACCTCATCATGCTGGAGCACACCAGGATGAGACAGTTTTCCTAGGTCTGGCTAATTTATGAGTATACTGATCACATGCTTATGAATACTTTGTGAGTGTATTGGATGTAGTGACTGCTTATTTTTAGGCTGTTTGGCATGTTTGGAGCAATTATATAAAGCACTATTTGGTCTTTAGACTTAATAAAGGAATTTATGGTTAAATTGGTGTCTGGTGGTCTCCCATATTAATATTAAAAATTTATATTATTAATAATTCCAACAGAAAAGATTTAAAAATTACAATCAGTTCCAGAGAAACAGGACAATTAGTATATAAGCATCCATTATTATAATAATGGGCCCCATTGTGCTAGGCTCTGTATAAGCATGAAAGTAGATTGTACATACTTTGGGGCAGGGACTATCTAAATAGACATATCAGACACAGGATACGTGAAAGGAGTATAATATACAAGCACAGTGAACAATGTGATGATGGCAAATATCCTGTTAGTTTCACTTGTGGAGGTAGTGTGCTGGGGCAGTGGTTCTCAACCAGGTGCCTGGGGCCCCCTGTGGGGCCGCCAAGAAGGGCCAGCATTAGACTCGCTGGAGCCTACGGTAGAAAGCCAAAGCCCCACCGCATGGGACTGAAGCCCAGGGCCCTGAGCCCTGCCACCCTGGGCTGAAGCCAAAGCTTGAGGAATGTTTCCCCGTGAAGCTACATGTGGCATGGAGCCCCAGGCAACTGCCCTGCTTGCTACCCCCAATGCTTGCCTTGGCATTTATATGCAGAAAACCAGTTATTGTGGTACAGGTANGGGGGGGGGGGGGGGGGGGGGGGGGGGGGGGGGGGGGGGGCAGAAAGAAAAGGTTGAGAACCTCTGTGTTAGGGGATAGTTGGGAAAGCTTAAGCTAAAATGAAAGAAAAGTGAAGGTCATGAGCAGGTCAGGGCAGGGGAGAAGAGAAGGGCAAGAGGGGTAGGTGTGGAGTGAGGCTGAAATTAAGAAACTGTTAGAGAAGGGGCAGGTGGGAGTTGGAGCAAACAGTTAATCAGCACAGGGCAAAGTAAGTTTGTTTGAAAAGTGTGAATTGGGAGTGCTTTGTTCCAGGTGGGCCGTGAGTGGGCCCCCTTTTTAAAAACTGGCAGTCAGCAGCGAACCAGCTGAGCGGCGAACAGCGGAGCCTAACAGAGGGAGTTTGCCTCGGGAGAGCCCCCTGAGGCTTTCATCTCGCAGGCTTCTGTGAGTTGCTGCAACAGCTGAGGAAGCTCTTAGAAGGAAGAAGTTATGGAAGGTGAGCGTTCAGCTGTTGTAACCTGCACAGGTTGTGCCATGTTTGTCTTTCTTCCACAGAACAGAAGCGACCTTGTCTGTACAAAGTGCAAGCTGGTCTCCATATTGGAAGAGAAGGTTCGAGGTCTGGAGAAACAAGTATCGACCCTGCATTGCATACAAGAAAATGAAGATTGTGTCCTGGACAGACGTCAGGATATGCTTCTACAGGCAAAACGTTCTGAAGAATCGGAGCAGGCTGCGCAGAGGGGACTGAGGGACGGTGAAGAAATTTGGCAGCATGTGACCTCCAGAAGAAGAAAGAGGAGCGTCCATGTACCGGCCATGGAGATACAGGTGAGCAACCATTTTCATGTTCTCTCCACAGGTACTAATGCGGAGAGTGGACTAGATGATACATCTGAGGGAAGGGAGCAGAAGGAGACTCCACCGATTGGAAGGCATGAGATGCACTGTCCTAGGGATGGGGGTTCCACGACCACCGCTCCCAAGAGAAGGAGGAGGGTGGTGGTGGTCGGAGACTCCCTCCTCAGGGGGACTGAGTCATCTATCTGCCGCCCCGACCGAGAAAACCAAGAGGTCTGCTGCTTGCCAGGAGCTAGGATTCACAATGTGACGGAGAGACTACCGAGACTCATCAAGCCCTCGGATCACTACCCCTTCCTGCTTCTCCACGTGGGCACCAATGATACTGCCAAGAATGATCTTGAGCGGATCACTGCAGACTACGTGGCTCTGGGAAGAAGGATAAAGGAGTTTGAGGCACAAGTGGTGTTCTTGTCCATCCTCCCTGTGCAGGGAAAAGGCCTGGGTAGAGACCGTCGAATTGTGGAAGTCAACGAATGGCTACACAGGTGGTGTCGGAGAGAAGGCTTTGGATTCTTCGACCATGGGATGGTGTTCCAAGAAGGAGGAGTGCTAGGCAGAGACGGGCTCCACCTAACGAAGAGAGGGAAGAGCATCTTCGCAAGCAGGCTGGCTAACCTAGTGAGGAGGGCTTTAAACTAGGTTCACCAGGGGAAGGAGACCAAAGCTCTGAGGTAAGTGGGGAAATGGGATACCGGGAGGAAGCACGAGCAGGAGGGTGCAAGAGGGGAGGACTCCTGTCTCAGACTGAGAAAGCAGAACAATCAGCGAGTTATCTTAAGTGCCTATACACAAATGCAAAAAGCCTGGGAAACAAGCAGGGAGAACTGGAAGTCCTGGCACAGTCAAGGAACTATGATGTGATTGGAATAACAGAGACTTGGTGGGATAACTCACATGACCGGAGTATTGTCATGGATGGATATAAACTGTTCAGGAATGACAGGCAGGGCAGAAAAGGGGGGGGAGTTGCATTGTATGTAAGAGAGGAGTATGACTGCTCAGAGCTCCGGTATGAAACTGCAGAAAAACCTGAGAGTCTCTGGATTAAGTTTAGAAGTGTGAGCAACAAGGGTGATGTTGTGGTGGGAGTCTTCTATAGACCACCAGACGAGGGAGATGAGGTGGATGAGGCTTTCTTCCAGCAAGTAGCAGAAGTTACTAGATTGCAGGCCCTGGTTCTCATGGGAGACTTTAATCACCCTGATATCTGCTCGGAGAGCAATACAGCGGTGCACAGACAATCCAGGAAGTTTTTGGAAAGTGTAGGGGACAATTTCCTGGTGCAAGTGCTGGAGGAACCAACTAGGGGCAGAGCTCTTCTAGACCTGCTGCTCACAAACAAGGAAGAATTAGTAGGGGAGGCAAAAGTGGATGGGAACCTGGGAGGCAGTGACCATGAGATGGTTGAGTTCAGGACCCTGACACAAGGAAGAAAGGAAAGCAGCAGAATACGGACCCTGGACTTCATAAAAGCAGACTTTTACTCCCTCAGGGAACTGATGGGCAGGATCCCCTCGGAGAATAACATGAGGGGGAAAGGAGTCCAGGAGAGCTGGCTGTATTTTAAAGAATCCTTATTGAGGTTGGAGGAAAAAAACATCCCGATGTGTAGAAAGAACAGTAAATATGGCAAACGACCAGCTTGGCTTAACAGTGAAATCCTTGCTGATCTTAAACGCAAAAAAGAAGCTTACAAGAAGTGGAAGATTGGACAAATGACCAGGGAGGAGTATAAAAATATTGCTCAGGCATGCAGGAGTGAAATCAGGAAGGCCAAATCACACTTGGAGTTGCAGCTAGCAAGAGATGTTAAGAGTAACAAGAAGGGTTTCTTCAGGTATGTTAGCAACAAGAAGAAAGTCAAGGAAAGTGTGGGCCCCTTACTGAATGAGGGAGGCAACCTAGTGACCGAGGATGTGGAAAAAGCTAATGTACTCAATG
>QXTE01000012.1:3973107-4150042 GCA_003942145.1 Platysternon megacephalum
TGATCGTTCCCCTCTATTCGACATTGGTGAGGCCTCACCTGGAGTACTGTGTCCAGTTTTGGGCCCCACACTACAAGAAGGATGTGGAAAAATTGGAAAGAGTCCAGCGGAGGGCAACAAAAATGATTAGGGGGCTGGAGCACATGAGTTATGAGGAGAGGCTGAGGGAACTGGGATTGTTTAGTCTGCAGAAGAGAAGAATGAGGGGGGATTTGATAGCTGCTTTCAACTACCTGAAAGGGGGTTCCAAAGAGAATGGATCTAGACTGTTCTCAGTGGTACCTGATGACAGAACAAGGAGTAATGGTCTCAAGTTGCAGTGGGGGAGGTTTAGGTTGGATATTAGGAAAAACTTTTTCACTAGGAGGGTGGTGAAGCACTGGAATGGGTTACCTAGGGAGGTGGTGGTTCCTTAGAGGTTTTTAAGGTCAGGCTTGACAAAGCCCTGGCTGGGATGATTTAGTTGGGAATTGGTCCTGCTTTGAGCAGGGGGTTGGACTAGATGACCTCCTGAGCTCCCTTCCAACCCTGATATTCTATGATTCTATGATCAAAACTTCAGAAATTTCTCTGAGATCAGTTTATGGGAGTCCCCCCTTAGCTGCTCCTATCAGCTAGTTTTTGGCTGGCTTGGGCCTGCAGTTTCTTTCCTCAAGGCCAGATAGCAGGTTGGTTCCTACTGCCTGAGAAAGGACTGTCTCCTCTGCACAGTTCTGGGTATGGATTGTGTTGGGGTAGCCCTGGTTGGGGCCCATTTCCCCCCCTCCCTTTTCCCAGTGCAACAGTCCCTGCTTCAGCCATTTCTACAGTGATTCCTACCAGCTTTTGTCATTTTGTTGCCATGAGGGCCAGGCAGTCACAGGAGAAAAGCAGAAATGTGAGTTTTTTCCATCCCATAAGAAACTATGGATGAGTAGTCATCGGCCACAATGTATCACAAAAAGGAACAATACAGACATTCTAAAGTTCACATCCTGAGCATGCTATGATGTGGCCAACATACAAAGGGGTTTGATACCCCCTCCAAACAAAAACAAACAAAAGGCATCAACAGAATTAGGGCTTGTCGACACTGGCACTTTACAGCGCTGCAACTTTATCGCTCAGGAGTGTGAAAAAACACACCCGAGCCATAGGCGCCGACTCTGTGGGTGCTCCGGGGCTAGAGAATCCATGCGGAAAAATTAGCGGGGCTCCACACCCACCGGCAGCCAAGCTTCCCCTACTCCCTCCTCACATCCTCCTCCTCCGTGCGCACATCTCTGCTCTTCCCCCTCCCTCCCAGCGCTTCCCACCTGCCATGGAGGTGTTTTTTTAAGAGCGCTGAGAGAGAGCTCTTACACAAGCCACGTTAAAGGGCTGCCACGGTGTAGACTAGCCCTAAGTAAAACATTACTTCCATCCACCGTTTTTAGCACTAGAGCACCAATTCACAAGGTACTTAATTCCATGCCAAATGGAATATTCACCTGCTTAAAGTTAAACAAGGGTTAAGAATCTTGCTGTATCAGGGCCTAATAGCCCAATAAGGAAAAGACTTTGCCACAGTAACATTTATTCAATCATTGCAACAATAGGCACTGCAAAAACAAAACTTCTCAGTTTCGGTTAATATTAAACTTTTAAAATTATATTTTGTAATTCCAACAAAACTACTTTTTTTTTTTTTTTTTTTTTAAGTCTACAGATTAGTCTTCTACTCTGTCATTTTCTACATATTTTTATTCTGGCATTTTCTTGAAAACATTCCGCAAGAGGAACAAATATTTCTATACCAAAAAAAGGTGCAATAAATAAAATTTATTAGCAGAAATGATGAATGTTTCCAGAATAAATTACACTACGTATTTGTGGTCAACAAATCAGCAAATTCTCAGTTAGCAATTCTACAGGGATTCTGAGGGAAAACAGTATTCAGCATGCCTCCCTACTGAAAGCAAGATTCTTCCCTTAATGTCACTGACTTCCACATTTCAAAAGTGCAATGACAGTCCTGTTGCACTGTAGATAAGTGCACAGCCTTGTAAATTATTCAACTGGTGGACATTCTGATTTAATGTAGATTTTTATCCCTCAGATATCAATTAAACCTTCAGGAAATAGCAAAATAACTGACATTGCAGTCCTCAGGGAAAAAATATCAACAGTGGCTTAAACAAATCTGTTATGTTAGATGCACTTTGAAGTTTTACTTTTTGAAATGCTAAGCACCATGAAATAAACCATTTCTTAACAGCACAGTAAAACTGTTGTTTAGGGCTCCTACATGTCACTGACATAAAATAATTACCTCCTTAAAATTAAGACTCTATCCTTTTAGGAATAAAATCCTGAAAGTATGATAAAGCCTAATTTCTAAATTATTCTTCCTCATTTAGCCATTTTTTCTTGTAAGTTCTTTGAGACAGGTGATCAATCAGCATCTGTGCAGTAAACTATTGCAATGGAGCAGTGATCCTCCTGATTGGGGACTCTATGAAGCAAATATGGAGGCACCCGGTTGCAACTCCATAAATTAGGATTGTGTTCTAAATTGGGCTCAAAATGCGACAAATTCCTGTTAGCTCTAAAAGCAGGAGGTCAATCAGTGTGGAATTTCACACAGGGGTAGTTTTTATGCTCTTTGAATTTTGTGTAGTTTTATTTTGGTTTCTTTTGTAAATTTTGAATAGGGAAGTCAGGTGGATAAAATTCAAGTTTTGTTAATACAAAAATAATTTATTTAAATCAAAAATGTTTATTTTTCTTTTTTAAAATAAACCTACTTAATGTTAAATTTGAAATTATGACAACCTATGTTAAGGCCTAATCTTACTATTCAAGCAGTTAAATCTGTGCTGTCAAAGTTTTATAGAAAGTCAAACCACTGAACTTGTGGAGAGTTTGTTGAAGTACCAAATTACTTTTGACTTCAGTAGCTTCTTCTGCAGGTACAGAGAAAATATTTTGAAATCATTTCAGTTGATTCAACTAGTTCATTCAAAGTTGAGAAACCAAATGGGAGCTGAAAAAACAGGAAAGCTTGTTTTCCTCTTCCAGTGTATGAACAATAATTAGGTGAGTGGATGAGCTCGACTAGTTCTAAAATCCTGAAGAACATGATGACCAGAAACAGTTAATCCATTCAATTAGACACAATAAGTACAGATAATACTTCCTTTGAGTAATAAAACACTTTTATATGTAAAACAGGTTTTGATAAACTTTTTCTTATGCATCCAGCATATTTAATGTAGTTTTATTTAATACAAAAATTAAAATGCTCTTTGTGCATTTTTTATTTAAATTCCAATATCCATCCAAATGCAGCTTGACACAAATCACAAGTAAAAAACAGATCATTCTCTAAGTAAACAAGATGTGTTGTCCATCATTTTCTAACATAATAAAAATTGTAAAAAATGAATTAAGAGTCTGAAAAAAGTATGTTAAGCTGCATAACTGCTTATATAAATGTATATAGGTATAGTACATCCTCCTGATTAGCAAAATGTACCACCAAATTTTACCAATGAGAATGATCCTTTCTTAAGGAAAATAATTTAAAAGTACAAATGCAAAACAAGATTAAAATCAATTATTTAAATGAAGGTTTCCTGCTTGCCGATTCAAATCAATCCACCAGTATTTGAAACTGGGCTCTGGCAGAAATTTGTCCATAGCAGTACTACTTTTCATTGTTGACTGACATTTTTAAGAAACATATAGTCTGTCTATACAAAAATTGTTAGAAAGGTGGATCCTGATATGGTATAAAGGGTAATTTGTTTTTAATTTAGATTTAGGGTAATTTTTAGCAATTATACATCGTAACTGAAAATTTATGCGCTATGAACACAAACCTGACTGATTGAGCCAGGATGCATGCCAAGTTTCCATCACAAGCTACACTTCTTTGTCAGAATGTATCCTACAACAGAGAAAGCATAGCCCAGCTGCCTGTCAGTAAAATCTGTTATATTAGCAGCTGTACTTCTACCCTTATACAGGTTCATCCTCATTCGCCCAGTCCCCAACCCCTCACTTATACATTAAAAACCTCAAAAAATAATACATACCTAAAAGGTCCCAAACACTGAGGCCTTGTCTACACTGCGACTTACAGCGCTGAAACTTTCTTCGCTTAGGGGTATGAAAAAACATACCCCTGAGCGATGCAAGTTTTAGCGCTGTAAAGTGGCAGTGTAGATAGTACTACTGCGCTGGGAACTATTCTCCTCGCGGAGGTGTGAAGCAGTAAGGGTTGCTACATACATAACATACCTGACACAAACCCACAAAAGCAGGTTCACTGTCAAGCAAATATTTGACCCAGATATTGTATTAAGCTACATATTTAACAAGGAAAAAATAGAAATTGGTCATAAATTCAACATGACCAAGACAATTGAAATAGAAACAGAAACCTTAACTTTTACTTTTACTTTTTTACTATTTATCTAGGACACCTCAATATTTCATTAACTTTTTTTTGCATTTAATTTCCTACAGCTTTTAAAGGGGAAAAAACACACACTTGAATTAATCACTCCAACAGTCACTTCAGGGAGGAACATGCCCACTTCTTTTTAAGTGCCTCTCGGGTGCCTCTATTATGTACACACTCCTTTAACTGCAAAATTAATTACAATATGTGCATTATTTCTTGAGGTGCACATTAAAGAGGCACTGGTGTAGTGTTTTCAAGGTCCATACAAGTGCCTCTATGAAGTAAACCAGAAACATATTGGGAAGGCAATCCCCACTTGGACAAGTGAACCAGGACCTCCTCCCTAACCAGAAGAGCAAAGGGACCTAAGTAGCTGGGGAGTCAATTCAAGGGAATCTGCTCCTTGCCATAATTTCAAACTTCTCCATTTATGGAACCCCGTAAACATCCTGGGACAATACAGCCTGAGACATTAGATCACACCTTAAAACACCACAGTGAGGGTGAGGAGACTAAGAACACTTAGGGGTTAGATAAGGAATGGAAAGGTCTCGATACATGGGCAAAGATTAACCTGTTTTTGTAAAGCTCACATTTCCTGAGCTTCAAAAGAGATTTCAGAGTAGCAGCCGTGTTAGTACTCCTGTTCTTTTTTCAAAAGAGATTATCACTCTCAGTAAAAATTGCAATGATTTGTTGATTTACCAAAAATTTAGTCTATCTAAACTGCAAGAGCTCCTAAAGCTAGCTGAACAGGTCCTGACAAACAAAACCTGTAAGCTTCTATTTACTCTCACAATCCTACTAACACCAGTTTCAAAGTCCATACAGGGAAAAAATGCTATTTCATGTTAACCTTTGCAGTCACTCAATATACTGTCTCATAGATCTCTCATGTTTTTAGATCACAGATGAGTTTTGCCCATCTCAGTAGCTGAATGTTTAACATTAGACTAGGCAACTCAGACAGTAAACTGTAGCATTACTTGGTAACCTTATTTTTTTAAGTTAAACACCAATTTAGTTTCTTAAAAATTTAAATTTAAGAGAGAGCACATACTGTGAAATGTTTTCATTTTGTTCTCCCTAATATTTTTTTCTTCTGTCTCTATTACAAAAACCACCTTCCCTCCCCTCCACTGCTGACAGAGGCAGATGCCTTTTTCAGTTACCTGCAAAAAGATCTGAAATGGCAACACAGAGGAAGACAGTGCTTGCTGCCGAATAAAGAAAATTTGCTACAAAGTAGGCGTACACAAATATCTAAATGCAGTATTTGAATGAACGTTGAAAAAATAGAAGTTGTATTCTCACAAATCTGAATTTAAAACTGAAAATTAGATATTGGGACACAATATAATCACATTTATGTGTGATATTTTATTACTGGAGAATGTTAATAAGAATCAATAGTCAGTAAACCTTACATCCTCACAAACTTTAACCTATTAGCTATTATTCTATTGTATTTTGTTAATAAGTTGCTATCATCAATTATGAAAAATCTGTACTGAAGATTCTTTCAGTTCTAGTCTTAATTATAAAAGTTAGATTGTGCCACCTTTACTTACACTGAAGAGTACTTCACTGTGCAAATACTTTCAATGATTTCCATAGAACTACCTACAAAGTAACATACTAGTGAACATAAATAAGGGTGGCAGAATTGAGCCAAAAGTGATTATGATTCCCTATCATTCCATATTTTACAATAATAGCATCCGAGAAAAATGTAGGGCTAGAAGGAACCTCAGAAGTGATCAAATCCTGCTGTCTGCACTGAGGCTATACCGAGTAAACCTAGACCATCCCTGACCGGTGTTTTTCCAACCTGTTCCTAAAAACCTCCAATGATGGGAATTTCACAACCTCCTGTGTAAACCTATTTCAGAGCTCAACTACTCTTATAGTAAGTAAATTTTTCCTTATATCTAACCGACATATCCGTGTGATGGGGTGTATAAGCCCACACGGGGAACCAAGGATTAAAGAGGAGCTGTGGGCCCAGAAGGCCCTACCCAGCTGCACCTGCTGGGCATGCTCACAGCGGAGGCCACAAAGCCAGGCAGAGTAAGGGAGCAGTCCTAAACTGTTTGCTCCTGCAGAGAGGCCGGAGGAGCTCCACACCACCCAGACCAGACCCTGTTGCTGAGCTGCCCCATGGAGACCGGGAACAGTGGGCCTCCAGATCACTGTCAGGGGAACCCCCCTGGCAACAGATTGGAAGTGACTCAAGGAGCAGGCTTGTGGCATCTGCCCCCAGGTCACATATCCAATGTGCCAATCACAGGGCCCTGGGATGGAACCTGATGAAGCAGGACAGGCCTGAGTTTCCCTACCCAGACTCTCTCACTGCAGGCCGATACCACTGGACTCTGACGCAAATCCCTTCCCCACCCCAGCCCCGGTGACAAGTGGTGGAGAATGCAGGCACCAGCCCAGTCCCGTTAGAAGGACAGCAGACGTACCAGCATATTGGCCCAAGGAGAGAGCCAACAACAGAAGGCAGTCCAGCAACAGCAGGGTCAGCCACTGCTCAGCAGCAACAGCAAGCGACCCAACAGCAGCAGCAGCTACTCCAAGAGCTGGTGGCAAAGCAGCAGGAACTACAGCCACACCTAATTCAGCAGGCAGCAACACTCTGCAGCCCCAGGGTGCATCTAATGCCATGGCACCAGGACCCTAAGGTAATGTCCTTCACCCACCAGGCAGCCCATCGGGCTCTCAAAAATGGGCCCCGGGGACAACCAAGAAGCGTTCTTGGTCATCTTTGAGCAGGTAGTCATGGCGGCATGCTAGCTGCAGGAACACTGGGGAGGAGGGATAGCTCAGTGGTTTGAGCATTGGCCTGCTAAACCCAGCGTTATGAGTTCAATCCTTGAGGGGGCCACTTAGGGATCTGGGGCAAAAATTGGTCCTGCTAGTGAAGGCAGGGGCTGGACTCGATGACCCTTCAGGGTCCCTTCCAGCTCTATGAGATAGGTATATCTCCATATATTATTATTTACTGGTCCACCCTCATAGCCCCATCCATCCAAGCTGCCTAGATTGCATAAAGGCACTGGATTACATTACAGTAAAAGCAGACATTTTAGTTTACATGGATATCAACCCCAAGACATTCTGCCAACAATTCAGTGATTGAAGGAGAAGAGTCTCTGGATCACCATCAGGGAGAAACCCCTCAGGGCTTGGCTACACTGGCAGATGTACAGCGCTGTGAGTTAAACCTGCCTTCGTACAGCTGAATAGGGAAAGCGCTGCAGTCTGTCCACACTGACAGCTGACAGCGCACTGTCGTGGCCACATTGGCGGCACTTGCAGCGGCATTGGGAGCAGCGCACTATGGACAGCTATCCCACAGAGCACCTCTTCCCATTTTGGCGCCATTTTGGCGCCGTGGCTTGTGGGAAGGGGGCGGGGGGTGCGGAGCATTCTGGGTCCTGTTCCCGCGCCCCGTGATGCATCGCTTCACATCCCAGCAATCCCTGTGTTTCCGTCCACATTTGGCGCCAACTTTCAACGGTTATTGTGCAGCGCGATCTGTGTGTTCCATTTTGGTCTGCGGGAAATGGAGCCCGAATTGCTGATTAGTATGCTGACGAGTCTCGCCTTCGCGTCACGTTTAGCAGTCGAGCTATTCCTTAGGATCCGAAGTGACAGTGACGAGTCCGACGAGGATTCCGACGATGATAGCGAGTCACGTAACACGTACGACACGAAATTGCTTGTCTCGTTCACGGACATGCTCAGCACCGTGGAACGCCGCTTCTGGGCTCGGGAAACAAGCACTGAGTGGTGGGATCACATCGTCCTGCAAGTCTGGGATGACGAGCAGTGGCTGCAGAACTTTCGGATGAGAAAAGCCACTTTCATGGGACTGTGTGAGGAGCTCGCCCACACCCTGCGGCGCAAGGACACGAGATTGAGAGCTGCTATGCCGGTGGAGAAGCGGGTGGCTATTGCAATCTGGAAGCTAGCAACTCCAGACAGCTACCGATCGGTCGCGAACCAGTTTGGAGTGGGAAAGTCGACCGTTGGAATCGTGCTGATGCAAGTTTGCAGGACCATTAATAAAATCCTGCTCAGAAGAACCGTGACTCCGGGTAACGTGCAGGACATTGTGGATGGCTTTGCACAAATGGGTTTCCCTAACTGTGGAGGGGCAATAGATGGGACGCATATTCCTATTCTGGCCCCGGAGCACCTAGCCTCCGAGTACGTTAATCGGAAGGGGTATTTCTCTATGGTACTCCAGGCGGTAGTGGATCACCGTGGGCGTTTCATTGACATTAATACAGGGTGGCCCGGAAAGGTGCATGATGCACGCATCTTTCGGAACACTGGCGTGTTCAGGAAGCTGGAGGCCGGGACTTTTTTCCCCGATAGGAAGATCACAGTAGGGGAAGTCGAAATGCCCATTGTGATCCTTGGAGACCCCGCTTACCCGCTAATGCCGTGGCTCATGAAACCCTACACAGGGTGCCTTGACAGTAGCAAGGAACGGTTCAACTACAGGCTGAGCCGGTGCCGAATGACTGTGGAGTGTGCTTTTGGCCGTTTAAAGGGCCGCTGGCGATCTCTGTATGGGAAGCTGGACTTGGCAGAAAACAGCATCCCCGCGGTTATATCCGCGTGCTGTACCCTCCATAATATTTGTGAAGGGAGGGGTGAAATATTCAGGCAGGCATGGACCTCCGATGTTCAACACCTGGAGGCTGAATTTGCACAGCCAGAGAGCAGGGCTACTAGACGGGACCAGCACGGGGCTGCTAGGATTAGGGATGCCTTGAGGGAGCAATTTGAGGCTGAAAGCCAGCAGTAATGTCTGGTGCCCTGTGGTTACAATGTTGGTAGGAATCTGTGTTTGCTTCACTGATTTGCAGTGCCTGGTTCCTGGCCTAATGGATCTTTTACTTTATGCAATAATAAAGAATGTTTTCAAAACCAAAATATCCATTTATTGAAAAGAAAATAAATTTATTGAAAGAAACAACTGTTTGGGAATCAAGAAAGGGCAATGGGGTGGGGTGGGGTTGGGATGGGGAATGGTACAATCAGAGATCTGCGTATGTCCTGTCTCCACTGCTTTGCATTGAGTGCTGCACTTCATGATGTCTATACTGCATGGTGATGGGGGTTGAGTGCAGGGGGTAAGGCTCGTAGTTTTCAGAGCTGGGTGGTGAAGATACCGGTGTTGGAGGCAGCAGTTGGCGGTAAGAACCCGCACGTTGGGGAAAGTGGGTTGGAGGGGACATGGGGGCACAAGGTAACGAGTTTTGGGGCAAGGGCTGCATGGGGGTGCGGGCGCGGTAGTGCTCCGCCTGCATGGCTACGAGCTCCTGGATAGAGTCTGCTTGGCGCTCCATGATGGTTATCAGCCTATCCGTGCTTTGCTGCCGGTGCTGCGTGGCCTGCCGCCGGTGCGATGAGTTTTCCTGGCGGATCCTGCTTTCTGTCTCCCTCCACTCCTGCGCTCTCTCCCTCCACTCCTGGGCTTTTTGATTTTCTTTAACAGACTGCTGCATGACTTGGTGCAGCATGTCTTCCTTGCTTTTCCGCGGTCTCCTCCGGAGTCTTTGCAGTCTTTGAGCAGGTGTAAACACGGACGGCTGAGGTCTCAAGGTTGCATCTGCAAAGGCAAAATGCAACACTTAACAGAGGCAGCATTGTTTAAACCAGACAGAGTAATCATTCCCCCGCACTTGAGGAGGGCACACACAGTGTACACAATAGCATAATTTTCCTGTCCCAAAGAGAGCGGACATAACCCACGGGAGCCCCAAAATGGTGAGTAAGGGGGACTGATTGTTTCTGGGCTGTACTGTCTTCTGGGTTTCTGTGCCTTGGGGAGAGCCAACAGCTGCAGGGGGCACCTACACTGAACACTGTCCCAAAATTTTCCACAGGAGTTCGTCCTGGAAGATATCTCACTGCTGAGGGTGACCTGGGAAGCAAGGGAGGGTCTTCTATTGCAATGCGGCTTCCGCCCTGGCCCATATGCAGCTTCACTGTGTGCAGCAATGGTCCCCCCGCCCCTCGCGGCACAGTGGCGCGGACACGTTAGCCTGACTGGGACAAGGACCACGGTGGCTCTCCCAAGAAACCTGCGCAAGCGCATTGCCCACATTCTGGATGAGACTTTCGAAGAGATTACCGCGGCCGATTACCGCGAAGTGATAGACCACATCAATGCGCTATTCCACATCTAGGCATGCATGCAGCCCTAACCCTCCTCTCCCGAAAATCTTCCTTCCCAAAAAATAAAGCGCTTACCGGGAACACGCTCTTCAGTTTGTCCTCCACCAGTTTGTCCTCCACCAAGTACCGGCTGCTGCGACTGGCTAGCTTCCTCCGGGCTCGAGAAGAGCTCCTGGCTGCATGGACCCAGGTAGTCCGGGGTGTCTCCAACCGCCCCAGCACCCTGACTCCCGGTTTCCTCCTCGTCCTCCTCCTCCACCACCCGCTCTGAAGTGTCCATGGTGGTGCTCGGCATGGAGGAGGGGTCACCCCCAAGTATCTCATCCAGCTCTTTATAGAATCTGCAGGTCGTGGGGGGAGCACCCGAGCGGCTGTTTGCCTCGCGGGCTTTGCGGTAGGCATTCCGCAGCTCCTTCACCTTAATCCTGCACTGCAGAGCGTCCCGGTCATGGCCCCTTTCAATCATGGCCCTTGATATCTGCCCGTAGGTATCGTAATTCCTACGGCTGGAGCGCAGCTGGGACTGGACAGCTTCCTCCCCCCAAACACTGATGAGGTCCAGCAACTCGCCATTGCTCCATGCTGGGGCTCGCCTGGCGCGTGGAGGCATGGTCACCTGGAAAGATTCGCTGATAGCACTCCACACCTGGCTGGCTGAGCAAACAGGAAGGGGATTTTTCAAATTCCCGGGGAATATAAAGGGTGGGTCTGACGGTTGGTCACCTGAGGCCAGGGCAGTAGAGTTCGAACTGATGACCAGAGTGGCTAGAACAGGCATTGTGGGATACTGCCGAATACTTCTGGAGGCCAATCAGTGCGCATTGGGCGGCTACACTGGCGCCGCAGCAGCAGCGCAATTCTCCTTATTCCTCTGGGGGGAGAGGAGTACAAGCANGAGATACAGCGCTGTACGTGCCTTGCCAGTGTGGACGGGTAGTGAATTACAGCGCTGTGGGCGGCTTTAGTGCGCTGCAACTTGCCAGTGTAGCCAAGCCCTCAGAAACAGGTAGGAAGTGACTCAGGGAGTAGGCTTGTGGCATCCGCCCCAAGGCCACATATCTGAGCTGTCAATCATAGGGCCCTGGGTTGGAACCTGGTGGAGCAGGCAGGGCCCGGGTTCCCCTACCGCCAGTCCCATATTCTCACTGCTGGGCAACACCACCTGACTTGGATGCAAATCTTCTTCCCCTAGCCCCCACTCGACACACTGTTGCTGCAGATTAAGCCCAGTACTTCTTGTCTAACCTTCAGTGGACAAAGATAATTAATCACTGTTCTCTTTATAACAGACCTTAATACATTTGAAAATTTTTACTGGGTCCCCCATCAGTTTTTGTTTCTCAAGACTGAACATGCCCAATGTTTGTGTGTGTGTTTTAAAATTTAGACAACTTAACCTTTTCTCATAGGTAATCATTTTTGTCACTCTCCTCTGGACTCTCCATTTTGTCCACAACTTTCCTAAAGTGTGATGCCCAGAATTGGACACAGTACTCCAGCTGAGGCCTCACCAGGGACAAGGATCATGGAACAATTGCCTCTCATGTCTTACATACAACACTCCTGTTAATACACCCCAGAATCATATTAGCTTTTTTTACAACTGCATCACATTGATGACTTATTCAAGTTGTGATCCATTATAACCCCCAGATCCTTTTCAGCAGCACTACCACCTAGTCAGTTGTTCCCCACTTTGTAGTTGTGCATTTGATTTTTTTTTCTTCCTGAAGTGTAGTAATTTGCACTTGTCCTTCTTGAATTTCATCTTGTTGATTTCAAATCAATTCTCCAATTTGTCAAGATCATTTTGAATTCTAATCCTGCCCTCCATGGTGCTTGCAACCCCTCCCAGATTGGTGTCATCCGCAAATACTCTCCAATCCATTATCCAAGTCATTTATGAAAATGTTGAATAGAACTGGACCAAAGATTGTCCTCTGTGGTACTACACCAGACATGCCCTCCCAGTTTGACAGCAAACCGTTGATAACTACTCTTTGAGTACAGTCTTTCACCCATTTTAACAGTAATTTCACCTAGACCACATTTTCCTAGTTTCTTAGTTATGGGAATGTCATGTGTGACTGTGTGAAAAGCCTTAAAAAAATTAAGATGCAACATGTCTACTGCTTCCCCCCCTACCCATTAGGCCAGGAACCCTGTCAAAGAAGGATGTTAGGTTGGTTTAGCACAATTTGTTCTTGACAAATCCATGCTGACTATTCCTTATAAACCCGTTATCCTCTAGGTGCTTACAAATTGATTAATAATTTGTTCCAGTAACTTTCCAGGCACTGAAGTTAGGCTGACAAGTCTATAATTCCCCAGATCCTCTCTGTTCTTTTTAAATATAGGTACTATATTTGCCCTTCTTCGGTCTTCTGGGACCTCACCCATCCTCCTCCAGGAGTTTTCAAAGATAATTGCTTATAGTTCCAAGATTGCTTCAGTACCTTAAGTACTTAGAATGAATTTTATAAGGACCTTCCAACTTGAACACATCCAACTCATCTAAATAATCTTTAACCTGTTCTTTCACTATTTTGGCTTGTGTTCTTTCCCCCTGGTTGTTAATGGTAATTGTGTTACATATCTGGTCACCATTAAACTTTTTGGTGAAGACTGAAGCAAAACAGGCATCAAACACCTCAGCCATCTTGATGTCATCAGTTATTAGCTTTCCTTCCATGCTAATAGTGGACCTACACTTTACTTCATGTTTCTCTTGCTCCTAATGTATTTAATGGTCATTCAATTGATGATAAATATGATTTATTGACATAGTATCCAACCCATCTGAGGGTCTAATAGATGAAGAGGAATAGCTAATGTTGGAGCAGGGACTGCCTGACACAGTGGAAGGAGCAAGAGGGTTCAACATGAACTGGTCATATAGAATAGAAAAGCAGCAACCATTTTCACCAGGAAGTACCGGAGTATTATAATAACCAGTACTGTATCACAGTAAGAATGATCTAACTAGGTAATGTTGCAGGTACCAATTGGAAGAAGTAGTGTCTCCTTTTAAATACACTTCAGTAGGTCCTGAAGACAAATATAAGATTTTGGGCCAGAATTCTAATTAACATCTAATTATAGTCAAATTTTCATACAGCTCTCCTGCCAAATGATGGACAAGAGGTTGGAGACAAGGGCTTGGGGAGATCCAATTCTGGCCCTCAGGAAAAGGGAGGATGAATGTTTGTGAGAACACAATAATCCTCTCCTGAATCATCTCCCCCTTGTCTCAATTCCCCTCCTGACTAATACCCTATGTTGACTGTCATCTTTTCTCAGCATTTGAAAGCACTTTTTCCTCCCCATATTTGAATGAGTCAGTTAAGGAATAAGGAGAAATAAGACAGCTTTTATAAAAACTACATATCAGAGTCAAAACATTTCTGAAGAGTCACTGAGAATTGGGAAGGTACCAAAAGACTGGAACAAAGCAAATGCAGTACATATTTTAAGCAAAGGCTAAAAAGTGGTAATTACTACCTTATAAGTCTAACTTCCCTGCTTAATAAAAAGAGCAAACATTAAAAGAAAATAAACATCAAGCAGTTAATAGACCCATGAATAGTAAGTGACAAGAGTTTATAAAGCATAAATCTTGCCAGAAAAATCTTGCACTCTTAAGATAGAATTTAAATATTGGTGGATGAACAAGTGATTGATACAATACATTTGGATTTTAGTAAAATATTGCACTACCTATTTCCTATAATACACTGAAAACTTCTACATAATAAAAGCATGGTAATTACTACTATAATATGTCATTTTCTGTTTCAAACAATTCTTTTAAAGAAAAATAAAGTTTCAAAGCAAACAAAAGTACCAATGTGAATTATCTCAAATGACTGTAGTAAGAAATAATAATCCATTCTGTGTCATCTTTGCACCAAGTGGAACCCAACTGTGGGCCAGAAAATAAGCCTCCTTAATAATGTTCTTATCACATTATTTCTTGCCGACAACATGCTTTTCTAAATCACATTCAGGATATAGTGTACTTAGATTTTCAGAAGGCCTTTGACAAGGTCCCTCACCAAAGGCTCTTAAGCAAAGTAAGCTGTCATGGGAGAAGAGGGAAGGTCCTCTCATGGATTGGTAACTGGTTAGATAGGAAACAAAGGATAGGATTAAATGGTCTGTTTTCAGAATGTAGAGAGATAAGTAGTGGTGTCCCCCAGAGGGTGTACTGGGACCAGTCCTATTCAACATATTCATAAATGATCTAGAAAAAGGGGTAAACAGTGAGGTGGCAAAATTTGCAGATGATACAAAACTACTCAAGATAGTTAAGCCCCAAGCAGATTCCAAAGAGCTACAAAAGGATCTCACAAAACTGGGTGACTGCGCAACAAAATGGCAGATGAAATTCAATGTTGATAAATGCAAAGTAATGCACATGGGAAAACAATCCCAACTATACATATAAAATGATGGGGTCTAAATTAGCTGTTACCACTCAAAAAAAAGAGATCTTGGAGTCATTGTGGATAGTTCACTGAAAACATCTACTCAATGTGCAGCGGCAGCCAAAAAAGCGAACAGAATGTTGGGAATCATTAAGAAAGGGATAGATAATAAAACAGAAAATATCGTATTAGCTCTCTATAAATCCATAGTATGCCCACATCTTGAATACTCGTGCAGATGTGGTCGCCCCATCTCAAAAACGGTATGTTGGGCTTGGAAAAGGTTCAGAAAAGGGCAACAAAAATGATTAGGGGTATGGAACGGCTGCCATTTGAGGAGAGATTTATAAGACTGGGACTTTTCAGCTTTGGAAAGAGACGACTTAGGGGGGATATGATAGAGGTCTATAAAATCATGACTGGTGTGGAAAAAGTAAATAAGGAAGTGTTATTTACTCCTTCTCATAACACAAGAACTAGGGGTCACGAAATGAAATTAATAGGCAGCAAGTATAAAACAAACAAAAGGAAGTATTTTTTCACACAATGCACAGTCAACATGTGGAACTCCTTGCCAGAGGATGTTCTGAAGGCCAAGACTACAGCAGAGTTCAAAAAAGAACTAGATAAATTCATGAAGTAGAACTCCATCAATGGCTATTAGCCAAGATGGGCAGGGATGGTGTCCCTAGCCTCTATTTGCCAGAAGCTGAGAAAGGGCGACAGAGGATGGGTAACTTGAAGATTACCTGTTCTGTTAATTCCCTCTGGGGCACCTGGCATTGGCCACTGTCAGAAGACAGGATACTGGGCTAGACTGACCTTTGGGCTGACCCAGTATGGCCGTTCTTATGTAAAAATCATGACTTTCCCATTTGGCTGTTTTGTTTTGGATCTTGTGCTATATCTGTTTTAGACTAACTCCTTGCAGCAGAGACTGTCAGTTTCCCATCTTTACATGTTTACTCTTAGCTCATTTCCTTTTATCATTTAATGAGATTTCAAATCCACAGAAACTTCTTAATTTCTCATATTTATATTACTAACAAGCTGTAAAATAGAAAACATGTTAGATTATAGCATTTCATATATGCTATAACAGGGGTGGGCAAACTTTTTGGCCCGAGGGCCACATCTGGGTGGCTCAGGGCAAGGGGTTGGGGCAAAGGAGGGGTGTGGGTGTATGAAGGGGCTCAGGGCAGGGGGTTGAGGTGGAGGGTGGGTGCGGGGGGTGGGCTCCAGCCCGGCATCACTTACCTGGAGCAGCTCCGGGGTGGCAGCGGCTCCCTGCCTGCCCTGGCCCCGTGCCGCTCCGGCACCATGTCCCTGTGGCCCCTGGGGGAGGCGGGGGCAGAGGGCTTTGCAGGCTGCCCTCGCCTGCGGGTACCTCCCCCAAAGCTCCCATTGGCCACGGCTCCCCGTTCCCATGGGGCGGTGCTTGCAGGTAAGGGCAACGCACAGCGCCCTCGGTCCCCCATCCCCCAGGGGCCGCAGGGCCATGGTGCCAACCGCTTCCGGGAGTGGCGCGGGGCCCGCGCGCCACAGGGGTGGCAATCCCATGGGCCTGATCCAAAGCCCTGAGGGGCTGGATCTGGCCCACGGGCCGTAGTTTGCTCACCCCTGTGCTATAATTTATGAATTCACTTCAATGGGTCCTTCAAATGACACGGTCTCTATAACGTAAACACATTATTAACCTAATAGATGTTAACGGTCTTGAAGTTGGTCCAATAAAAGATATTACCTCACCCACCTTGTCTCTAAAATATATTTTAGACTTTTAAAAAGCGTCTACCTAGTAAATCAATAATTAATTACTTTTACTTTTGTATATGGCTTTTGGATTTGAAGAGCAATTCCCTTTCCCCTTGCTATATTGTCTTTCCACCTGCTCTGCTTATTTTACTTTTTAATTTTTGCAACATGGCCTGGGGGGGGGTTTATTTGGGGGGCGGTTACTAGCATGGGTAAGCAGGTTTGACAGGAGAGTTATAATCTGCATTAAGACCATGTTTGTCTTTCCACATTAGCAATAATGACGAAAAAAATAACATTAGAAGACAGATGCTCTAGTGTGGCTGACAGCCGTGCTTGTTCATGTTTGTAGCGTCCCATGGGTTGTTCATTAAATTTGTGCTTGTGTATGGGCGAGTGCGTGTGGTGGAGGGGTGTAAATGAAAATTCCCAGCGGGGGGGAGAGGTATATATGACAATTCTCTGCATGGGGGATGGTGGAGGGGTCTAAATGACCATTCGCTGCACAGGGGGAGGGGTGTAAATGGGCCCGGGAAGCGCTCTGCCCTGCCCTAGACACACGACCCCCAGCGCCGAGCGCGGCTGAGGGAGCTGGAGGGACAGAGCAGGCGGGCGGCGCCTCTCCCTGGACAGCCTCACCGCCGCCCTGCCCAGCCCAGCCCAGGCAGCAAAGAGCTGCGCGCCCCCGGGCAGAGGGCGGCACACGGGGCCAGGACGTTACCGCCGCCCGCGGGCTCGGCAGTGTCCGGCCCCAGACAGGGCAGAGCGGGCAGCCGCCGCCGAGGGGTCAAGAAGGCGGCTCCGTCGCGCCCTTTGTATGACAGCTCCGCGCTCCCCCGCTACTTACCCCTTCGCCGGCGGGACTCGGCTCCCGCGGGCGGCCTCTCCGGTCCCGGGAGATGCTGCCGAGGCGGCGGCGGCTGGCTCCGGTCCGCGGGCGGTGGCAGCTCCAAGGGCTCTTCACCTGCACCCGGCAGCGGCGGCAGCCATCTTACCTCCTCCTTGTCCCCCCCTCCTCGGAGCCGGTCACGTGAGCCCTCCCGTCGCCTTAGCCCTGGGCCCAGGGGGGGCGTGGACGGCCTAACCGTTAGCGCCGGACTCGGAGCCAGAGGGGCGGGGTTCGAACCCCCGCGGGGGCAGCGGGATCCCAGCAGCCTCCCCTTCTCCGCCAAGTAATTCCCCCTTCAACAGACTCCGCCTCAGCATGCCTGGGCTGGGCTGAGAGACCTGCCCGGCGGAGCCCCGGTCGGGGTTCTGCTCCAGCGCCAATGCTGGCCTCAGGCTACACCCTCCGGGCTCTGGCCGCTGGTCCCCGAGCAGAGCGCCGGGATTTGCCCGGCTGCGAAATGTTCCCGGCCTAAGCGGTCCCAGCCCCAGGAACCGTCTCGTTTGGCTGCTGAGAGGCTAGTAAGATAAGTAAGTGTGTGTGTGTGCTGGCAGCAGGCGGGCCGAGACGCTGCTTGCCCCCAGGAGACCGAGCCCGCACCACTGTGCCGTTGGGTGATTGTCAGAAGTTATTTTAACGAACGGGTTCGTCCACCCTGCGCCTCTCGCCGTGGTGTCTGGGGCTAGAGGAGTCCCTGCAGCCGAGACTGCAACCTTGTCTCAAGCCCAGCTGATGCTACAGGACTGAATACAGCCAGTCAACTTGTGCAACCCCCAGGATAGCGCATCTGAGCATGTATAAATGCAGACCTGGTTCTTTTTTTTTTTAATAACTAGAAAAGAAAGCTGCAGTCGTCGTGCTCAGCTCAGCAATCTAATTTCACAAGGGAGATGCTCCTCATTGTGAATACATTTAAATGAGCTTGAACTCAGTTTAAGAGCAAAAGCAATTGTTATTTCTGAGCTTTCAGCTAGCAGAGGCCATCTGAGAAGTGAGGTGCACCTAAGGGTTCACAAACAAGCAAGATAACCAGCTCCCAGTGCTGAAGAGTGTCAGTGCCAGGTCATGATTCTTGAAACAGCCACAAGATTTTATCCACATAAGTAGTTCCATTAGTGTACCCTCTCGCTTGTGTTAATCTCCTGAGCTTTATGAAGTTTCAAACATTTCCCAGACATAATTAGCTCTTTTCACAATTAAAAGTGTTCCATTGTTTGTCTGCATCTAAGTAGCTGGAGTACTTGGTGATGCTATGCAGAAAGTTACTGTTTTTTGCCTTCTGCATGTTTTACTTCTCCCTTCTGTAGTTTATCAAAAATGTTGCTTCTAAAATCATCTCCAACTTCACTACCCCCCCCCTTTCAAGGTTCCCATCTTTTTCCAATTTGTCCACATCTTCTAGGTTCTCCACAACTTTGTCCTACCTATATATATTTTCTGATCTCTTCTGATCTCAATACTCCTCCAGTCCTGTCTCACTTTTATGCTGTCACCTACTCTTGGAACAGCCTTCCCTTGCCTCACACAGAGGCTCCATTGAAGTCAATGCCAGACTTCCACTGAATTCCAGTGAGGCCAGGATTTCAACCCTAAGCGTCATCCTTCTCCTCATTCAAATCCAATTTTTTTGTAAACACTAATCTCAACTGATGTCCCAACATCATCTTGAATTTGTTATGTCATCCAGTGTACATTTGTCTGAACTAGACTGCTAGCTGCTCAGGCTAGGGATGTTTTCAGAGTTTGTAAAGTGCCATTTACCATACCCTTATGGTGTTTACAAGCATTAATATTTATCATACTATATTTATAAACTAGTGCAGTTGGGGATATATGGTCCACAAAAACCTAAAAAATTATTTCACTGAGCACATTTACCTCCTCTTCCCCCCCTCAAAGATTTATATTTGAAGTTTATGATGCATATGTTAAAAGTAAGTTTGGGGGACAGGGGTTGAACACAAACAGAAAAACTGGGAAAGGATCCAACGCAGTCTACAACCTGATTCAGGCAATCTGACATGGAACTCCACCTCTTCAGAGGTTCTTCTACCATCTGACTACAAGCTAGTTGCTTTTATAGTTTGTGTGTGCACAGGTATGCATGTGTGGGAGAGAGGAAGGGAATGAAGGACTGAGTCTCAAATCCAGGACCTTGTGAAAGATGTATAGCTCACTTGCAATAACACTATCTTAACCATCCTTTAAAAAAACAGCCCAGCACACACACACAAAAAAACCTTTTCAGAGCTTGAAAATTAAACATTAGTTTAAATGTTTGGCATCTATCTAGTCCCTTCAAACAAGAGGCCAAGATGTTAAATACTTATGAAAACAGTATTAAAGAAACCAAACACCTCTCTCCAATCCCAGCCAGAGCTGATAAATGGTTGGATCCAATAAATAACCCTTACAACACAAGCAAACTACGCAGTGGCTGGCAGGAAAATCCCAGAGCACAAACAGTGGCAACAAAAATCAATCAATTAATCTCATGAATCTCACAAACAAAAATGGGTGGTTTCATTTCTTACCCCTGTCCTTGAGATGCATTTGCTTTGTCTCAGTTTGGAACTGTTCTCTTGCTCACACAGCATCCTGGAGATGAATGCATGGCTGCACAGATGGTGTCAGCAGGAGGGCTTTGGCTTCCTTGACCTGGGAAACTGTTCTGGCAATGAGGATTGCTGGCAAGAAATGGGGTCCACCTAACTAAGAATGGGAAGAGCATCTTCTCACACTCAAGGCTGATTCCCCACTCTGGCACTTTGAGTGCAGAAGGTGGGGGGCCTGCAAGGACTCTAAAAATTAATACTTGCCACTCCAGGCTTGTATTAAACTCCCAAGGTTACAGCTTTTCTCCGACCTTGGATTGGTAGATGCTGCCACTACTCAAGTGCAGAAACCCTTTGAGACCATGAAGGCTCACTTGGGAATTCCTTCCTGTGGGCTACCCTCAAGCCCTTTCACCTCCTCTCCAGGGAAGAGCTGAGAAAGAAAAAAAAGAATTCAGCTGTTGTCACCAGCTAATTAAACAATAGGTGCACAAACCTCTTAAGACACAAAATTCCAATTCTGTTCTTTAAAAAAGTAAATTTTATTAATAAAAAAGAAGAAGAAAATACAGCTGGGAATTTAGGCTTTTTGCTAGATTTTTAAAAAAAAAACAATTACAAGGATTAAGCATCAAGAATAGTTTCTTGAGGACCAGCTTAAATGTTACAAGCAAAACAAAAGCACCTGGGGTTAGCACAGAGGAATCCACAAGCCATAAAGAAATAAAATGGATAAACCTAATCACATCTTTCTAGACATTTTCTGATCTACTTACATATCTGGGGTTTTAGATGAGTAGTTTCTAGGTCTAATACTGATGATTTTTCATACCTGGCCCGAGCTTCTCAGCATAACTGCTCCCTGTCTGCCTCTCCCCGAGAACAACAGACAGACAGACTAAAGGGGAGTCTTGTTTCAATTTTAAAAAGTTTTAGCCTTCCCATTGGCTCTTTTGGCCAGGTGCCCATTCACTTCCTTTTACCTATGCATAGCAGTAAGACTTTTTAATCCTTTACAGGTAGAGCAATTAGAAAGCAGCTACTAAGAGGGATTTTATAGCTACTGGCTGGCTGGGTGTCCATAAAAGGGAGCTCCCCCACCCCACTTCATTTATCACATGCCCCCTAAATCACAGGCGGTGTTGGCCAGCGTAGTTCAGGTTGGGTTCCCACCGGCTGAGATTTCTTCCTGGACGTTTAGGAAAACAGAATTAATATGATACATACACCTCTAATTTTACTACTAATTACATGAGGAACTAAACAGTATTTTTTACATTTTAAGGACTACAATGGCTTAGAATACAGGGACAGTTTTACCCAGTGGATTCTGGGAAACCTTCCCAGGAGAGTGCATCAGCCACTTTGTTATAGGCTCCTGAAATGTGTTGTATTTCAAAATCAAAGTCTTGAAGAGCTAATCTCCCCCAAAGAAGTTTTTTGTTAGTCTCTTTGACTGTGTGAAGCCACTTCAGTGCAGCGTGGTCAGTCTGCAGGTGGAAACACCGTCCCCAAATGTATGGGTGTAGCTTCTCCAGAGCATATACAATGGCATAATAATCTTTTTCTGAGACTGATCAGTGGCTTTCCCTCTCAGAAAGTTTTTTGCTGAGAAACACGACAGGATGGAATTATTGATCTGGTCCTTCCTGCATTAATACTGCTCCTACACCACGTTCAGACATATCTGTGGTTACGACGAAAGGTTGGTCGAAGTCCGGAGCCCTTAGTACAGTGTCAGACATAAGGGCTGCCTTAACCTGGTTAAAGGCTTTCTGACACTTCTCAGTCCACTGCACTGCATTTGGGTGTTTTTTCCTGGTTAGGTCGGTCAGTGGGGTGGCAATTTGGCTGTAGTGTGGTACAAATCATCTGTAATGCCCGGCCAAGCCTAAGAAGGATTGGACCTTCTTCTTTGACTTAGGGACAGGCCAATTTTGGATACCATTTACTTTAGCCTGTAGGGGATTGATAGTTCCTTGACCTACCTGGTGTACAAGGTACGTTACCCTGTTTAGGCCTATTTGACATTTTTTGGCCTTAACGGTTAATCCTGCCTCCCTTATGCACTGGAAGATAGCTTGGAGGTGTTCCAGGTGTTCTGCCCATGAATCTGAGAATATGGCCACATCGTCAAGACTGCAAATTCCCCAGATCCAGCCAGAAGGTTCTCTACCAGTCTCTGGAAGGTGGCGGGTGCATTTCTCAGTCCGAAAGGGAGCACGTTATATTCATACAGCCCTACATGGGTGATGAAGGCTGACCTTTCCTTGGCTGGGTCATCTAGTGGCACTTGCCAGTACTCCTTAGTTAAGTCTAAGGTGGAGATGAATGGGGCACATCCTAGTTTTTCCAATAGCTCATCTGTGCGTGAGATTGGATAGTTCTCTGGGCGAGTTACAGCATTTAGCTTACGGTAGTCCACGCAGAAGTGGATTTCCCCATCTGGTTTGGGAATCAATCTCTGGAGAGGCCCATGCACTCTCAGAGGGGCAGATTACACCCATCTGTAACATGTCCTTGATCTCCCTTTCTATTGTGGTTTTGGCTTGAGGAGCCATCCGGTAGGGTTGGGCTCTAATTGGGCAAGCATCACCTGTGTCAATGGAGTGGTATGCCCATTCTGTCCGTCCTGGGGTGGCTGAAAACATTGGTGTGAAGCTGGTGCACAGCTCCTGGATTTGCTGTCGCTGCTTACGCCCAAGGTTCATAGAAAGGCTCACCTCTTCTACGCCATCATTGCTTTTTTCTTCATAGTAGACTCCTTCAGGCCACTCAGCGTCATTTCTCTCCTGGGCTGTAAACTGGAGAACCTTGATTTCTCGGGAATAAAAGGCTTTTAGAGAATTAACATGGTATCCTTTAGGTTTTAGGGTAGGATCTGGGAACGCTATGAGGTAATTAACAGCTCCCAGGTGCTCTCGGACCATTAATGACCCCTCCCACGACGCTTCCATCTTATTGGCCTGGAGCGCTTTCAGGACCATGACCTAAAAACAATTACAAGGATTAAGCATCAAGAATAGTTTCTTGAGGTCCATCTTAAAGGTTACAAGCAAAACAAAAGCACCTGGGGTTAGCACAGAGGACTCCAAAAGCCATAAAGAAATAAAAGGGATAAACCTAATCGCATCTTTCTAGACATTTCCTGTTCTACTTACATGTCTGGGGTTTTAGATGAGTAGTTTCTAGGTATGATACTGATGATTTTTCATACCTGGCCCAAGCTTCTCACAGCATAACTGCTCCCTGTCTGCCTCTCCCTGAGAACAACAACAGACAGGCAAAAGGGGAGTCTTGTTTCATTTTTTAAAAGTTCTAGCTTTCCCATTGGGTCTTTTGGCCAGGTGTGCACTCGCTTCCTTTTACCTATGCATATCAGTGAGACTTTTTAACCCTTTATAGGTAGAGCAATTAGAGAACAGCTACTAAGAGGGATTTTATAGCTATTGGCTGGGTGTCCATAAAAGGGAGCTGCTCCCCCCCCCCCTTCATTTATCACACACACCAACTCACCAACCTAGTGAGGAGGGCTTTAAACTAGGTTCAGAGGGGGCAGGTGTCAAAAGCCCACAGGTATGTATAAAAAGGTAATCTTAACAGGGGGTTAAATTCAGTGCCTGATGTACACTTATCAAAACAATTGCTGTATGTCCAACTCACCAAAGGGAGAAAGGAAATGGGGAGGCCAAAAGAAACACTTTAAAGACACCCTCAAGAAAAAAAATCAAGAGATGTGGCTTCAACACCACACACTGGGAGACAGTAGCCCAGGATAGGGATAACTGGTGAAAACTTGTCAGAGAAGGAATGCCCACCTTTGAGGAAAATCGCCTTGCTCTGGTCGCAGAAAAATGCTAGGGGGGCAAAAAAAAAAAGGACAGAAGACTGTCACAGCAATCGTGGCTCAACCCTGACTTCCAACATCACCTGTAACGTCTGCCAATGAGCCTGCGGCTCAAGGATTGGACTCCTCAGTCAGCAAAGGACCCAAAAAAATAAAACCGGTGAAAGAGATCATCCTCGACCTCGAGGGATCGACGATGGCAGCGACTGCAAAGTACTCCACTTAGGAAGGAACAATCAGTTGCACACATACAAAATAGAAAATGATTACCTAGGAAGGAGTACTGCAGAAAGGGATCTGGGGGTCATAGCAGATCACAAGCTATATATGAGTCAACAGTATAACATTGTTGCAAAAAAAAAAAAAAAAATCTAGGATGTATTAACATGAGTGCTGTAAGCAAGACACAAGAAGTAATTTTCCGCTCTACTGCGTGCTGATTAGGTCTCAACTGAAGTATTGTGTCCAATTCTGGGTGTCACATTTCAGGAAAGATGTGAACAAATTGGAGAAAGTCCGGATAAGAGCAACAAAAATGATCAAAGGTCTAGAAAACATAACCTATGAGGGAAGATTGAAAAAACTGGGTTTGTTTAGTACTGAAGAAGAGAAGCTTGAGAGGGGACATAACTGTTTTCAAGTACATAAAAGATTGTTATAAGGAGAAGGGAGAAAAATTGTTCTCCTTAACCATTTAGGATAGGACAAGAAGCAATGGTCTTAAATTGCAGCAAGGGAGGTTTAGGTTGGACATTAGGAAAACCTTCCTACCTGTCAAGGTGGTTAAGCACTGGAATGAATTGCCTAGAGAGGTTGTGGTGTTACCCCAAAATTTGGACTTAAGACATCCCAATACTGGACTGCATATAAGGATCTAAATCTACCATTACTTTCTTTAAGGAGTAAGTGGGGTCTATTATCAATTGTCTCTTGATATCTTCCTTTACTACATATGGGCCAACATCAATTGATTCAGGTTTAGATATCCAAAAATAGTAAAAATATAATTAATTTGAAGGCCCATAATTCTCCATATTCCACTTCCATGCCTTTTTGTTATGTTCATATTACCTTCACACCAATAGTGAATTAAAGGTTGGCCTCTACTTTCTTCCGTATACTCATTGTTTTTTATTATATGTGTATACCAAGGTACCTGTAACTTTAATTGATTCCTAAATATAACTTCGGTTCGTAATTTACATTGAATATCTATTTTACTAATTCCTCCTCATGGATCAATGATCTGAAATTTAACTTCTGTTTTATTAATAAGATTATGATACCATTGTATAAGTACTGTTTTTTTACTTTTTGCACTCCGTGTAGGGCTGTATCATGCTATAATAGCACATGAAGAATTCTGGTCTGGATGTATTGTAAGATTATATGAGCATGCGATTTTTGTAGATCCATCTATCACTGCACATATTGCCATTGCCCGGTTTTCCCCATATTTTACCTACATTATCAGTAGCATCCGAATCGCATCTTGAGGGTTTGGGCGAAGTATGGTAATACAAGTGGGTCATTAAATGTCCTCGACCTTGAGAGGCATAGGTAATAGAACATTTATGAGCATCATAATACATAATAAGTGTTTTATCTTTCTGATTCTGTACACCAGACTTTATAATCCCCATGGTCCCCATTATAATCATTATTACTCTGAGCTTATTTTTTTTGAATTATAAAAGCACACTCTTGAATACTATTGACATTAGCCATTTTATTGGATTTGATCCCAATCTACTTTTCTTTTTGAACCTATCAAAAGATGTGGTGAGCTTGCAATCATTTTTAATCCTTCTGTTAGTGCACACTCCCACAGTCCAACTCTTACTGCTCTACCGTGTATTGTACCTATCCCTTCCTGAGATTTCTATGTACATTCTGAGGGTTGTGAATTTTCGCCAGATCTTTGGGCCATTAAACTTCCTTTGCCTTGAGCATCAAATAAAATATCGTGCTTATGGGCATCATCAGTAATAAGCATTCTACCCATATGATTTTGCACAATGAATTCTATAATTCAAACAGGTCCTATTACCACTTTTACCACCCTTGGTTTATTTTCTATTCTTGGAATTGTAAAAACACACTCCTCAATATTATTGGCAACAGCTTCATTATTGAGATGGGAGTTGGCCCATTATTGTAATAACAGACTTTTCAAAAATAACTTTTAATAACCATCCCTTTTCTTAAAACCTATTATTTACATTATACTTATCCTACCAATATCTATTTTAATCCAATTATTAATTATGTTATTCTAATCCTAGTACATATTGTGGAGGAATTACCCCCCCCTTCACCCTTCTTTTCTCCTGCCCCTGTCCGCCCCACCCCGCTGGGCCTACCCAGCCTCTGACTGAAACAAAGCCTGAACCAAATAACTGTTAACCCCCGTCGCAGGAAGGGAGGGCAGCCCAGAGAGAGAGAGAGGAACTGGAATATTTGTAATAGTGTCCTTGGCTATGGCCCAGCTTAGCCGCAATATTTTGGCCAAGGCCCAGCTAACTGCTTGTGTGCACTTCTGCTTTTGTAACGGCTTTTGCTTCAAGGCTATAGACAGTATGATTAACTAAAATAAAGTAATAGGTAATAAATAGGTATAGAAAAGCACCTTACCCTTGTACCTTGTAGGAATAAGGATTGTATTTTAATTCTTATGCTATGCTGATAAGATATAAGCTGTTGGCCCATTATTGTAATAACAGACTTTTCAAAAATAACTTTTAATAACCATCCCTTTTCTTAAAGCCTATTATTTACATTATACTTATCCTACCTATATCTATTTTAATCCAATTATTAATTATGTTATTCTAATCCTAGTACATATTAAAATACATTTTAACTAATCAGATTATATTATCTTAATACAAATGACTGACTAATACAGACAATATACATATTATAACATACAACTTTGTAATTTAAAAAAAAGAAAAACAAAAATAGTTGCGTCCCACAATGCCCTGTGTCCCACATCAATAAAACAATTTAACAGCCTTATCACATCTATTCCTATGATCCCGTAGGACACCACTCCATGGTCCATCAGACCGAGGTGGACATTAGTTAATTGCCATGCTCCTATGCTGATCGATATGGGCTGGGTCAAAATCATGGGGACTTGTCCTCTTATTGCCCCCAGGATCATGTATCTATCCTGAGATGCACAGTGCATTAAATCAAAGTTTATTGCGATGTTCAATATAGAAATGCTTGATCCTGTGTCCAGGTAACATAACATTCCTACACCTATCTCTGCCGCATTGAAAACAATTGGAACTAAGAATCTTCCAGATGGGTCAAGATACAGTCGAGAAATCAATGCCTGGCCTAGATTTTCTCTTTCTCTTCCTCTCCCTCGTCTGTATCTATGCCACTATCCTCACTGTTTTCCCCTTCTTCTTCCATTAAATCTAATCATTCTTCTTTTTCCATTTCTAATAAGTCCAATATTTCCTCTTCATTTACCTCTGGGAGATTCTGGAACCAATTGCCTGCCATTTTCTCCTGTCTTTCGCACTTTTTTCCCTTTCTTTCCTTTTCTACCGCTCTCTTTTTTATTTGCTACTTTCCTTTTTCCCTATTTATTTAAAACAAAAAGTATTATTCTTATTTTTAATTTATGTAATTATACTATTACTTGTTATAAATTTTTTCCACTACTATCATTTATCTTATTGTCTACATAATCTTTTTCAATACTTACTGCTATCATTAAACTTATTCCATATTTATAGTTACTATTATTATTACAAAACTTAATACTTACAAACTTTATCTACTACATCAGTGGTTCTCAAAGTTTAGCAACCCTAGGACCCCCATTTTGATTTAAAATTTTTGGGGGATCCCCAATCCTCTGCCCACCCAGCCCTTGCTCTGCCCCTTCTCTGAGGCTCTGCCCTTTCTCTGAGGCCTTGCCCCTTCTCTGAGGCGCCGCCCATGCTCGCTCTATCCCCCCTCCTCTATGGCTCACTCTTCCCCACCCTCACTCACTTTCACCAGGCTGGGGTAGTGGGTTGAGGTGCAGGAGGGGGGTGCAGGTTCTGGGAGAGAGTTTGGGTGTGGGGTCCGGGCTCTGGGAGGAAGTTTGGGTGCAGGCTCTGGGCTGGACAGCAAAAGGGACAAAAACTTGTTGCATTGAAATAAAGGGTAGAGAGAATATAACCTTAAACAGAAAGAAGATTTATTAAGGGATAGTTACAACTGGGGGGAAGAACCACTAAGGGGATTACTACAAATACCCAAGAATAGATTCCAGCAAGGGGCATAAAGCCCAGACCCTTAAACTGTCCCTTGATTAAACTATTAAATGCCCGAAAAACAATTACTGTCTCTCTTTCACTGCAGATGGAGATCACCGGCAACTGATGGACCATCTCAGAATCTGACTCTTTACCACCGAAGCAGGAGATCAACAGATCTGGGCTGATGGATCCTTTGATGGAATACAGGAATCAGATATCAGGTAAGTATCAAAGTCCTTGGTAGGTGTTAGTTGCTGAAGTCTTGATCCGATGCTTGTGCAAAGAAACTGGACGTGGCTGCCTCGATGGTGGACAGCCCCTGCATCATCGCTGACAGTTCCTTATATGCTCTCTGTGGCGTGAATTCCTGAGGCACAGGAAGACACTGCCCCCAACTGGTTCCAGCCAGCTCTCAGTCCCTCAAGTTCTGGCGGGAAAAAGAGTTTCGGCGGGAAAATGCCACGAAGAAAGGATACCAACATGGAGTTCAAACCTTTCTTGCCACATGTGCCATCTTGAATTCTTAGACTCCATTTTGAACTGCAGCAACATTTATTATAATACATGACAAAAGTATAACCATACACCAACAACACCTTACATGTCCCCTCCTTGACAGATGTGACCACCTTTAATAAACATCTGACATTATTGTTACATCAATACCATTGAACATCAACCCCATAATGTGGTTATGCAGGTTGACATATTACAAAAGGCATTACTGTAGAATCTTTAGACTTCTTCTTACACATATACACAGATGTAAATTATTAGGTACAGGTCTGTCTCATCTTATGCGCATTTAACATGCGCGATTTCGGCTTTGCGCGGTCGGCAAAAACAAAACAAAAACAAAAAAAAAGAGAAAAATAGCAATTTATGTACTGATTCCTGTAGTGTGGGCATTAAAGTCAATGGGATTTCGACTATACGCGGTTTTCGTTTTACGCGCTAACCGCGGAACGTAACCCCAGCGTAAAATGAGACAGACCTGTAGATGTAATTTGGTTTGTGTATGGTTCTAGCTTTTACAAGAACGGTGAAGCCGACCGCGTAAAGCTGAAATCGCACATGTTAAATGCGCCTAAGATGCGACAGACCTGTACTGTATCTATGACCTTGTTTAAGATTGCTCCACCTTGGAACAACATAGGTCCTTTGGGAGGAATTTCTGGTAAGGGACACTCATGTTGTTCCCCTTCAATTATAAGACCATAAGGAACTGGTGATAAACTTGGGACCTTTTCCATTGTTATATTTTTATTCAGTAAAGCTAACGTCCATTTTGCTAATCTAAGGCTAGAAACATGTCCATCGTTAATCTTTCCTGTTAAAACATATCTCACGGGAGAGTGGGATGTTTTAAGAAGCACTAGGGATAGATCGATCATGTCTGTATTAGTAAGAAATTCAGAAGATCTTTGCAGGACGTTAGAGTTAGATGAGGAGCAGACGTAGCGTCCGACCATCACTTAGTGGTGGCCAGGCTGAAGCTGAAGAAGAATTGGATAGAAGTGTCAGATAGAAGAACGAAGTATAACGTCAGCCTTTTGAGGGATTATAAGATTAAGGAAGATTTTGGACTGACGCTGAAGAATAAGTTTTCAGTACTACAGGATCGGTCTGAGGAAGAGGAAGACAGTATATCCAACAGATGGCAGAAAGTGAGAGAGACACTTAGGTCAGCATGCCAGGAAGTGCTTGGAATTAAGAAATACCAGCAGAAAGAGTGGATTACAGCAAAGACCTTGACTAAGATAGAAGATAGAAAGAAGAAGAAGGCAGTAGTTAATAACAGCAGGACTAGAGCAGCAAAAGCTAAAGCGCAAAAAGAGTATGCTGAAGCCCATAGAATAGTGAAGAGGAATATTAAGAAGGATAGGAGAGATTATGTGGATGGACTGGCAGCAGAAGCGGAACAGGCAGCATATAACAGTAATATGAAACAGCTGTATGACATCACCAAGCGACTGTCTGGAAAGTTCAGCAAGCCAGAACGTCCTGTCAAAGATAAGCAGGGAAAATCTATAACAGAAATAGAACAACAGAGGAATAGATGGGTGGAGCACTTTGAGGAAATCCTGAATAGACCAGTACCACTAAATCCACCAGATATTGACCCAGCCAACGAAGACCTTCCAATCAATTGTGATAGACCAACTAGAGACGAGATCAGAAAAGCCATCATGATGATGAAGAATAGGAAGGCAGCTGGACCTGATGATATCCCAGCAGAGGCCTTGAAAGTAGATCTGGCTGCTTCAGTGGACATGCTGTACCCGCTCTTTGAGAAGATATGGGAAGATGAAGTGATTCCGGCAGATTGGAAAGAGGGATACCTTATTAAAATCCCCAAGAAAGGAGACCTCAGCAATTGTGCCAACTACAGAGGAATCACACTTCTGTCGGTGCCAGGGAAGGTCTTCAACCGAGTCCTCTTAGAGAGAATGAAGGATGTCGTCGATCCACAGCTACGAGATGAGCAGGCAGGTTTCCGGCAAAATAGATCATGCACGGACCAGATAGCAACGCTCCGCATCATAGTCGAGCAGTCTATGGAGTGGAACTCCTCGTTGTACATCAACTTTGTTGACTATGAGAAAGCATTCGATAGCGTGGATCGAGAGACTCTCTGGAAGCTCCTTCGGCACTATGGCATCCCAGTAAAGGTGGTCAACCTGATTAAGAACTTATATGACGGCATACATTGTAGAGTGATCCATGGAGGGCAGCTTACAAATAGCTTCCAGGTGCGAACCGGAGTCAGACAAGGATGTTTGTTGTCACCATTTCTTTTTCTCCTTGTCATTGATTGGATTATGAAGACATCCACTTATGAGCGCAGGAACGGAATCCAGTGGACGTTGTGGACCCAGCTTGATGACCTGGACTTTGCCGACGACCTTGCACTCCTTTCGCATAGCAAACAGCAGATGCAAGAGAAGACCAACGTAGTGGCAGCCACGTCATCGCAGGTTGGCCTCAACATCCACAAGGACAAGACCAAGATCCTCAAGATTAATTCCATCAGTAATGACCCAGTCACATTGAACGGAAGCCCTCTGGAAGAAGTGCAGTCCTTCACTTACCTAGGTAGCATCATCGACCAACAGGGTGGCACAGATACAGACATCAAAGCAAGGATCGGTAAGGCAAGAGCAGCTTTCTTACAGCTCAAAAACATCTGGAGCTCCAGAGAGCTGTTTTTGGCAACAAAGATTCGACTGTTCAATTCCAACGTGAAATCAGTTTTATTGTATGGAGCTGAAACCTGGAGGACAACTAAAACAACCACCAGGAAGATCCAGACCTTCATAAATAGTTGCCTTAGAAGGATTCTCCAGATCCGCTGGCCAGACACCATCAGCAATACCTACCTCTTGGAGAGGACCCGTCAACTCCCAGCAGAGGAAGAAATTAGAAGGAGAAGGTGGGGCTGGATAGGACACACATTACGCAAGCAGCCAACCAACATCACTAGACAGGCATTGCGGTGGAACCCCCAAGGCAAACGGAAAAGAGGCCGTCCAAGAAACACCTGGCGACGCGACCTTCAGGCTGATAGCATAAAAATGGGCTATACCTGGAACCAGCTAGAGCAAATGGCCCAGGATAAAGGACTCTGGAGATCTGTGGTTGGCGGCCCATACCCCGATTGGGGTGACGGGCATGAGTGAGTGAGTGAGGGATAGTCCTACTAAATATTCCCAAAGTTGTAAAGCCCAAACTAAGGCTAATACCTCTTTTTCACAAGGAGTGAAAAGTTCACAGGGGACTTTTTCACATGGAGTTCTACTCCATTCAGGATCTTAGAGGCATATGCTACTGGTCAAAGACCTGTACCATAACCTTGGCTTAATACAGCACTCATTCCAGTGCTAGTGGTAGCCAATTGGAGCACAAAAGGTTGTCCTACCTTTGCGTATGCTAACACTGGGGCTTGTGCTAAGATGAGTAAAAGCTTCCTGCAGTTCTAAACCCCATTCCCAGTTTTTACCTTTCTTTAATAACTTATACAATGGACTGGCTTTTTCTGCATAATTTTCTATAAAATCTCTTGAGAAATTTGCCATCCCTAAAAATGATCTTAAGGTAGATACAGTGGAGTCGCATCTTACACGGGGGTTAGGTTCTAAAGTCAGCGTGTAAGGCGAAAATCGCGTATAGTCAAAATTACCCTTGAAAATCCTTTAAATCGCCCATAAAGTACAGTATACATGGTTTTGTGTATCGTATACAACCCTGTACAGTAATATGTATAAATGTATAATGTATACAGTAATGTACAGTATATAATAAGAGTACATATGCAAAATATAATTTTACAGTACTGTATTTTTAATTACATAAAAGAGAGAGATGGAAGAATGAAAGAATAAAAAAGGAAAGCAGTAAACCTAACCACTCACCATTCATCCTGGATATTCTTGCTAGTCTACAATGTTGCATTATTGGTACATACTGACCCTTTCGTACATATGCATAAGGCCTCTAATACAATAACATTAGACTCATTACAATGTAGCATACAAATACCCTATACATATGTATAAAATAACATTACAATATAACATTAAAGAAACACTGAGTAGTTAAGATTACCATTCTGTGAGCCGTGATCAAACGGTCACAGAATGGGGTGGGGTGGATCACACTCAGAAACAGGCATACCCAGTCATTCCTTAAGAATCATCATAAATATCAGACTTACACTTCTTCTATAATCCCGCTGTATGATCTCAGTCCTTCTGTTCTGTCTGTTGTTACTGCTGCCTGCGATCTTCTCCCTCTGCTGCTGCTTTTCTCTACTCTCTGTTCTCCTTTCGCTGTCGTCTGCTGCTGCTGCTATTACTACTTCTTCTTCTCTCTCTCACACACACACGCCTGTCAGCTGTCCTTATATTCAGTTTCTGGCCTTCTCTGATTGGTTGTTATTTCAAGCTTGGTAATTAGCATGGATCCTCCTCTTGATCCTCCCTGTGTGGGTGGCAGCTGTTCAACCAACCACCTCTGCCTGTCACTCTAGCTGCTCCTGCTCCTAACCTCTTCCTTCAGGTATTTTGGAGTGAGTTGAGTCATCCCTGTTTGAACTTTATTTCATCCCTGTTTCTGATCTACTATTGGTCAATTTAGTCTGTGTCCTCCATTTTTGATGTTTTCTAATATAAAATCAGTGTGGCCACCATTTTGGATTTTTAGTTATAAACTACCATTAATTATAACTCATCTAAAGCCTCAAATCTAAAACTAACTACTGTTCTCCACAAACTAAAGCATTATGATGCTGCCACTACCTTTGTTATGCTAATTGGGAGAAGTGAATTGTTCAGGATGTCTCTCACCCCCACCTCTGACTGTCAATATCTTTATACCTGTCTCTGTCCTGGGTGCTGCAATCTTTATACAGGATCAAAGCAGGTAAAAATCTCTTGTAACAGTGGAATCTCCGCCACTGGAGATTTTTAAGAGTAGATTAGACAAACACCTGCCAAGGATGGTCTAGATAATACTTTGTCCTGCCATGAGTGCAGGGGACTGGACTAGAAGACTTCTTGATGTCCCTTCCAATCCTACAATTCTGTAAATGCTGGGGATGGAGAGGGAGTGGAAAATTACAATAGAGTCATAGGAGCAACAATGGGGATAACAGTGGGGAATCTGCTCAACATCATAAATATCTACACATAAATGCAAGGCATATGGGGACTAAACAGAAACAACTGGAAGTATTAGTCTATAAGCTAAATTATTACTTAATTGGCATCACAGATGCCATACTTGGTGGGATAAATCTCATGAATGGAGTATTGGTATATAGCGGTATAGCTTATTCAGGAAGGACATGTGGGGGGAAAGGGAGATGTTCCATTTTACATCAAGAATGTACACAATTGTTCTGAGGGCCAGAAAGAGGTGAAACAAACCAGTAGAAAGTCTCCAGGTTAAGATAAAAGGGGGAAAAATTAAACATGATGTCATGGTAAGGATCTACTATAGATTACCAAATCAGGTAGAGGTGGATGAGGCATTTCTAGAACAAATAAAAGCTATAGCTCAGATTTTTTTAAAACCTTTTATAATTTTTGTTGTTCTCTTTTGGACTCTCCAATTTTTTTCCACAGTTCTGCACCTGAGGCCTCATCAGTGCCAAGTAGTGTGGAACAATAACCTCCCATGTTTTACATATGACACTCCTGTTAATACATCGCAGAATGATATAAGCCTTTTTTGCAACTGCATCACATTGTTGGCTCATTTTTAATTTATGATCCATTATAACCCCATATCCTTTTCAGCAGTACTACTGCCTAGCCAGTTATTCCCCATTTTGTAGTTGTGCATTTGATTTTTCCTTCCTAATGAAACATACTTTGCACTTGTCTTTATTGAATTTCATCTTGTCAATTTCAGATCACTTCTCCAATTTGTCAAGGTCACTTCAAATTCTAATCCTATCCTCCAAAGTGCTTGCAATCCCTCCAACCTTGGTGTCATGTGCAAAAACTCTCTACTCCATTACCAAGTTATTAATGAAAATACTGAATAGTACTGGACACAGGACTGGAGGACCTGACAAGATGTGCCCCCTGTTTGACAGCAAATAGTTGACAACTACTCTTTTGAGTAGTCTTTTGACCAGTTTTGCACCTACCTTCATTTAGACCACACTTCCCTAGTTTGTTTACAAGAATGTCATGCGACTGTGTCAAAAGCCTACTAAAAAAAATCAAGATACTTCTTCATGTCTACTGTTTCCCTCCTATCCACTAGTCCAGGAACCCTGTGGAAGAAGGACATTAGATTGGTTTAGCATAACTGGTTTTTGACAAATCCATGCTGGCTATTCCTTATAATCCTATTACCCTCTAGGTGTTTACAGATTAAACAAATATGGTCTGCCTACAAATATATCAGCTAAGTCCTGTGTTCCTATGCCTGTAGTTGGACTTCATTGTCTAAGTTGGAAACAGTAAGCCTTCGCGGAGTATCAATGCTCATTTTGTACAACAACATATATTGGCAAAGACCAATATTTGTCCAAGTCTGCTTTAAATATTATTGTTAGCCAACAAGGACAAGGTAAGTCCTTACACTAGAGTCCTAATACCAGAGCAAATACTGCTGAAGCTTTGATCCATCAGAGATGCATTTTAACAATCCTATTTCTTTGGGGTGGGTGAGAAACAAACAAGAAACATATTGTTTAACAAATAAGCAGTTTGTTAAACAATATGAATGTTGAGCCATTTGAGTGAGGCTATTTCCAAATATCAAGCTGAAGATATTTGGGTTGTTGGATATATTCAGGAATGTATCCACCTAGGTGGGTTGAGAGGGAGATTTCAAAGTCTTCTGAGAGTATCATCCAACCAGTCAGTGGCTGGATTTGGAGCAGCCTTACAAAATTCTGCTCACCCGCCCATTGTTTGGCGGTAATTACTGTACACACACACAAATACATTTACATGTCTACAATTATTTTTTAGGGAGGTAATATCTTTTATTGGACCAACTTCTGCTGGTGAGAGACAAGCTTTCAAGCTTACACAGAGCTCTTCCTCACGTCTGGGAAACTTACTTGGTGTCACAGCTAATTTACGGAACAAGTTATTTAGCAGTAGTTAACACATATTGGAAGATGCAGTGTTGTTGTAGCTGTGTTGACACCAGGATATTAAAAGGACAAGGTGGGTGAAGTAATATCTTTTATTGGACTAATTTCTGTTCATGAGAAAGAGAAGCTTTTTTTCCACATTTACACAGAGCTCTTCTCAGGTAAGTTTCCCACATCTGAAGAAGAGCTCTGTGTAAGCTCAAAAACTTCTCTCTCCCACCATCAGAAGTTGGTCCAATAAAATATATTACCTCACCCACCTTGTCTCTCACATACTATAAGAGACCATTCTAGGTGAAATGATCAGTTAACACCTCTGTGGTCACAGGACAAAAAAAAAGGGGAGGGGGCTAGTGTGTTACAGATTGTTGTAATGAGCCATAAATCCAGTGAGTTAATTCAAGAGCACACTGATTGTCTTATTTCACCCACATGTGAAGGATATTTCACTCTGCTATCCTGGGTCCAACATATCTACAACAATACTGAAAACTATTTTTTGTGGGGTCATTTTCACTAATCCCCACACAGCAAATCACAGGTCAGTTGATTTTGTGCCTGGTCTGGTAAATTTTCATGACAGCTTTGCATAGTCGATTTAGGCTCAGTCATGTAGCTCAATTATTTTGAAGTCATTCCTAACTCATTTGGGGTACTGGCTGGGAGAAGTGTTTCTGTGCCCTGTAGTCTCACTATTGTGAAATTTACACACATGCCATAAAAACTAAATTTTTATATATAAATATTATATATATACACACAGCGTTCCTTTCTTCTCTGCCTGTTATTGTGATCCTGCTACCAGGATCTAGTCATGTGCCATGTCCACTCAGTGCTGCCTGAATCCCTCTGCCATTACCTCCTCCTGAAGGATACACAGACTCTTGGTGAAAAAACTCAGTTCTTTCTCACTATTTCTGTGAGGCTGGTGTTGATGCCATCCTAACTACACTGCCCATCATAGCTCACATATTACCCCCTATTAGTTCCATTACACTTTTTTTCCATATCCAATATTCCTAAAATCGATAGCCCTTAATATTCAGTTTGAATTAAATTATTTGGAGGCTCTTCATCCATCCCTACTATTCCTTAATTATTATTTTTAACATTGTTAGATAGTCTAACTGTAATGTTGAATAGTTCAGGTATCAGAGGTGTGATCCTCTGGTGAAGAAAGCATTTCTTTTTTAGCAAAGGGTCTACTTAGCTTGTTAGATCTCATGGTTTGCTGCAATGCATTGACTAATGTTACTATTTAGCAGTTATTTAAGACACCAATGAAATTAGCAGAACAAATTCAAGGTTTTCTTTAAACTACTGTTTAATCAGATTTTAAAGACACAAATTAGAAAACATTTATAGGCAAGTTAAAAACACCTTTAAAACATAACAGCTTGCTATCTGTGCAGCAATGCTGAGACAAATTAGAAATGAGTAATTATTAAAATATCACATCACAGTGTAACTAACACAGTGGTATTTTAATTTACCATACACCAAGATCTAGGTTTATGGATCTGTTGAAAAATAACACTTTTTAAAAAATATATATTTTGGAATAATAAAAATGAAATTCACGGACAATGCATTATATTCTGAACCAGAAAAGGCAAGTTGAGGAATACTCGTAACTATCCACTTTTAGGCGTATTTTCTCAACTCTATGTGTGGGTATTTGGGTGCATAACTACTTCTGCACTGAGGTAAATAATATACCCTTGAATGTGTAACCAAGACAGGAAAGAACTAGATTTCATATTTTAGATTCTTAAATTGAATAATTTATTACATCTTATATTGTTTGAATAATGCTATGTTCACCCATCTTGACTTAAGCTAGTTTCCATTCAATACATTTAGAATTTTCTTTTCTAACTGATCTAGAATACTCTTGAGGTCTGGAATTTAAAAATAACTACCTAGTCACTACGAAATCATATGACACCTTTTGTCACTCTAAGACATGTCAGAAGACTCTTCATAGAAATAGTCAATATCACTGGACAAGAAAATGTGTATGAAATGAGAAACTTGTTAATAAAAAAAGTTAAGAGAACTGAACACATAAAAAGGCAAAAAAGAAACATGTAGGCAAATATCCTTTTCTTTAACCCATTGTGACAAAATGTTGCTGCACCATTGATATGCAACGCCATACTGTTTTGAGATCTCCAGTACTGGGCACTCTGTTTCATTAAGCTGTGATTGTAATGTGTTGGACATACAAACCCTTTTCAGGGTTTGGAAGAAAGAGTTAAAATCATAACCCTGGATGAACCAACGATGTCTGCTCACATTGTAAATTTTGGTAAGAACTCTACCATGAATCCAAGTTGGATGATTCTTCCTGACTCAGTCTAGTTCCCATGCCAGGTCAGCATCTCAGTGAATGAAACCTCTTTCTCCAAAATCTTTCCTTATTCACTTCCCTTCTCTGATGGAGCAATCGGAAAAGGGTCCATCTGAAAGCAGCCCTACATTGTTTTCCAGTCAAATAATTTGGCTATGTGAAGTCAAATTTTGTGTTCAAAGACTGGCTGCAGGCAATCTTTAAGTGGAGATTGTTTTGAAACTTCAGCTGAGATCTTTACTTTGTATTGGGATTCTGGCTTAACAGTTATATTTTCACTTTAGGATACTGGCCAGGAGATCATTTTTGCCACAGCCGTCGAGTCCTTTCATACATTTTATTCAGCCCTTAATGTGACTGATATTCTGAGGTTTAATTTATCTTTTATTTGAAGTAGCAACATAAAAACAGAACTTAATTTAGTGGTGTATGATATATGATCCGAGGGGACAAACTAGTCCTGTGTAAATAGTTATACAGATACTTACATATGGTTATGTACACCACAGACCATAACAGTTTCTCAGTCCAGAGAGTTGCATTTTCACAATTTTATATTTATGTAATTTTTAAAATTTTAAAATACTAAACCAGGCCTAATCCATTGGAGACTAATAGCATGGAGAAAGATACAAGAGGATGAACTGGCCAACTTACATTTATTTGCTTACTTTTGCACACTTCTGTAACCAAAATGCTTCCAAAAGAATTTTTAAAATACTGTTAAAGGGAATACAAATAGGCTTGAAATACAGGTTTTGGTAACCAAAGAAATACAAAAATCTCATCTGAAATCTATGAAATTAAAAGATTAAAAAGTAATTTTAGTTTACTTTATTAATCATCCCTTGCAGTTTTTCTGTTTGAAACACTGCATCATTGGGGAAGGCCCCAATTTAGAAGTGTACTTAAGTACCTGCTTAAGTTCACCCTTATTCAGCACAGAACTTAGGCACATTCTTCACCTCAAGCAAACAGTTATTAAGTCCCCTTGACTTCAGTTGGATTTAAGCACATACCTAAGTGCTGTGCTGAATAAGGATGGTGTTAAGGACATATCTGAGGCTAAACATGTACTTAAATGCTGTATTCAACTGGAATCTTAATGCATGAGAACTATGGATGTAAAATATTTTCAATTAAATTTGAAAACTTCACATTTCATTGTGATTTTGTAAAATTGGTTAATTTTCAGGAAAAAAGGCAACATTTCAATTTTTCATTTGAAAATGCATCTATTTTTAGGCAAAAACCTTGAAGTTTTCAAGGGTGGTTTCACATAACCCCAATGAGAATTAGAAAAATTAAACAGACCAGAGTAGTTACAAAGCAAAGTTAAACAAACATTGTAATTGTTGATGAGGAAATTACATGGTACTTTTAAACTTCTTTATGTTTTAATCTAAGGCCAGGTTTTTAAAGTTAGGTGTAGGCCCATATTCAGATACTTGCATGCACACATGGAAAAGAGGTAGCCATATGTGTATGCTGATATACAGTTTGCACACATGGGGTGACATTTTGGCCCCAATGAAGTAAATGGGAGTTTTGCCATTGACTTCAAAGAGGCCAGGATTTCACCCATGATATTTTAGTACCTAGGTTTGTCTTTACTTAACAGTTGTACCACTGTAACAACATCAGTATTATTAATATGATATAATTCTCTCCCCAGTGTGGATGCAGTTAAACTGGTATAAAGGTTTTTATACTGGTATGGCTTATTCGCCTAGGGTCAGAGGAATAAACTACTGTGGTATAAGCACTTTTATATAAACTAGCAGTATAATGGATACCATATACGTATTTTGGTAAAATAGCCACACGGTTAACCAAAATGCTTATACAAAATCTGTGTATAGACAAGGGCACATGCAATTATTTATATGCACCTCTCTTTGAACATCTTCTCCTTAAGGTGTTATTTGAAACATAGACAAGACTATTTTTTAAGAAAATATCTTTTTATGTGTCCCTTTAAAAAAACTTTACCTGTGCTGAAATCTTGTATAAGTGTCAGTTGAAGGAATATCTATGGCTGAATAAAACAGGATATACATTTTTAAAACTAACAGATCTTTCACTATNAAATTAGTGAACAGTTACTATGAGGGATACATTTAAAAATGAGCATTAGCTCATTAAGTGCCCAGAAGAACTGTCCTCAATATGCAACTGTCTACAAAGCACCATAACATTACAAACAAGGATGTTATATTTAGCCCTCATAAAAATGTTTAATTGGAATCCAATATAATCCTTCATCTAATGTTTATATGAAGCGGTAAATAAAATGAGACCGAATATTTAAAAGCAGGTTACTTTTGTATCTGATAAACCACAAATTTCTTCTTAAAAATTAAAATATCTCTAAAATAGTAATTATATAAACCTTTAAAGTGAAATACTCTACTTAAATATTTCTTATCTGAATAATCTTTAAATAATTAAATTTACTGAGGGCTGCTCTTGAACTTAATTCACAAACAGAATTTGGTGCAGTATTTTTAATTTGTTAAAGCAAAGCAAGTAACGAAAAGCAGAGAAAGCAACAGTATAATGCATGAAGGCTGAATGCTGCCCTGAGACAAACATACACAACTCCCATTGCAATGAATAGGAGGTACTCTCATCTAAGAGCAGAATTTGGCCCTATGTATTTTCATGTTCACAAATGAGCATAATACAAAGAGATAAAATTCTAAGGGCACTAATTGTACCCAACACTAATGAGATTCATTGTCTTTTGTTTCTTATGCAGCAATGGCAACATTTGTGGAATTTCAAAATTCCAAATTGGAATCAAGAGTGATAAATATGACATTGAATGCAGAAGCAGACAGCTATATCCAATTTAAAGCTAGGAATCTTGCAGGTAGTGCTCAATTGGTGCTTGTACATAGTTGCTTAACTATCTATACTCCCTCATATCCAAATGTTAAATGAGACTGTATCTATGCCAATTCCCCAGGAAGTTAAGGGCCAGCACAAATTGTATTTGCATCAGAAGCCTGTGAGTGCTTTCTTCTACAGGATATTCACTCTTGTTACTGCAAATGGCAAATGCTTCTTTAAATGTGATGATGTCTGCTGGCATGCATACCAAAAGAAAATACCAGATTACTAAGGGAGAAGGAGACATTTTGGTTTGCNAGTGCTTTCTTCTACAGGATATTCACTCTTGTTACTGCAAATGGCAAATGCTTCTTTAAATATGATGATGTCTGCTGGCATGCATACCAAAAGAAAATACCAGATTGCTAAGGGAGAAGGAGACATTTTGGTTTGAGGCTACCAAATATAGATTGTATTACATTGGCATCCTGGCAAATCTGTTTGCATATGTAATGCTTATATGTGTAGATATGTAAATGAAGTGCCAGATTAGACTCTATGCCATTTGGGAGAGGGCAGGGGTTCTGAAGGAGAGGACCCAGCTCAATAACGACAGAAGGGGACAAACCAAAAGAAGCTGAGAAGTGTGTACAATGATGACTAGTCTCCTGTTTAGTCTGATATCCTTTCAGAAAGAGAAAATGCAAGCGATGTTACAGATTTATGGGTAAAATCCTTACCTGCTTTTGTGTGGAATAAGATAGATCAGCCTGCCCTTAGCCATATACAATGTGAAAAGATAGATGTGTTTGGGAAAAGCATGTTATGATAACCATAGCCCAGTGGATGGAGTGGTCTGTTTGCATAACCATGGTAGGAGTTTACAAATCTGTTCATTTACTTTTAAGGGTGATCATTTTCAATTACACGGACTGCCAGTATCCAAGCCATTTTTGAAGTGCAGAGTTAACTGCTATCTCAGGGTATGTCTACACTGCAATACGACCCCTGGGATAGCTCTGGATGGCCCAGATCAACTCACTTGGGCTTGCAGGTCTGAGGCTGCAGGACTATAAAATTGCGGTGTACATGTTCAGGCTTTGGCATCCTCACCCCTGGAGGGGTCTCAGAGCCCAGGCTCCAGCCTGACCCCGAACGTCTTCACTGCAATTTTATAGCCCGCAGCCTGAGCCCCCTGAGTTGGAGTCACCTGACCCATGCCAGCCGCGGGTCTTTTATTGCAGTGTCGATATACCCTGAGACCCTGCAAGGGGGGAAGGTCTCAGAGCCCGCGCTCCAGTCCAAGCCCGAACACCCACACTGCTATTTTTAGCCCTGCAGCCTGAGCCCCGGGAGTCTGAGTCAGCTGACCTGGGCTCAGACTTGATGCCGCGGGTTTTTGAACATAGTGTAGACATATCCAGGGCATACTCAGTTCTGCCTAGCTGTGTGGATTGATGGACGTGTGCTAATATCCACATATAGGAGAAGCTTGTCTTCATCTTCCTTGGGATTTTGGGAAGAGTGCCAAAACCCAGGTGCTGAACTTTCCAAGCAAGAAAAACATAATTCTGATCCAACTCAAGTGTAGGTTCTGTGGAAACTGAGCTGAAGAAGCCTTCTGACATTTAGATGATGAGAAGATTATATTTTTTCTTGTTAGTGTCCCTAAAAGCTGAAAGCTGCCTTTTTTGTACTCATTCACAATATTCAGTCAACTAATGTTGTAAGATGCACAACCAAGAAGTTTTTAGGATCCAAAATATTAATCAAGAAATTTATTACTCACCTCATTTGGCTGTTATTGTTTGATAAGTTTCATTACTGTTGCTCTGGCATTTTTTGTATAAGTTTTAAAGTTAAAACAGCATGTGGATAAACACAGTTTGCATTTACTAAAAACCATATGAAAATAATACAGAATATAAGCAAATAAAAACATAGCCCTTTAAACACATTTTTTCTCTAGCAGAGGCCATTACCACAATAAATGGTCTGTTACAGATATAATCACAACATTATTTCCTTGATATAATTTCAAAATGAAATATCAGTCTCACATTCCCAAACATTGCTTTCTCCCATAATCTTACCTAAAAGTGTAGTGTGAATTCTGCATCTGAAATCTTAATTAAAAAAAAAAAAGCTTTTCTTAAAGCCCCCAGGCATTTTGGGGTGAAGGGCCATGGATTATCAAGATGAAGCATACAGTGCCTGGTTGACATATGATTTCATCTTTTGTTTTCTATTAACTTGAGTTACAACCTCAAGGTAATCTGGCTATATTTATTTGATACTGTAAGCACCTTCAACGAACCATTTTATGTCTGAGAAACTTCAGAGTGACTTCTTAAAGATTAAAAAGTCACTATTTGTAAAATGTTTAAGTGCTAGAATAAGGAACTCCAGTAGCTAAGGGTAAGAAGCACTTTCACTGAAAGCCTGGTGGCTTGCACAGTGTCTTCATCTGTATTCTATTATGGCTGCCATTTTGTCTCTAGCTTCAAAGTCCACTTAGTGTTTTTAAAAACAACAAAATAAAATAAACCTAGAACAGAGCTATTAGCCCTGGGAAAAAAGGTGAATCTTTAGTTTAAAAAAAATCTTTTCAGAAGGGCTCTTTGTAATTAGACTCTCTTTATCAAACTAAGCTATAATTTGGCATTGGTAATGTTTACAGTTCCGCAACGTACTGTAATAGTTTGAGATCTAAGAAAACCCTCCAAATACTGAGATGTTTATTGCAATAGCTTTTCAAAGATTCACAACCTTTCAACAGTTTCCCATTTCATTGTCCTGTCTTTTTTTAAAAACAGCACCCAACATTATACAATTTCCACATAATATTAAACATGAAATTATCACGTAGAAACAATATTTCAGTAGATAGAGGGTTTAAGGCAAGTCATTCATTTGGAAAAGTTAATTTCCATGTGTTAATTTAGACTGACACAGCTGTTTTCCACCCCATCAGTGCCTTGGGATACACAACGTACATTCAGCAAAGGGGCAAACATCTGACCCTATGAACATACGTTGTAAGTCCTGAGTGCCCATTGAAATAATGGTAATATTTTCATATAAGGCATGACCCACAGGGACATGGCATAGGAGGGGTTAACTTGCTTTGTTTCCAGTCTTGCTATTGTATGTGATATTCCCTAGGTAACAGCATTCTTTTCTTACTAAACACCTTTGCAAACAAATACAAACCCCTTTAAAAGGTGCTAAAAATGGGTTTTGAAAACATACAAAATATATTCATCATAGTATTTCCCAATCATTGTTTTAGTGCTGGATATCTGCAGGTTATTTCTCGTTTCTGATTGAAACTATTATTTGTTGTGGAATAACTGTTCTGTCCCAAAACATTTTCTTCTTCTAGTTTTTTGGGCCATGAGGGCTTGATGCTTTCCTGCTCTATACTTCCTTTTTGAGTTCTTTTCAGTGGCAATATCAACAACACTAAGATGCAGGCAATGTGAAGACAGAAATACCAGGAGCTAAACAAAGAAGAAGAAGAAAAAATCATTAATCAGAACTTTGGCCATTATTATAGCTACTTTAAATACCTGACTGCCCTTACATAGGCAGTTTGCTGTATATATGATCTTTAGCAGCAAGGCATCAACATTTCCACTAGCATTCTTACAAATATCTTTTATTGTATTGGAGAGTAGAGTGGGAATCAACAAGAAGTGAAACCTCTCCCAGTATATTTACTGCTAGAATGTAAAGTAGACAATTCTGAACTATTACCAGCTGCAAGGTAAATTACTACATTTACCACAGCAAAATTTCATTTTTGGTGACCCCCCACTCTGCTATAAGCTGTAATGGACATTGTGACGAAGTGGGGGATTTTCTTGTTTCTTCCTTGTTTTTTCAATGGTTTGCATGCAGAGGGGATGGGACTCAGTTTCCCTGGGTGCTACTGGTTTAATGAGATGATGGGAGAGGGAGTTTGTTGTTACAGAGGACCAGTGACAGAACTTGGGGCCCCAGCCAATGGCCTGGAGAATGGATACCCCAGCGACTGGTGACCTGGTGACCCGGAGGCCCAGATCAGGAGTCACAGCCAGTTCTGGCCAGTGGGAGGACAATGGGCTGTGAAGAGGGGACGCCGGTGACCTAACCAGCCGGTTCCAGCCAGAGGGGGCCAGAGGACAGAAGAGCGGAGAGGAGGCCCAGGCGACCCTGTTAACCCAGCTTTGTAGTCACACATGCCATTAGGTATTTGGGAAGTATGATATATTTTGATGTATTCCATACTCTGGCAAATGTACTATATTTAATTAATAAAAGAGAAACAGTAGAAACAAAAAATAAAGCAAAAGTGAAAAAATAATAACCTTGAGCAATGAGAAGTGGAGGGGAAGAATAATGATAGGAAAGAAACTTCAGTTCTAATTGGGTTATTGGACTCTCTAGTTGACCAACCCCATAAACAGGTGTTAGAGCCCTGGTGCAGTTCTACTTATTCCTCAGAGTTATGAACACCAGAGTTACAACTGACCAGTCAACCACACACCTCATTTGGAAGGTGGTACGCAATCAGGTGGCAGCAGAGACCCCCCCCAAAAAATACAGTACTGCATTAAACGTAATCTACTAAAAATATACAGGGAAAGTTGAAATTTTTTTTTTACAAGGTAAGGAAACTTCTGTGATTGTTTCATTTAAATGAAGATGGTTAAAAGCAGCATTTTTCTTCCGCATAGTAAAGGTTCAAAGCTGAATTAAGTCAATGTTCAGTTGTAAACTTTTAAAAGAACAACCATATCATTTTGTTCAGCATTACAAACATTTCAGAGTTACAAACAACCTCCATTCCTGAGTCGTTCATAACTCTGAGGTTCCACTGTAAGTGTGGCCTGATAACTCACCCAAGTGGTGTTTGGAGCATCCCCAGGGCAGCCAACTGCATAGAAGATGCGTAGATTGAAGTTTATATTGTGTTATTTTGGGGTTGCAAATAAAGCCACACCCAAGCATTGGGGTGAGTTTGGACACTAACTTGGGTTTGTGTACTGCACCAAGGACAGGGACAGGACTAAACCTGTTCATATCAAACCATGTTTACTAGCTTTAACTATAGAAAATCCAACACTGGAATTAGAGATCTATCCAAATGAGCTTCTCGGCTCTATGAGCTAAGATGTGAACAAAATATCTGCGTATACCTTACTGCCAGACTGTGTACTGAATAGTTACACATACTGTCACTATATATGTGTATGTACACACACTATATAGTATGTTAAACATCTCTGTCACTTTAAAACTGTAAACAAATAATGCACACAAAAAAAGAAGAAGGGTTTTCCTGCTACATTTAAGAGCCTTTTGTGAAGCACTCTCTCTTTTGAGAAATATATACCTATTTACCCTTTTATGGCTGGTTAATCATGAAAGTTACATTAGGCAGTGGTCACTTATTCCTGTTGCTCTGTGCCCCTTGACCCATTTTCTAATCTCAGATGTGCGCTCTGAATGGCTCCTATTCCAGGAAATTCAATAGTGCACTTGTGCTCTGTGTGCTTAAGGAACTATGAAAATTGTTATTTATTTTGTTTTTTCAAACTGGATGACAACTCACTTAGCTGGCAAGATAGTGATCCAAATACTAAATTTTTATTCACCACTCAAAGAAGAACTCCTGCCGCAAGAATAATTTAACTTGCCTCTGAGTTCAGTGATTTTAAAAAAACCCATAAAGTGTACTTACCTGTAAAACATGAAAGAGGGTTTTACAGAGAGCAGCACAAATGGCACAACTGTGTAACTTATTGCTACTTGAGTTGCTATCCATGTGATGACATCATAACATAATTTAACAGGAGGAGAGTCAACAAAGTAGTGTCTAATGTTGTTTCTCATCTAAAAAAAGCAGATAACAGTAAACAGTATTAGTAACTAAAACATTGTTACTGAGAGCTAGTTTTATTGTATTTTATTTGTTCCATTGCCATGAAAGCCTTCAGGCACTAAAGACTTCATCTTATCTCCAGTCTCTTTCCTCTTCTCACTTTGTCCTCGAGGATATCTGGTGGGGAAAGGGTTTCACATACTTTATGCTGAGAGAAGGAACCTATTGGAAAGAAGATTTCAATGCCACTCTATACATAAGTCAAAGGATTCATCCAAGAACACTGCAGCTGGTACATGTGCATCCGAACCATACCCAGCATCCATTGGCCTAGGGTACAGATAGCTTGCACACCCTGGCCTTCAGCTTACCATGCATTATCTGGCCTAAGAATTTAGTATTAGAATTTAGTATTTTCAATATATCCAATCTAATTTGAGACTTCTTGTCTGATTGAAACAGCCTTGTTTTACAGTAAGTGACATCTAATTTTCTGTAAATGTACATTTGTGAATAATATGAAAATAGAATACTTCAACAAAAGTCTCCTTAAGGTAAGCCATTCCCATACACTCACTGACAGGATTACAGTCCAAAGCATTAAAAAGCATCCTGTTTTATCTAAATGTAAGAAATTTTAACTGTGTATTTCAGAAGTCTCAATAATGTAGTAGTTAATGTAACAAAATACATACATAACACATTCACACACAGCTCCTGTATGTTTCTTTGAGAACCTTGTGTAACCCAGGGACCTCTTGGTGCTAGGATTGCCAACTTTCTACTCGCACAAAACCGAACACCCCTGCCCCGCCCCTTCTCCAAGGCCCCGCACCCTGCTTACTTAATCTACTTGCCCCCCCCGGTCACTCGCTATCCCAACCCTCACTCACTTGCTCATTTTCACTGGGCTGGGGCAGGGGTGAGGGCTCCAGGGTGGGGCCAGAAATGAGGAGTTCAGGGTGCGGGAGGGGGCTCTGGGGTGGAGCCGAGGGGTTCAGAGTATGGGAGGGGGCTCCGGGCTGGGGGTGCGGGTTCCGGGGTGGGGCCAGAAATGAGGGGTTCAGGTTGCAGGGGCTCTGGGCTGGGGCAGGAGGTTGGGGTACAGGGGTGTGTGAGGGTTCTGGCTGGGGGTGTGGGCTCTGGTGTGGGGCCAGGGATGAGGGCTTTGGGGTGTAGGAGTGTGCTCCGGGCTGGGATCAAGGGGTTTGGAGGGTGGGAGGTGGATCAGGGCTGGGGCACAGGGTTGGGGTGCAGGGGGAGTGAGGGTTGCAGCTTGGGATGCAGGCTCTTGGCTGGGGATGAGGGGCTTGGGGTGCAGCAGGGTGCTCCGGGCTGGGATCTAGGGGTTCGGAGTGCGGGAGGGGGATCAGGGCTGGGGAAGGGGGTTGGGGAGCGGGAGGGAGTCACAGGTGCAGGCTCTCGCTGGCGCTTATCTCAGGCAGCTCCCGGAAGCTGCTGCATGTCCCTGCTCTGACTCCTAGGCGGAGGCATGGCCAGGTGGTTCTGCGTGCTGCCCCGTCTGCAGGTGCCGCCCCCGCAGCTCCCATTGGCCATAGTTCCCGGCCAATGGGAGCTGCAGAGCTGGTGCTTGGAGTCCCCTGGCTGCCCCTAGGCGTAGGAGCCGGAAGGGGTACATGCCACTACTTCCAAGAGCCACGCGGAGCCATGGCAGGCAGGGAGCCTGCCTTAGCTCCACTGTGCTGCCGACCGGACTTTTAATGGCCCAGTCAGTCGTGCTGACCAGAGCCACCAGTGTCCCTTTTCAACCAGGTGTTCCCGTCGAAAACCGGATATCTGGCAACCTTATTTGGTGCCAACTGACAGAGTTCACAGGGGTGCATAAGGGTTACGGGGTTTTGGGAGCAAAGGTACATTTAGGCTTGATAGAAACCTGCTGTGAATTTTAAGTGTCTGTTCTGATCATGTTTAACAGCATAAGCGTAAGTAGAACTGTGCATGTGAAAATTATAGAGTAATCATGTTTAGTGCTGTGCATGTGTAACAAATTTCAGAGAAATCATGTTTGTGAGAGTGGCAGGGTAGACTAGGTCTGGAGGCCTCCTGCTGGAGACCTCATGGTCCTGTATCACCCTGTCCCAGAATAGAGCAGCAAAAAGTCCTCCAGGCAGTCTAGAGTGGCTGCAGAAGAGCAGCCAATCAGAGGGGCTGCTGGAGCAACCAATAAGGGTCAGAAAGGCCAGATAAAAGGCAAAGAGCAGAGCCTTCAGTGACTGTGTGGAGCTTGACAAGGGAGGACCGAGTGCCTGGCTGATTAGACGAGCAGTAGGACTGTAGATAGCTCACCAGACACAACTGAGTCCAGCAGAGGCTGCCAAAGACCAGGTGCCTGGCTGGTTGGATAGAATAGCAGCAGAGCTGTCAAAAGGTTAGTGCGGGCTGGCTGAGCCCGGGGGACTGAGCATAAAACCTGGCCAGACCAGACGAGGGTACCGAGATGGGCCCTGCTGGTCTGGTAGCAGACTGAGTCCAGGGAGGGCTGCTGAAAAGGACACCAGTTGAGATGTGACCCGGTGTGCCTAGGGCAGCCTCACTGGAAATGCCAAGGTCAGGGCAGGCTGCAAAAGGGAGACCAGATACTCCCAACGCCGGTGGGTAACACAGAATTTAAAGTCACAAACTGTGCTTCTGATTCCCCCACACTGGTTATCAAGAAGCAAAAAAAGAAATCACACAGCCCCCTTATTGCATTCCAGTTCTCTGGCTCCCAATCAGCACCTAGGTGCAGTACAGTGAGAAGTTATTTAAAAAACTCTGCTCACATATACAAAATGTTCTTCTGACCCCAAAGGGTCAGCCACTTTACCAGGTCAGTATAGGTTTGGATCTTACCCAAAATACCATGATGCCAGCCAATCCTTTAGTGTCTAAAACTAAAGGTTTGTTATAAAGAAAGAACAAGAAGAGAGATGGTAAAGCAGTCACATACATACAAAGATTTCAAAATCCATATTTCAGATTCCTAGCAGTATTGGTGAGTTTGCTGGCTTGAAAGTCCCTCTGGAATACATCCACAGCTTGGATGGGTCATTCAGTTCTTTGTTCAGAGTAGGGTGACCAGATGTCCTAATTTTATAGGGACAGTCCCGATTTTGGGGTCTTTTTCTTATATAGGCTCCTATTCCCCCCCACCCCGTCCCGATTTTTCACATTTGCTGTCTGGTCACCCTAGTTCAGAGCTTTGTTTGTAGAAAGCTTACTCCAGAGGTAAGAAGCAGGACTGAAGACAAAATGGAGAAGATGCAGATGCCTTTTATAGTCTTTGGCCAGGCAGCCTGTATTTCCTTTGTTCCAAATACAAGCTGCCCAGCCCATGGCCTGGAAGCCTTGTGCTGGGCAGCTTAGAGTTCTGTCCATAGGCATGCCCCTGCATGCCGTCCTGAGTCATAAAGTGTATCCCTTGCCTTCTCTCAATGGGTCAATTGTATAGCTGATGTCCCTTGATGGGCCATCAAGAAGGCTAGGCAGTGCTAATGCCAATCAGTCTGGGGGTGTCACCCAGATGCACAGCACAAGTTTGGAACTACAGACATACCAAACATGTAACTTACAATACAAAGGTGATACAAAAACAAATAAGAATAATTTGCCAGGTATGATAAAACATTTACCTGGCATAACTCATTGTAATTTTACAATATTGGATTCATAATATCCTAAAATATCCCACAAATTCAATACAGCTTCACAGAGGGTACCAAGATAGGCGCCGGCTAGGTGTCTGAAGAAGGCAGTTCCTCTGGGAAGAAACCTAAGAGCTATGGCCCCATACCCTGGCTGTGATAAGAACTCGGGATGATATACCCTGAAAGGGGGGACTGCTTGTGTGGCTTGGCCGGAGGGCTGAGCTCCCAAAGACCAGCTGAGAGAACCAGCGGCCCGGGGGTCCTCGCAAGATGCAGGTGCCATCCTGAGGTAAGACCAAAAAAGAAACGCAAGCTCACACCTAACCAAGAGAAAGGGGGCCATCCATGAGAGGTGGGTGCCCCTCCCCATGAAAAGAACTGTGTTTGCAGGCACTGTTGGCCAGAGAAAAGGGGGCACGCATGAGAGGTGGGTGCTGACCCCATTACAGTGAGAAAAAGAAAAGATGACTAATACACAAAAAAGATAATAGAAGAGTTATAAATAAGTGAGTGTAACAAAGGGAGGTTGAAGCTGTATTGTCTGGTGCTGGAGGCGACTGTGATGAAATCATCTTGATGAGTTTCCCATTCTTAAGTAACCATTAACTGCTGAGTGTTTTTCCTTAATAAAGATTTGTTAGACACATCTTGAGTAAGGGAATCACAAACCAATACTGAGGTCCCCTGGGTCTGGTAGCTACATACTAATTTGCCAAAGACTATCAAAAAGTCTCTACTGAAAGCCTGTTTCATACTGATAACCATAATCATTGTGAAATGTACATACAGATGATATGTAAGGAGTTATGTGTGTATATATACTGAAAATTGTGGTTTTAAGGTATATAAACATGTTCTGTTTAGTTAAGTCAGACTAAGATTTGTGTACAGGACACAAAATGAGATAAACTAAGCAGTGGATCCTAAAACCTGATTTCCCTTTTCCCCCACTCTCATCCCCTCTCTCATATTCCTCCTCAACCTCTTCCTTTCTTCAGGTTCATTCCCCTTACACACGAGCATGCATTGTCTTTTTTAGGGGGGAGAGGGATAGCTCAGTGGTTTGAGCATTGGCCTGCTAAAACCAGCGTTGTAAGCTCAATCCTTGAGGGGGCCACTTAGGGATCTGGGGCAAAATCAGTACTTGGTCCTGCTAGTGAAAGCAGGGTACTGGACTCAATTACCTTTCAGGGTCCCTTCCAGTTCTATGAGATAGGTATATCTCCATATATTATTATTATCGTTATCTCTCACATCATTAAAAATACCCATTCTGGACTCCACTTTCCTTTCCAACTATTGCCTGATCTTCCTTCTCTCCTTCATCTGACATGCTGGGTAAAGTTTTCAAAACACTGAAGTGTCTAAGTCACTTTTGAAAATAGGATATAGGTGCTTAACTGATATAGATGCCATTGAAAATTTTACTTGCTGTCTGTAATTGCCATCTGCAGTTGCTTTCCTTCAGTTCCCGTCTTGCCCTTCTCCAATCTGGCTTCTACCCTCTACATTCCATCAAAACTGCACTCCCCCAGATCTCTAATGACCTCCTTTTGACTAAATCTTGGGTTCTTTATCCTTGTCCACCTTGACCTCTTGGAGATTTCTGACACCGTCAACCAGTCCTGACTTCTTGAAATTTTGTCCTCCATTGACTTTCGTAGCTCTCACTCTCATAATTCTTCCACCTCTCCAATCGGTCCTTCAGGGTCTCACCTGTTGGGTCCTCCTCCTTCTCCCCTCTCCTATTCTGAGGAGGCATCCCACAACTCTGTCATTAATCCACAAGTATGGCTCTATCAGTTTTATGCCACTAACTCACAAATCTACCTTTTTACAGATGAGCTATCCTCCTCCTCCTAAGACAGCATATCTGTCTGCCTTTCTAATATTTCCCTATGGACGTCCAATTGTCATCTTAATTTGAACATGGCCCAAACTGAGCTTTGCTCTTTCCTCTCAAGCCTTCCCCTTCTCCATCATTTTTCACAACATCACCCACCTCCTAGTCACACAGGCACTTAAACTAAGGGTCATTTTGACTGTCTTCTCTCTACACCCATCCATCCAAACTCTGTGTAAACTTTGCAGATTTTTCTACAGAAATATCTAAGATCCAACCTTTCTTCTTTCCACACACCTTAACTCTCACCCAGGCCCTCATCTCACACCTTGACTATGGGAACCTCCTCCTTAAGAGCACCCCAATACCCACGGGGCAAAGGGCTCACTGATATCAGACAGTGAGTTTCAGCTGGCCTGACCAGTTTAGTGTATCCCAGTTCACTTATGTCATAATCTGTATCTAATAGGTGTTGTGTAAGGTATAATTGGAAAACCAATAAATCAATGATCATTACTATTGCATTGTGTGTATATGGTAAATCCCCAAAGGACTGAACAAATGTGAAGGAAATATGGGACTAAATGTGTCTGACCCAGATAAGTCTGGGGAGTGGGTAAATAGGTTTTTCCAGACAAAGAAAAAACCAATGCCTCCATCCAGGTGCAATCACAGACAATTGGCAATCACAGTCATTCACTGGCACATCAGAGACTGCAAGGACAAGTCAATTTGCATTGTAGAAAGCACTAGCAGTGAAAAAGAAACATGGAACCTTCTCCATCATACTCCCCGGCACCTTTCCCCACAGCAGGGGCACTTGAACTTTGAGAAGGATACATTTAAAAAATTCACTGGACTATAAGAGAGGGGCAAAGAACTGCTAGTGACTGTTCACCTCAGAAGACAAAGGAACTGAGCACTTAGGACTTTGTGGGAGATCCTGAGCAAGGGGGTGGTTAGCCATCTTTCTGGAAGGAAGTGTGGTAAGAATCTTAAGAAAACTATGGTCTTGGTTCAAGGTAAGTCTTAGTCATTAGAGCGTGTTTTTCACTTTTATTTGTTGGTAGCCATTTCGGACCTTAACCATCACACTTTAATTTACTTAAAACCACTTTCATTAAATAAAATGATTGTTTAATTGTCTTACTATTATTCTAAATCAGCCCCGTGCTGTGTTTGACTTGAAGTGATTATTAACTTCAGTTAAAGCAACAAGCTGCTGTGCATTTGTCTCTTTACAGGAGCAATGAACCTTATTACTCCTCTGAGTGTTCCAGGTGAGGGCTGGACATTTCAGGGCAGATAGTTTTGTGGAAATTCAGGACTGGTTGTGTGCTGGACTAGTAATAACCAAGGGTACTGGAGACCAGAGTGTGGCTGTGGTGTAACACACAGTCTGCTGGAGTCAGAGTTGCTGAACAGGGCTGCTCAACACACAGACACTTAGAGTGCATGCTTGTATGCTGACTGGGAGCACCCAGACAGGGAGCTACAGCAGCAGAGCATTTTAAGGCACTGAGGGTTACAAGACAAGCTATGACACAACCTCTCACTGGTCTGGGTTGAACCTCAAATTGTGGCATTCCCCCCTCTTACTTTGACAAATGCCATCTTGCCCTTCTCAAGCCCATTCAAAACTCTGCTGCCAAGATCACATTCCTGGATTCTTGTTGTGACTAAACCATCCTCTCTTACCTCCACTGATTCCCTGTTCTCCACAGCAAACACACACCAACTACTCAAAAAAACTCACATCAACGTTTAAAGTCCTTCATTGTTTAACCCTGCAATTCTAATTCAGAATGGAGCCACTGACTTGCATCTCAGCTGTGCCAATGATCCCAGCCCCATCACTTAGTCCAGTTTTCTCTCAAGCACTTTTCTGTTTCTTCCAATGCGGCTCCTTCAGCATGAGAGGAGGAACTCCTTTTAAAATACCGTAAGGTAACTACACAGTCATCCTTCACGTCCTTCCTCAAGACTCATCACCTTGCCATGATGTTAAACACTTGACAACTACAGTTGGTGTCCTGAAACTGCTACTTACTATACCAAACAATGTCACTGTTGCTTTGTCCTCCCCATGCTCCCATTTCTCTGTTGTATGCACTTGCTGTGTTTGTTATTGCTTAGATTGTAAACTCTCTGCAGCAGGAATTTTTTTTTTCTTCCCCCTCTTTCATTATGTATGGATAGTGAGTGCCTAGCTAGCATACAGTGGAGGCTTGATCTCTGGGGCCCCTATGGATCACTAGAAAACAAACGAGTACTGTGGATGACATTTAAAACACAGTCTGGAAAAAAGTATGCGATTTTTAGTAAAACAAAATTCTAGTATCATAAGTTAAATATAAAGTATCCATTAGATCATATAGTACAGAACCTGCCCAAGCACAATTGTCCTGTACATACATCTTGTGCTTTGAACAGCATAGTTTTACATTTTTCTATGGATTAGGCTTCCACCACTTCCTTTGGAAGATGATTATTCCAGTTTCTCCCCCAACATTTGTAGGTGATTACTTCCTCCTTTAGCAGTTTAGCCAAATTAAAGAAATTTCGTTTTTTCAATCTTTCCTCATAAATTAATCCTGCCAGCCTGGTACAGTTTATATAAATCACTCACTGCTTGCAGTGGAAGCATCTGAATAATGATAGACAGACCAATAAGCTACTGCAATCTTTTATGTGTGTCCACAAATTTTAAGTGGATGCTATTTGTTGATGACCTACTTAAGTACTCTGCAAACAAATTTATAAACTACTACATTTGTTGTCTGACCCTTTTTGAGGTTAATGATGTTTGGATTGATGGACAATTGATCTGACGATGACAAGGTTCTTAGCCCAGAATCAGGCTATAGAAATGTAACACTACAGAGTTCAATATCTTATGGGGAGTCTCGAGGTGGATGACAAGGACACTCACACTGAGGGCAAAGTAAAACCTTACATATCTTTATTGAAATAATGAACAAAGACAGAAAGGACCCAAGTCACATAAAAAGGTAGAGAATACAATATTGGGATTATCTGTGGTAGCATTCTTTGCATAAGCTCTTAGAATTGCATACTCAAACCCTTCCTTGAGGACCTGGTGGTAAGAGACAAAGGGGTCAGCTCTGTCTCTGGTATGCCATAGTGTCTGATGGTCCAAGTTTCTCAATTAATTGAAGGATCAAGTAGTGGAAAGCAGACAGGGATTGAAGAAGCCCAGAAAAGAACAAGCCCCAGACCACATGGTTGCTGCTCTGTTATAAGGCTTCAACATCATCTGCTCATGCTCAGTCTTCCATACCCAAATTTAGCCTTTTCACCAACATAATATTGAGGTGTACTTATTCTGTAGGTTAACATATTGATATGTGTAACTGCCATCTTAGCTCATTATCATACACATCACCGCTTGCTTAAGCAGATTTGTGGTTATTACTTCCATTGTCTTTATGGTAGCATTTACTGGTACACTTTAACTCCTACCATTGAGCAAGCTCTCCTTACTTCCCTAAGGGTAACCTGTGATGGAGCGTCTGCCCCACACTGGTGGAGAAAGGGTTAAAAGCAGCCCTGAGGAGGCTGTGCAGCAGACAGCCAATAAGAGAGGGGCTGCAATGAGCAGCCAATGAGGGCAGAGCAGGCCCATATATAAAGAGAGCTGTAGGGCAGAGCGGGCAGTTCCCTCTTGGGAGCCCAGGGAGAAAGGACTGGGTTCCTGAAGGGCTGAGGGAACCGCCAGCACCCTGGACAGAGCAGTGCCGGGTCAGGGGAGCAAGAGGGAGCTCCAGCCTGACTGGCTGAAAGACTGAAGTCCAGATACAGGGGCAGAGAAGGTGCTAGGGCTACAGGGAAGTGGCCCAGGGAAATGGACGCCAGGGTTGAAGGAGATGCAGTGCATGGCTGCTGCCTAGAGCTGTCGGAACCCAGGGTAGTGGGAGGGCCCAGGTCTCCTCCCCAATCCCACCACTGAGGAGAGTGGCCAGTGAAAGGCTGCAGTTTGCCACTGAAGCAAGTGGCTAGAACCTTGGGCTGCAGTCGGCCACGGAGGCAAGTGGCTGGACAGAGGACAGTTGTTCCCCCAGAATGGGGGGGGAATGGAATGGGGCACGGCCGGAGGGCTGTGTCCTGAAGAGGATGCCACGATCCTTGAGGCAACGTGGGTCCGGAGCAGAAGTGACGGTGGCGAGACACCACCGGAGGAGGGCGCCCTGCAAAAAGACTGAGCTAATTCGCAGAACGACCAGCAGGAGGCACCATGGTGGTGAGTTGGCACAATTACATAACCGTGGAGCCATTTATCTAAGACAAGGGTTATGGCATACTTAACCACACTTATGCTAATTTATGCTTAAGCTAATGTTTTACAGGATACAGACCTGTAGGTTTCTTGCATTTCAGCTGAATATAATGAAAGCCACTAAATATAATGAAGGCAAGTCAGGGAATAATAGGCAAGCTTGCCCTACAGGCTACAGATTGTAACAGCCACTGTTAAATATTTGACATGAAGCCTTTTAAACACAGTATTAATTCATGTATAAATTTATCACATTTAAAGAAATATGCAATAAGTACTACGAAAATAAATACAGTCCTATTAAAAGCTTTGTGATTCCCTGTCAGCACTGGATGGCTCTCATAAGTTTACACAGGGCCACAAGGTTAAGCTGACAGCAGTGGGGACTGATTCAGGAGGTTTCTAGTTCAACACATAGGTGGAAGGATATACTTGGGTTCTCATTTTTGGGGCTGAAAGTAGAAGTCTGTAGGGCCAGAAATTGCACAGCATGTTGAGAGAGTGGAAGATGGAGCATTTTTGAAGTCTTGGGCCATAGCTATGGGAAAGGGCAGTAAAATTCTTTCTTCCTGTAATGTCCACAAAGTCCCAGTTAACAAAACTAATCAGGCTGCTCACCACTTATAACAATCTGGCTGCCTCATATTAGCCCAGACCTGTAGAAGAGCTCTGTGTAAGTTGGAAAGCTGAAGCTGGTCCAATAAAAGATATTACCTCACCCACCTTATCTCTCTAATTGGGAAAGACTTTTACTTATTTTAGGAGATTTTTCTACCTATTTGGGGATAAGTTCTATCAGATTTGGACAGTATTATCCAGAAAATGGTTGAATTGTGGCTGGATGAAACAATCACTGTCCCATATGGTTGAGTATTGACTGCTTTTACCTACTGAAGATACAGACGTACTTGAGGATCAGTGACCTACAATAAGCAATGTGCAGTCATGCCCCTCATGGTTATTAAAAACAAGCAGAGTGGAAGGGTTAGGATTATTATTGACATACTGCTAACACTTTCTTATGGAAGGGCAAGATGCCCACTTCCCTCTAATGAACAATTGTTTGTCCTTTGTCTTCACTTTGATCGTTTTGCCAGTTACCAACCTGTACCTTCAGATTTTGTATGGGTTTTTTTGGAGGGGTAGTGGTGGCAAAGCAGTTCTTCTATTATCTGCAGCCTTCTTACTGACCCCTTTCAATCTGGCTTTGAATCTGGGTACAGTCAGTATTTGTGCTTATTTCTTTAAGAGACTGTCTGCCCTGTGAAGGACAAGATCAAGTGTCCATGCAGATTCTGGTATCATTATGAAAGGCTACTGATGGAGGAGCATAATTATGTGTTCCTGACTCAGTGAATCTTGGCAGTAACTGACAGAAATCACGCCTGAGAAGCTCTACGATCCAGGACTGTATGGATGGAGGATGGTGGAGCGAAGGTGGGATTGAAAACAGTTTCAAATCTGATTTCTTATTAAGGCATAGCTAGATGGTGGAGTGTTTTAAAGAAGAAGATAAGTTTGTGCTTTGTGCAAGGGTTACACTAAAATCTAAAACACTCCTTTTGGATTTTTGGCTAATCTTGAATTCTCAGATAGCAGCAGTTGAGTCTGTCTAGGACGTTGTGGTCTTTCCTTACTGCTGTCCTTGCCAGAATTATCCATGCTTTTGTTTGTGTGGGGTTTTTTTTTATTCAACTCGGGAGCTACCCTTAAAAACTATTCAGAAATTTTTGCTAGAGCTGGCTTGCTTAGTGGTGCTTCTTGAGTACAACAAATTACACCTACACTGGCTACCAACTTGTTTCTGGCTGAGACTCAAGGCATTATGTATAAATTCCTACACTGCTTAGGGACCTGGTTTTCCCTAAGACCACCTCTGTCTTTATGTTCCATCTTAAGAGCTGAGATCCGTGAGGATGCTTTTGTTATACATACTAGATTTGACCTCTGAGGCTGAGCTCTCTCACTGGAGTATCCTCCACTGAAAGCTACATCCTCCACTGGTCCAACGTAGTCCTTACTTCAAACCTTGAAAGTACAAAATAAACAGGCTAACTACTTACTCAGGCTTTTGCTTGAGGAATGACCTGATTAAGTGGAGTTTTCTGTGGTTAGCAACAAGTTCTTTTGAGGTCAAAATTATTTCTTACTTTTTTGTGGGTTTTATTTATTTTTTAATTTATTTTATTGTTCGATGTGGGCCTGATCCAATGACCATAAAAGTAAATGGAGCAAAGTTTTACAAATCAAAAAATTAGATTCAATTGTCAAATGTTAATCACTCTGCCATTTTAAGGTTTTTAAAAAAAAAATGTTTGAAAGTGCTAGGCAGAAGCAAAAATTAAATTTTTAGAAAGGGCCTTATGCAGGTATGAAGTGGCCTTATTTGCTTCCCTGTGATATCTCAAAAAACAGCTGCAACAAAACATGTTCTTGTGAATGTGTAAATTACTTTACAGCCTGAGATCTTGTTTCATTTTAAGCCAAGGTTAAATATTCATGTTTCAGTTACAATTCCCATGAAAAAGTGTATGGCGATAAATTGTACCTGCAGCATACTATTATGGCAATTATAACACATACTAAGGTCTAAAAGCACAAACAGAGAGAAAATGTACACAAAGTAAGTTTTAAATGATCATTCTTTCATTGGCCAAAGAGCTGCTTCTTAATGACAGAGACATCCCTCAAGGGAGGGAGGCAGGGGCGCAGGGCACAGGCACCGGCTTTTTCCTTTGCCCGGGGGTGCTCAACTCCTGCTCAGCTCCAGGCCTCACCCCCCACTCCACCCCTTTCCCCAAGCCCCCATCTCTGCACTGCCTCTTCCCACTGAGTTCTGCCCCCTCCCCCACCTCATTCCATCCGGCCTTTTCCCATCCAGTTCCGCCTACCCTCCCTCTCAGTGCCTCTTGCACGCCTCGGAACAGCTGATGGCAGCTGCTGGGACGCACTGGGAGGGAGGGGGAGGAATTGATTGGTGGGGCTGCCGGCAGATGGGAGGCGCTGGGGGGGGAGGAGGGAAGCTAGCTGCCGATAGGTGCTAAGCACCTGCTAATTTTTTTCTGTGGGTGCTCCATCCCTGGACCACCACGGAGTTGGCGCCTATGCGGAGAGCATGAGAGAGCTCATTACAGCCGAGTTGGCCCAGCTGCAGGGTCAATTACAGTAACATCCCTTAAGGACCTCACAAGAGTGGAAGATCAGTGTAATTTCATTCCATCCTACCCCACTCCCCTGTCACACCTCTTACCCTCGGTTGGAGCCTGAGACAGGAGACTGCCTCCAAGTGAGTTTCCACCAAAAGAGTTTCCCTTCACAAGGGATATTACTTATCACCAGAATCCTGCCCCTTTGTGCCACCTGAGCAGTGCAACGGTGTCACATCATAGTGGACAATCTGGCCGTAGACATAGTGCCCTGTGCACATGACTCAAAAGAACTCCTAAACCTAAATCTTGGGATTATATACCAATTTCTTCCATGGTCTTAGAAAAGTCATGCACCTAAATTTCAGTCAATACTGAAATGAGATTAAGGTTTTCCTATCTCACAAGATTATGAAGATTGTTGAAGATAAAAAGTGCTATACAATTACTACATATGATTATCATGATTGTCATATCCTGTTCAATGAAATGCCTCAGCATGTTTCCTCCCAACATCACACCCATCACTGAATTGTCCTGGAGTGTGGAGCCTGTGTAGAATAGGAAGATATAGTCCACTTCCTCTCCCACCCTTCAAAGATGCCATGTTTTAATGATGCAATAAAAAATAAGGGCTTTAAAATATATATATTTTATATATATATTTTAAAGCCCTTATTTTTTATTGCATCATTAAAACATGGCATCTTTGAAGGGTGGGAGAGGAAGTGGACTATATCTTCCTATTCTACACAGGCTCCACACTTTCCACACACATATAAAATACATAAACCATTGTGCCTTTAATTTGTATGCACAACTACAACTGCATGTGAAAAATTCAAGTAACTATCTAAGGTATTTATATGGCTCCCATCAACATAGTACCTGAGTGCCTCACAATCTTAAGTTTTTATCCTCACAACCTCACTGTGAGGTAGGAAGTGCTATTATCTCCATTTTATGGAAGGGAACGGAGGCACACAGAGGCTAAGTGACTTGATCAAGGTCACACAGGAAGTTTGTGGTAGAGCAGGGAATTAAACCCAGGTCTCCCCAAATCCTAAATTAGCATCCTATCCACTGGGCCAACCTTCTGCTTTAGTTGTTCAAGCAAATGGTCAGTTATGCATCTACATGGCCATTTGTGCCATTCTGTAGTAAACTGAAGTGTAAATTAGATACAATTGTATATGCAGTTTAAAAAAATCAACCCAGTTAAGATTTATCATCCAACTTCTACAGAATTAGCTATATAGAAATTTAGGTTATTTATGCTTGAAAGGATTAGATTTTAATCAGTAAATGTCATTAATAAGGAATTGAGAGGAAGGTGGTGATCACAGAGAATCTGATCTTCACAGACTTAACAAGGGATAGTAAATAACTGACATGATAAAACACCTCAACCTGTTTTTGATAGTCAGTAAGTACTACTAATATACTTGCACACAAACCTAAGCTCTATAAATGTGAGAGCTAACCATACCTATGAGAGAGATGAAATATGACCGTGAGAGGTGCTCCACTGGAGAGTGGAGTGTTGCGATTCATGCCAGGGAACTGTTCATGGGCCTTGCCTGGGGCTCTAGCTTTTGTATCAGCCTGGTTGAAAAGTGTGAAGATCTACCCCTCTAGTGGCAGTAAAGGGGAAGGGAATTTGTCTATATACTGCTCCTCCAGAGGCTCCTGACTGTTGTTAGGAAAGGGGCCACAGCTTTAAAATGGGACAATAATGCTAACCCATGTTTGTCAAATGCTTTGAGATCTATGGAGGAAAGTATTATATGTTTTATTAGTAGTAGGAGACGTCTGATAAACTGAAGCTCCAGCTCCCACTAGCAGTTGGAAGGTGCAAAGAGTCTTGGTCTCCATCTCTCTCTCTCCCCTTCACAGCCTCCCGCCTGCTCTGATGGCAAAGAGGTCTCTGTTACTGTATCCCTCCCTGCTAAGCCTCCATTTTTGAGGTCCTCTTCCTCCCTGATTAACTCTAGTACCTCCTTTCCCAAGCAGCACTGTGACACTGACAAATTTCTTGACAGGTTTACTTCTTTAGTTTCTGGGTTTATTTTTCTGGATCCACAGGGTTCTGAATAGCAACAGTAAAATTGACCAGAATCTTATTAACTTCACTCTGCTGTTGCTTGGCAGAACTCTGAGCAGCAAATGTACTAGAGATGTTTGTCTGCTGGCTGAGGAGAACACTGCTTTACTTTAATATCTTTACAAAAGTACCAAATACAAGTTTATTTTAAAATTATTATTAAATTCTACAGAAATTGTTAGCTTAGGCCTCCAAACCCTAATGAAAGATTCCTCCTCCTCACCAGCAAGTAAGTGACTTTTTAATATCACTTTTAACTATATCTGTTCACATCACAGTAATATTGTATGATAGTCAGTGAAGCTTGAGAACTTCACGTGAAAGATGTGCTACAAATGCACTAACAGCAATGTAGTCCTTCCTCTTTCGTCTTTCCTCCCATCCCTCCCTTCTATTCACCACTGCTGTTACATCTAAAATATATATTATACTTTTTGGGCCCAAGATTGTGTCTGAGTTTCCCTTGTGATGCACACATCTTTGGGCACTGTAGCACAGTCACTTTGCTTTTACAAAACTACTTACTCATTAAAATACATGGTTGGTACTTACGGCTCGTGCTGCTAATGTCATTAGTACTCCTGTTAAAAATGTTAAATAATATCCTGGGTACACTCCATGCCAAATGGCTGAAAGGATGAAGGTCTGGATCGTAGGACTGAAGGAAGCTCGCTCATAGCATACTCTAACAAATGAAGTAAATGTATTAAAGGCAAAGGGTATAAGGGAGAGAAGATGATCAACAATAGTGCCAATAACCATTTAAAACCTAACAAGCCTTAGATTAAATAGCAGTTGCTATTTGATTACATAGTTCTATTGAATCTTGGACTTAAACATTAACATAATATGATTTACAGAAAATGCTATAACTTTACTCTCTGCTTTGATACCAGATCTCAGTGCTACTATGTATGCTCCTTCACAATGGCGTGACACCACTCCTGAAAGGCAGAACTCTACTGGTTAGCTACTATAGCTGGATGGGAAATGCATTACCTGTCCAATGAGATTTTTTTTGAGATTTCCAAAAAAAAGTTCCCATCCCAAACTGGGATGAAAATGTTCATGAACCAAAAATCTGAACAAATTCAGACTGGGTCAATTGAAATGTTTCATTGCAATAATTTCAAAACATTTAGTTTCAATATTGACCTTTAGTTTCTTTAAGCCTTTTTTCTTTACTATAAATTAACTTAATTTTGAAATGAAGTCATTATGATCCCCAAACTGGAGCTTTTCCAGAAATAGGAAAACACAGAAATGGGACATCTCAACAATTTAATTTTTTTTTTCAAAATGGGAAACTTATTAAAACCACCTCTTTATAGCAAACAGTTTTGTTTTTGACAAATTGGAATTTTCTGATTAAAAAAGGTTTTGTTGAAAAATTCCCAACCAGCCCTAGTAGGGAGTATGTCTCTAGACCCTCAGCTATGTGTGTGACTGCACCTTCATGCTGACTTCTCTGGCAATAAATTCTATGACATCATGAGTTTGGCTTGCAAATAGGTGCTTACATTAGCAGACATAGTTTGATCTTCCCTGCAATAAAATTTAAATTATTAAAACCATTTCTGCTTTTCAGGGATGGAACAAAGGTTTGGGGAGGAGGGTGTACACCCCTCCACACACCCCTCTTGTAAGGAAAGCAAGTTTGAGGGATACACCTTACTCTCTGGAGGAGGCAGTTGATGGTGTGTTCCACTGTTTGAAGAGCGGGTTTACATTTGCTGGGAGCACTTTCCCTGTTATAAGCCGTGTTGGACTTGGAGGGAGGAGTTTGATTAGACAGAGCAACTACAAAGCCATAGAGCTCCTAGTAGCATGTATGCATTCCCTAATCACTGAACGAGATCTGGTATCACAGCAGGACTGTAATACTTGCTCTGAGAATGAGTATCAATCTACTCTACAGGCTTTATTCCACATCTCCACCCTACCATTGGAAATGCACTGCTAATTCAAGAGGCCAATTCAGCAGAATACATATGAATCAACTATAGGTTGCAGAAGACTGCAGTTACTGTCTTTACACAGGTTGTCTATTCAGAGATGCTAGTCATCTTTTGCATAGTGCCAAAACTTAGGAAAGACATCTTCACAACTAGAAGTTACTTCATAGAACAGGAATCTTATATAAATTGGCTTCTCCTGATTACCAACATCCTATTTCCTGGACATGTGGCTATTAAGTTTCAGCAGTCCAAAGTGTTTAGTAAAGGCATATGTAAGGCTCCAAGATGGGAGTCTACCCAGACTGCCAGCTATTAATAAAGTTCATCTCCTGAGGGGAAAATGGACCTGTCAATATAATTGCCAAGAAGGATGGGCATTTTCTGCCTTCTATTCACCTAGCTGAAGTAGGATGTTTCATTTGACTCTATTAATCCATCATCACAACCATTCCAAGGGGGAACAGCAGGGAAGCATTAGCCCATTGGGAACCATCTCTTATTTCTGGCCAAGCCAGGGAACAATGAATCTGCCAATTACATAAGGGTACCGAAGAAGACAATGTGTACACAGCATACTCTCCCAACTGCATTCCCATGTAGTTTAGAGCTTGCAGTGTAGTTTCTAGGAAGGGAGAGGGTGCAGACAGTTCCCATTCACAATACAGGGAAGATTCTGTGACTGGGTAGCTAAAAAAGCTCATAGGGTCCTCCACAGGCCAGCAGCCAGAGGCAGATAACGCTATAATTAAAGCATAGCATCTATTATGCAGCTGCATTGGTTTAGGATCTCTAATAACAAGTATTCATAGATTATTTTTAAAGATAAGTAATCAAGAAACTTCAAAGTAGAAAAGTTTTCTTTTAAATACAGTACCTTTTAAGCCAAAGAGCTGTTTGAATATTCCAGTTATCAAGAAACATCTTGAAACTTGTTGAAAACTATAAAACCAAAACACTAATTATTTCTGCAAAACGTAAAGACGCCATATTAAAGAGTCATGCTGTATTTCAGAATAGTGTGATACACAAACCAAGTATTCTTTGGGGATGAGCTGAATAAGGACAGCAGGAATTTACTCAAGCACTCTATTATGAGCCTGTTTTTATTCCTTAATTTGTAACTCTACATTTAGAGTATTCATAATCACAAAAAATCCCACAAGCTAGTTGGCTTGCAGAAGATATCCAAAATGTATGTGATTTGTCACTCCTTCCCCCAGAGACTGACTGTCACCTCTGATTTGTGACCCCTTTGCTATCCTGAGAATAGAAAAAGTGTAAGACAATTTAATGCCTTTAAAATTTTCTACATGAGCACAATTTTATTTGAAAGAGCCATGAACAAACCTCTATATGCTGGATTCTCAGATTTGATATTAAATCCCAGCGTGATGCTCCATTTTTGTCATATCCTCTAAAACCAAACCCTGCTGCATTATTAATTGCATCTGCTACAACGAAACAAGAGAAAACAATTGACGTAAGTAGTTATAAACTGCCTACATTACAAATATTGTGCATCATATGACAAGTACTTTGTACACGTGATTTGTTGTATTAATGTACTTTTGGCTGTATATTTAAATATTTAGAAGCACCTAGAGTCACTGGATTAGGCACTAACTATCAAGAGAAAAGAATAAGACAAATAAGGATATATGTTTGCAAACCAAGTCATTTTCAATCTTAAAATAATTTTTATAAAAAAGGAAAAGCAAACAGGCATATAACACACCATCCGTTTCACAATGTAGGCACCTTCTCCTATCACAGTACATTTATTTCTATTTGGTCCTTTCTTTCTACTTGGGAGAGGGTATCTTTGCCTTCCAATATGCCTGTTTGATCAAACTGATAGAGGAACCCATTCAAGCTCACTGTGATGCATAGTATTAACTACCACCCAAAGAGAAGAGAAAAATTGGAATTTGATCAGTTCTATTTTGAATATAAACTGAACTCAATTTAAAATTACAAAGCATGGGCATATCCACTGGTTGCAGTGGTTTGAGAAAGTGTCCCAATGTTCAGATGCCTTCCTTCACTTATGCGGGATACATGAGCTGAATATGTAAACACAAAAATAAAATTGTCTCACTGCATGATGTTTCAGATAGCATACCAAAGTCTGATGCTCTAAATATGTGCCTGTTAAAAATCAATGGGGAAAAAAATCAACTACTGAGAAAGACATGATTTCTAATGTGTACTCAAAATTGCTTCTAATAGTACAAGTCCTGATATCAGGACAACCCACAGTTCCTTTCTGATATCAGTGAAGTTTGGGAGGAAATATCAAAACATATTATAGAAAATGCGCAAATGTGTGGCCAAATGAAAAGAGGGAAATGTCCTGGCAACGAGACATGGTGATGATCCAACGATGTGCCAGAGGCAGTGAAGAAGGAAAGGTTTAAGCAATGGCAGAAAATAAAAACGGTGGAAAGTTATGAGGAATGCAAGTTTATAAAGATAACAACACAAAGAGCAGTTGCAGAAACTAAGGGTCAGATATTTAAAGACTTGTAAGCAGTCCTACTGATGAAGGAAGGGGGAAAAGGAATTTATAAATTAGCCAAGAATAGGCATAGAAGCACAGAGAACTTGGGAACTGTAAAGTGTGTCAAAGATGAAAACGGAAGAGTACTGGTGGACGATAGTGATATCACTAGGAGGTGGCAGCTGTTTTATGAGAAGCTGCTCAGTGAAGACAATGTGAAGAAACCACCTAAGGAAGTATGTGCAGGAAACAGTGTCACAAGACTTCTCATCATGGTGGAGACTCAGACAGGGTTCAAGGTTATAAAACTGGTAAGGCAGTGGGACCGGCCAACATACCAATTGAGCCATTTAAAGCATTAGACCATGAGGGAATGGGGACAATGATGATCTTTTTCAACTTAATTTTCTGCACTGGAAAAAGGCCAATAAGTGGAGGAAGAGCACATTGGTTCCTATCTTTAAGTGTAAAGGAGATGTGCAAGAAAGTAGTACTTACCAACCCATCCAATTAATGAGTCACACTTTGAAATGGCTGGTAAGAATAATCGAGAAAGGACTTCGGGAGGAGCTGGAACATCAAATAAGCAACAACCAATTCAGGTTTATGCAAGGAAGATCAACACAGGAAACAGTGTTTTCAGCCCAAATATTACAGAAGTACAGAGAGAAATGCAAGGGATTGCACTTAGTGTTTGTGGATTCAGAGAAGGCTTATGACACAGTTCCTAGAGAACTGTTATGGTGATGCCTGTGGTCATGCAATCTGCAAGAGACATATGTTAAAACTATCATGGACATGTATGAGAGTAGCACAACAATAGTGAGAAGCAGCAGTGGCTACAATGAATCATTCACTGTGGGGATAGGTCTACATAAAGGATCAGCCGTAAGCCCATTCCTAGTTCCGATTATAATAGACACATTGACGCAGGAGATTAGGAGAGAGGCTCCCTAGAGCATGGCTTTTGCTGACATGTTGTGCCATGAAAATTAATACAAACTGGAAAGGGACCTAGAACAATGGAGGGCTACAATAGAAGAAAATGGCTTACAAAAGACAGAATACATGTAAAGTTTAATTGAGAGGGACAATGAGAAATCAATAAAGTTAGATGGTATAGAGTTAAACTCTGAACCTCAGTTCAGTGTTGAGCCATGATGAGAATGTGGATGCAGATGTTAGGAGCTGCATGAAGAGCAGGTGGTGTAAATGTAGGGAGTTGATGGGGATTATATGTGCCAAGTACACTAAAGAGCAAAGTGTAGAAGATCATGATTAGGCCAGCCATGACATCTGGGTCGGAACACTGGTCAATGAGGAAGAGAGAAGAACACTACTTCATACTGCCAAAACAAGAATGCTCAGGTGAACACTGGGTAAGACAACAGCTGCTAAGCTATGCAATTAAATGGGATGAGCTATGATGCAGGCAGCCTCCATTATGGAAAAGCTGAAGGAGTACAGGTTGAGATGTCCGGGTCACATAACATGGCAAGATGTGAGATACATTGGCCAGAGAGTACAAGAACTAACAGTCACGAGCCGAAGACCTAGATGCTAAAGGAAGACATGAAGGAGGTTGGCATCCAAGGTTGATCTTGGATGGCACCTTTGACAAGAATGCTTAGAGATGAAGAACAAGAACCGCTGACCCGATTGACAGGACAAGGTAAAGGAAAAGAAGACTAGTTACAGCAGAATAAGGACCTGCAGTAAAAGACCTAGGGGTTACAGTGGACGAGAAGCTGGATATGAGTCAACAGTGTGCCCTTGTTTCCAAGAAGGCTAACGGCATTTTGGGCTGTATAAGTAGGGGCATTGCCAGCAGATCGAGGGATGTGATCATTCCCCTCTATTCGACATTGGTGAGGCCACATCTGGAGTACTGTGTCCAGTTTTGGGCCCCACACTACAAGAAGGATGTAGAAAAATTGGAAAGAGTCCAGCAGAGGGCAACAAAAATGATTAGGGGGCTGGAGCACATGACTTATGAGGAGAGGCTGAGGGAACTGGGCTTATTTAATCTGCAGAAGAGAAGAATGAGGGGGGGATTTGATAGCTGCTTTCAACTACCTGAAAGGGGGTTCCAAAGAGGATGGAGCTCATCTGTTCTCAGTGGTGGCAGATGATAGAACAAGGAGTAATGGTCTCAAGTTGCAGTGGGGGAGGTTTAGGTTGGATATTAGGAAAAGCTTTTTCACTAGGAGGGTGGTGAAGCACTGGAATGGGTTACCTAGGGAGGTGGTGGAATCTCCTTCCTTAGAGGTTTTTAAGGTCAGGCTTGACAAAGCCCTGGCTGGGATGATTTAGTTGGGGATTGGTCCTGCTTTGAGCAGGAGGTTGGACTAGATGACCTCCTGAAGTCCCTTCCAACCCTGATATTCTATGATAATAACCTTCCTTTCTTCTTTGAAAAATTGCCTCTAACCTGTGTTAGTTCAGTATGAGTCTAGAATAAAACAAATATACAAATAAAAACAATATATTTAAGTTGCAATAGGAAATACAAATTTAGAAGACAGAACACTGGAAGTATACTACTGTGCTAAAGTAAGTGTACTTTACATGACAGTGGAATATGCCTGAAATCTTTAACCTTTTTATTCCCCTTTTCTTAACAGCTGCTCTAAGGCAACTAAACTTCCTTTGCTCGCTAATCCATACCCATGATATCAGGCAAGTCAGTGGGATAATTTTTTCCCCCTTTTTCTCAGAGGCCACATATTAAAACTTTTTATATCTATTGCTACCATTTTCACAACACATTTCCTCCGTCAGGTAGAGGCTATACCAGGGATCGGCAACCTTTGGCATGCAGCTCGCCAGGGTAAGCACCCTGGCAGGCCGGGCTGGTTTGTTTACCTGCCACGTCCACAGGTTCGGCCGATCACGGCTCCCACTGGCTATGGCCGCTCCAGGCCAATGGGGGCTGCGGGAAGCGGCGCGGGCCGAGGGATGTGCTGGCCGCCACTTCCCGCCGCCCCCATTGGCCTGGGACGGCGAACCGCGGCCAGTGAGAGCCGCGATCGGCCGAACCTGCGGACGCGGCAGGTAAACAAACCAGCCTGGCCTGCCAGGGTGCTTACCCTGGCAAGCCGCGTGCCAAAGGTTGCCGATCCCTGGGCTATACATTTCACTCAGTTATTCAGCTGTCAAGAAAGTCTGACGCAGCTTATCTAAGAGATTCTTCTGACCTCTACTGGCCCACAAGACAAAATTTGTGATATTTTAAAAAAAAGTACCCTAACCTAATAATTTCTCATATTCTATAGCACCACCAATTAACATTTATTAAATTTAATTTTTGTAAATAAGGAGAGAACCTGCTGCTCTATTTGAGGCCATGCATAAGAAATATCAGCTTGCCACACTTTTTTAGGATCAAGTTAGAAATACAGTACCAGAAAGTAACACCAATTCCATAACAACTTCCTAACTAAAGGAGGAAACAGTGCTGATAGCATACACATCAGTATGCATTTTAACATATTTGTAAAGAGCTTTAGCATTTGCAAGGAATAAAAATAGATAAAAACCTCAAAGCATTGCATTCAGCAAAACACCAATGTCATCATGCATTCTGCTCAGGCCCTTAGAGCAGTTACAATGAAGTAGCAGCAAAAGAGGGCAAGAACTAAATGAAGCACTGATCCAATAAAGTTTGTCCTTCCATATTTTATCAAAGCCAGGCTGGTTCAACTCTGCTACCAAACACAGTACAGACAGAACCCCCTCTGAGGAGATACTCCAACAGTGCAAGTTTAAGCACTTTTCAGCTGGCTTCCATCCTTGACAGATGATAATACTGGTGTTTTTAGGCACAATATTCCAAAGTATGTCATTCTTCAACAAAACCTAGAATTATTCTGTACCCAGACAGACTGAAAATACTTCATTCACTGAGCAGGAATTAAACTAGCAGCTGAAAGTGAGTCATGCTATTCTACTAAACTCTTTACTGCATTGGTTTCCCCTCAGTTTTCATGCAGAGTTATGCAACAAATATATAAAACAAAATATATAATATATAATACAAAAATATAATAAATATTTCCATGGCACAAACTTCTGGAAGTTGAATATTTTTTCCCTAAATGACTTGGAAAGGAAAAATATTGTTTAAAATACAACACCCATTTAGTGCCTCAAACAAGGGCAATATATATGTATTCTTCTTTTAGCAGGCCATTAAAGTTTTTAATAAGAACAAGGTGAAATGTTTACTATCAATATAGGAAACTGCACTTTACATTGCAGTTATTGCTGACCATATTACTATACACTACAATATATCCATATTGAGTTATGCAGTTTGTTCTTGCAGTTGGGCTATTCTAAATAAGATTTTTTTTTGGTCACTGACTGCAAGGAAGAGGTTTAGAATGGATATAAATGGGTGTGAAAAGTAAAGTACAGAAGTCTTAAATTAAAATGCACTATGTAATTAAACTAGTTTTAAGAAAATTTTAAAGGGATAAAAATACCATTTCTCATTCAAATATATCAAATACATGTTTTATTGAGGTATTAAATATTCATCAGGCCCTGGAATCTAGTTTGCAAAATACACGTCTATGCTTAAATTTATGTTAATGGGCAACTATAAAATTCATTGTCCCTTGCCTAAAGTCTCAGTTCTAAAATTACTTCTTTCTAAGACCCCAAGAGGGCACTCTCTCTTTTAAATTCATACCCAACATACAGTACTTTTAACTGTAAAGAAAAGTACAAACACATTTTTAGTTGCTTACCTAAAGTCCATGCAAAATAGTATTTGGGCCTGGCAGCCATTAGAGACACATACAGGTAGATAATCCTCATAGGCAAAGATACTGTAGCTCTGAAGTTATCATCAATGTTGTATTCCACAGGTAAAGTTTTTGTGACAGTCATATGAAATAATAAGGAGAACCCACAGATTAAGAGTTTCTGTGTCACAGCTATCTGAAAAGTGCAATATAGGAGAGTTTGTGAGCTTCATCTTTTTTATTAAGCTTTCTGAAACAAAAGTAATTGATAATCTTCCCTAAATAGGTGTATGTCACTTCCCGATAAACACATGCTATGAACTTTAAATTTTTAATGACATTTACAAGCTAAAAGGATAAGAGGAAAAGGAAATATTCCTGCCTGGATTATGCTATGACCCTTCCTTCTTAAAGTAAGAATTGTTAAATCAAAGTCTGACAGCAATTAAGAACCTTGAAAAATCCCTTGAATAAATGGGAACACCATTCATACTTCCAGCTTTTCATAATGGTATCAAGAATTATCTAAACAGATAAAAATTAAGATGTCATTATCAAGATTATCAATTGGTCATTTGAGGTTAGTGCATCTTTTTCACAGAACCCACAGACAGACAGTGGCAAAGAGTCCCCTTCTCCACTTTTAATGACATACCAATCAAACATCAATTGGAGTTTATTCAAGCCTATAAGTACTAGTATCTCCTTGTTTTCAGTTCCTCTTCAGTAACTTTTAGAAAGACAAGATGTAAAATGTTGTCCAAATCAATATATTAAGCACCACTGTGGAGGATGTTTCATAGTATTATATACAAGATTTAAAATTATAACAATTTCTAAATGTATTTAACTGGGATTTACATTGGAATCCTTCCCTCTGGTTTTATGAGGCCTTGTTTTCCAGCTAGAGTGACCAAGGCAGAAGAAGGTCAAGTAACTCACCCAAGGACACACAGATTCTGACCCAGTATCCCTCGAAGCCCAGTCCTTTTGCTCTTGCCATTTTTTTTAAAACATAGATCGGGTTCCATTATAAAATGCGCACAAGCATAGGTGCTGGAAGTAGGGCTGCTGGGGGTGCAGCAGCACCCCCTGGCTTGAAGTGGTCTCCATCATACACAGGGTTTACAGTTGGGTTCAATGGCTCTCCGCATCCCCACTATACAAATTGTTCCAGCACCTCTGCACATAATGAGTAACACATAACATTTGCTGTTTTAAATACATAGTCTTCTCTATATACCAAGGACAAAAGGTCCCATATGATGTGTAAGTTGCTGAAGTATCTTTAATATACTAAAGAAGCACCTAAAGTGTCCATGCACAAGTTAATCAGTGAAGAGCTGCAGTCATTTAGGTTCTACTTGTATTCAAAATTCTCTGTTTCTCGCAATAGTTTAATTGAGACTAAAATATGGATATACATTTACCATTATAATTCTATTAATATTAAACTTGCCAGGAAAATAATTCAATGTGGCCTGATTTTGGCTATAAAAGTCTTAAAACAGATAAGAGGTAGCTAGTTCCTTGTTCTCTCCACCATACTTCCAATATTTTCCCATACTTTCGGAGACAATGTCCGATTTCAAATAATGTGTAATTATACACATAAAGATGTAAGATAACAAGGTAACTTCACCACCACCATGAATGAAAATACTTAAAAAAAACAACCAGTAATGAAGTGATCAATATTGTTTTCCCAGCTTAGATATTACTGTCTCTCCTTCCCAGTCAACCACTCTGTTCTCTCCTGTGCCTTCTGTTCAAGTTGTTGTGTACCTTCTTGTGTGATGTGCAGAGTGACAGCAAAAAATTGCTATAATCCTGATATTTCACATGTCAACAGACAGCATTTCAGAGATCAAGATTTTAGCAAGCTTTATTTTGCTGGCCTAACTGAAGTGTATTAATAAGAGGCCTGATGAATTCATCACATCCAATAATCCACAAGTAATGCTGCTTCCAGGAGATGGAAAGAACTACTGCAATGGAGAATATAGTGGAAACTATTTATAACACTCAACAATTTTCAGAAGACAAAAAAAATCTTATCTGATACAACAATTTGTAGACCTTTACTGCATAATGAAGTCAATACTGATGATTTTGATGTAGGAAATTCATTAGGCAATAGATAAACCAAACAGATAACAGGATTTGAGAGCCATTCTTTAGCATAACAGGAAAGCACTATTAGAAGAATCCTTGTAATTTAGATTTTATTTTATTTTAGCTACCACACACAGATTTAATTTTCCTTTCTTTCAATCTTAACACACAAGTGGAGATTAAAAGTGAGAATGTTCAGTTGGTAACAAGATCATATGTGGTAAATAAGGGGTTAAGTAAAACTATGAGGAAAATTATGTATGTCTGGTATAAAAAATACTTGCATACTTCACAGAGAGTATCTTGGGAAAAGATTTGGAGGGGGGGAACCATGTCGGATAATCAGCTGAACATGAACTTACAGTGCGATGTTATGGCCAAAAGAGCTAATGCAATCATTGGATGCATAAACAGGGGAGCTTTGAATAGAAGTAAAGAGGTTATTTTACTTCTTAATTTAGTTCTGGTGCAACCATTGCTGTAAATACTGTGTCCAGTTTTAGTGTCCACAATTTGAAAAATATGTTGATAAATTGGGGAGGGTTGAAAGAAGAGTCATGAAAATGATTAAAGGATTAGAAAACATGCCTAACAGTGAAAGACTAAAGGAGTTCTTTTTGTTAAGCTAAATAGAACGAAGGTTAAGGGATGACTTGATCACACAGTCTATAAATACCTACATGGGGAACAAATATTTGATAACAGGCTCTTTAGTCTAGCACAAAAGGTATAATACGATCCAATGGCTGGAAGTAGAAGCTAGCCAAATTCAGTTTGGAAATAAGGCATAGATTTTTAACAGTTAAAAATCTGTCTTATTTCTAAACTGAATTACTCTCACTGTTAATCTATGCCTTATTTCCAAACTGAGTTTGGCTAGCTTCTACTTCCAGTCATTGGATCATAATTAACCATTGGAACAACTGATTATGGGTCCTGGTGGACTCGTCATCAATGGCAATTTTTAAATCAAGATATGGTCTAGGAATTATTTTGGGGAAGTTCTATGGCCTGTGTTATACAGGAGGTCATATTAGATTATCACAATGGTCCCTTCTGGCCTTAGAATCTATGAATTTATGAAAAACAATGTTTTCTGCGTCGGGAATAACATGGAGTTTCCCTTGTTCAGCATGAATCCCAGACAACTGAAGAGACAAACTATAAACTGGACATGTCAGAGAACCTGATGCTCAGATCTGCCTCCCACTAACCAATCATCTAGGTAAGGGAAGATGTGAATCCCTTACATCCTCAGGTAGGCCACCACTATTGCTGCCATGCACTTGGTAAATACTCATGGGCCTGACAACAGGCCAAAGGAAGTACTGTACATTGATAATGCTGGCCTGCCACTACGAATCTCAGAAACTTCTTGTGACTTGGCAATACTGCCATATGGAAGTAGCTGTCCTGGAGATTGAGGGCAGCATAACAATTGTAATTTAGAGAGGGAAGGATGGATGCTAGGAAAACGATATGAAATCTCATATATTTGATATACTTGTTGAGATTTTGAAGGTGGAATATGGGTCTCAGACCCCTCTTGGACCTGGTGATCAAAGTACTGTGAATAAAACCCCTTTCCCTGATGTTGAAGGGGACTTCTTCTATGTTCCCTAGTGGGAATAGAGTCTGAACTTCTTGAAAGAGCACTGCCTTGTAAGATAGGTCCCTGAAAAGGAATGGAGTAGGTGGTGGAAGAAGCGGCTGGAGAGGAATTGAATAGAATATCCCATTCTCATAGTGCTCAGGACACATTTGGCCATCATTATGGCTTCCTAAACACTGAGGAAGTGGGACAAACTGTCCCAGAATGGGGAAGAAATAGCAGAATGATCACCGGTGACTGTATCACTGTCCTCGAGGGAGACGCCAAATGTGCTGCTTCTGCACCGCTGAATGAGGACAGGTACAGGCTGGCTGGTTTTAGTTGGAGTTGGAGGAATCCCTCTGTGACTTCTGCTTCCTCCTCAAAAAATCATGTTGCCTTTGTGGATATCCAGGTTGTCTATAATATTGCTAGGAGCACTGTTGTTGCAGTGCCCTATGCTGACACCTCCTGGGGGCTGAGAAATATGCTCCCAACAAATGGAGCCTTTAAATGAATGCAAAGTCTCATCAGTTTTGTAGGAAAACAAAAATTGACCATCAAAAGGGAGATCATCTAAGACTTGCTGGCTGTCAGAGATTATACCACGGTTTTTGTAACCAGGAAGCTCTCCTCATTGTTATTGCAGAGGCTATCACCCAAGAAGTATCTGCCACATCAAGCGCACACTGGAGTGGCCACCAAGCGTTCTTCTACCAGGAAAGTCCTAAATTCTTCCCATGCATCTTCCAGCAGCTTGTCAGTAAATTCAGCTATACAAAATCATATTTAGTTAACAGCGCCTGTTGGTAAGCTATGCACCAGGAGAAAGGACGCGTAACAGATTTTTCTCCCTAGCAAATCAAGTCTCTTGGACTCTTTCTTTGGGAGTTGATTTGAATCTCCCCTCCCCAAATTATTAAATAATCAGTTTGTAAGCAACTAGAGGATAATAGGGTCATAAGGAATAGCCAAAGGATTTGTTAAAAACAAATCATGCCAAACCAACCTAATTTCCTTTTTTGACAGGGTTACTAATGGATAGGAGGTAGCAGCAGACATTAAATTTCTTGATTTTTGATACAATCCTATATGACATTCTCATAAGGAAAATAGAAAAATATGGTCTAAATGAAATTACTATAAAGTGGATGTACAACTGGTTGAAAGACCGTACTAAAAGAGTAGTTATCAATGGTTCACTGTCAAACTGGGAGCGTGCATTTAGTGGGATTCCTCAGGGGGTCAGTCCTGGATCCATTGCTAGTCAATATTTTCATTAATGACTTGGATAATGGAGCAGAGGGTGTTTTTATAAAATTTGCAGAAGACACCAAACTGGAGGTTAGAGGCAGGATTAGAATTTAAAATGACCTTGACAAATTGGAGAATTGCTATGAAGTCAACAAGATGAAAAATAAAGATAAGTGTAAAATTCTTAGGAAGGAAAAATCAACTGCTCATCTACAAAATGGGGACTAACTGGGTAGGTGGTAGAAATGCTGAAAAAGATCTGGGGATTATAGTGGATCACAAATTGAATATGAGTTAACAATGTGATGTAGTTGCAAAAAAAGCTAATATCATTCTGAGGTGTATTAACAGAAGTATCGTATGTAAGACACAGGAGGTAATTGTCCCACTCTACTTAACACTATGAGAACTCAGCTGGAATACTGTGTCCAGTTCTGGGCTCCAAACTTTAGGAAAAATGTGGACAAACTGGAGAGAGTTCAGAGGAGGGCAACAAAAATTATAAAACTTTTAGAAAACCAGACCTATGAGGGAAGGTTAAACCATGTTTAGTCCTGAGAAAAGAAGACTAAGGGAGGACCTGATGACAATCTTCAAATATGTTAAGGTCTGCTATAAAGAGGACAGGGATCAATTGTTCTCCATGCCCACTGAAAGTAGGACAAACTGCAGCAAGGGACATTTAGATTAGATATTAGGAAAGCTTTTTAACTATAAGGGTAATTAAGCCCTGGATCAGGCTTCCGAGGGAGGTTGTGGAATCCCCATCACTGGAGGTTTCTAAGAAAGGGTTGAACAAAACACCTGGAAGGGATAGTCTAGGTTTACTTGGTCCTGCCTCAGCACAGGGGGCTGCACTTGATAACCTCTCAAAGTCCCTTCTGGCACTACATTTCTATGATTCTATCATGTGACCTCTCATTGGCAGCAGTGACCACATGGGAGTTTGGGGCAGGATGGGAATAAAAACACTTGAAGCCTTGCATTGGGACATGGTATAATTTTTCCATGCACTTAGCTGCAAGAGCTAAGGAGGCTGGTGTGTGACATAAGGTCTTTGCAGGTTCTAAAAGAGCCTCATTAATAGGATGATCTACCCTTCCAGAGGCCACCACCTGGAGAATGTCCAAAACCTTATCAGTGTTCTCTTGCACAAGCTCAACTTGCATACCCAAAGCCACAGCCATTCTCCTCAGCAGACCCAATAAGATTTTAAATCCTCCAGAACTGGAAAGGAGTCATTGAGGGTCACTGAGTCATGAGGATGAAAGATCACTTGTGGCAGAACCAGCTCCTCTGATTCATCCTGAATCAGTTCTGGTTGATCGGGGAGGGACCAGCGTCTGTGCAGGTCTCTGACATAGATGGCTTTGGAAGGTACATAGCCAAATAGTCTGGAAACTTCCCTTTTAAGTGGGCCAGTGATCAAGACATTGGGGACCAGCTATACGAATGGTCCTGCTCCCTGTACCAATGCGCTCCTTCTGGGAGTGGTGTAGAAGACTTGCTAGACCAACTGTGCCTAGGTAGGGATGTCAGTGGTGGATACTCTGAACCCGACTATGAGGAGCCACCTGAATAATAATCAGTAGGTATTGAGTATGCCAATCCTGATGAGGCCTTAGGTGATCTGATTTATCTGTAGTCCATTGTGAAGAGGTCAGTATCAGAACCAATGCTGGCATGATAGTCATACCACAAATGTGCTCCAAGATGTGAAGGATATTGCATTGAGACTCGATACGAGGAAAGATTTTGTAGTCCGTGCCAAAGGATACGCTATGGTCAGTGGCCATTCTGATTATCATCCCAGTATCATGGTACTGAGGCCACAGGTGCAGAGACGGAAGATCATACCAGTTCCGACCAGTGTGCATAGGTGCCAGGATCAAAATTTTATTGTATTGCTTAGCAGGTACTGACTCTGGTACAACTAACAGTCTCTGTATCAGAGCCAAAGATTGGAACAGGACGGGAAGAGCAGGAGGCATCACCAATGCAATGGACTCCCTGCACCACAGGAGAGTCCAGAATGAAGACGCAAAGCAAATCCTTTGCAGCCTCATAAGCTTGTGAGGTCATCAGTACTTGTAATGTTGGTGCTGAAACAATGTCTGTTGGTACTGGACTCAATGGCTGTCCCACAGATGGTACCGGAGTCAACAGCATGGTACCAATATCTTCCCTCTGCAGTACTGAGAGATGCAGGTCAATGGCCCAACTCTGCCATGTGTACTCAAGGAGTGCTGGTGAGGTTCTGAGTCCTTTGAAAAAGAAGAATGCTTCTTTGGTCTGTTTAATGGGTCCTCCTTTGAGGAATCCTGGCAGAGGAATCCCAACCCCTTTTTTCTCTGAGGAGAAGAGTGTGAAACCAGGGGTCTGTCATGACACCACTGCAGTCTCTCTGGCATAGTGTGTGCAGAAGGCAAGGTATTCAGTCAAATGCCCTGGAGCCAAGTTGGGTCTCACAGCCTGTTCCAGGAGGTATTGCTTAAGGTGCAGATCCATGGAAAGCTGCATTCTTTTCTTGAAAGAACAGCAGATACTGCACCTCTCTTTAATGTGTCCCTTGTCGAGTCACAAAAGGCAGCATGTGGGTGGGTGTTACTACTGGAATAAACACTTCATATGATGGGCAGTACTTAAAGTGCAGTGAGCGCTGCTTACCAACAGTGCCTCGCACCAAAAACTAATTATGAACTGACTAAAAAAAAAATTAAAACAATAAACGAAGCCTATCTACTGGGTACTAACTGCTAACTAGTTTTTCAAAGGAAAAGAAGAGAGCTGAACATGCTGACTGCACTTTTTTTTTTTTCTTTTTCTTTTAAAGACTAAGGTAAACTACCGGGGAGCTCTCATCCAGGCCAGGGGTGGTGAGAGAAGGAACTGAAGGGGAACAAAGTGGCAGTGCCTTTATATAACTTTTAGGAGGGGCCACAAGGAGGTGCAGGACATGTGCGATGCCCCAAAACGTACAGCTTCAGAAAACGCTCTGGCACACTGGGCATCGACACCTCTGAATGGAATACATGTGTGCAGCCACTTAAAGACGAATAGGCGCTTCACCCTCTTCCTCCTCAAGTTGTCGTCTGTCTTTGATGCAGCTGACCAGGCTCTTCGTGAAATTTTGTCTTCCCTTGGCTTTCAGGATCCTGTCCCTCTTCTGTTCATCCTCCTACTCACTCCTCTTATCTCTCCTTTCGCTCGAAGGATCCTTTTCATCCCCCCTCCAACTTTCTAAGAGGTTCCACATTTCTCCTTTCTTGCCCCCCCTCTTCTTGTCCATCTGCACTTCATCTCTGGGCAGTCTCATTTGCAAACATTTCAACTATCAACTCTATGCTGATATGTCTCTCAGATCTCTCTCTCTCTCTACTCTGGACCTGTCTCCTTCTGCCCAGACTAAGGCTGTCTCTACACTGCCACTTTCAGTGCTAAAACTTTTGTCGTTCAGGGATGTGGAAAAAAACACACCCCTGAGCGACACCAGTTTTACCGCTGAAAAGCGCCACTTTTAGACAGCGCTTTATCGCCGGAAGCCGCACTCCCGGTGATAAAGCTACCACCGCTCGTTCAGGGTGGTTATTTTTTATCGCCGGGAGAGTTCTCCCCCACACGATAAAGCATGTCTAAACTGCCCACGTCACAGCGCTGCCGCAGCAGCACTGCCACAGCCACGCTGTAATGTGGGCAGTGTAGACATACCCTAAAATCTCTCTTTCTGAGATTTCCTTGTGCATGTCATTGTTATGTTCAAGGTGAGCAGAATAGAGCTCTTAATCTTTCCTCCCACTCCAAAATAGTCACCACTCCCTCCATTCTCAGACCCCATGGACATCACCACAACCCTGCCTGTCACTCAGGCATGTAATCTGGGCATTCTATTCATTTTGGTCTCTTCTAGAGCCTCATATCCGGATCATGTATGAATTCTGTATATCTTACATAATATCTCTAAAATCCAGCTTTTCCTTTCTGACCACATAGCTAGATCTCTTCTCCCAAGCACTCATCTTAACTACTGCATCCTACTCTCTGGCTTTGACACATCCCATTTTGTTCCACATATATCCATTCAAAATGCTGCTGCAAATATTTTCCTGGCTTGTTGTTTTGACCACATCACCCTCTCTGTGTTGTCCACCCTTTAACATATTAAATACACTACTAATCTTTGCTTTTAAGGTTCTTCATGGCCTATCCCTACCTATTCATATCTTATACACTACTGAGATGCTGACTGCTACTTCTGTTCTTGCCAGCTGGCCTTCACCCATTTACTACATTTTCAAAACAAGTACTTTCATGCTCCTTCCTAAGTTGCTCCTAATACATGGGATGAGCTCCCTGTAAACATCTGCAAAGCCACTTGATTGTCCACCTTCAAATCCCTCCTTAAAGTCTCCTCCGCCATGAGCTCAGTGCGTCACTCAGAGAAGGAATCTTCCCTTCCTCTTTCAAACATGCAGAAATCTGACCAACACTGAAGAAACCCATCATGGATACTTCAGTCCTAGCCAATTCCCAACCAGTGTTAAGCCTTCTGATTATTTACAAGCTCATAGCTAGCAAAAGGCTAACTACAAGCACATATAACTGAAGCTAACATTCTAGACACTATTCATTCTGGATTCAGGCCAGGACATGGAAATGAAATTGCTTTAGTGGCACTGATGGATATCTCCTCCTGTCAACAGACAGAAGCAGTGCTTCACATTTTTGACCATGAGATATGGCTGTATCATCTCAGAGGTGGCAGGGATCCAAGGTGATGCACTAAAATTATTTGGGTTCTTCCTAGACGGGCATATCCAAGAAGTAGTGACAGGAAACTGCACCTCCATTACTAGACCCCCTCATCTGTAGAGTTCTATAAAGATCAATTCTCTCTCTGGTCCTTTCCAGCATCTACATGCAACCACTAGGTGAACTGGTCAGACAACATGGACTCAAGTGTCACCAATATGCAGATGACACACCACTCTACCTTCCCTTCACCACATGTGATTGCACTACTACAACCAAGATGGCCAGTGCTTGGATAAGACCAGCTCACGAATGAAGAACAGCTGGCTGAAGCAAAGCCGAGGTGATAGTGGGCAGAAAGGAAAGTATTTTGAATAATTTTCAGCCATGATGCAGTCTCCTTTGGCAGAATGTTCACATCCACCATTGGTCAATTCAGTCTGTAGTCTAGGAGTACTCTTGGACTCCTCACTGACTCTAAGCACTGGTTGGCTAGGAGTCTCCTTCCCATCCTGATGAAGAATGACTTAGCCTCAGTTATTCATGCCTTCTTCACTTTTTGGCTGGCCTACAGCAGTGCTACATACTTGGGCCTGAAACCGCCACCACTCAGAAAACTCCAACAACTACAAAATGTTGCAGTGCAAAACAGGCTACTCAAATATTTGTGAACAAATCATATCTGTCTTCCGCTCTCTACAGTGGCTTCCCATAGACTTTAGAATCAATTTCAAGGTCTATGTCCTTATCTTCAAAATGCTCCATGGCTTGGGTCCAGGATACCTAAAAGGCCACATAACCACCAGGTAAAAGACCATGGTTGACAACTTTGCTCCTGTGGAGCGATGGAACACTCAACAATAAAAGTAAAGCTTGTCTACGTGGGAGACAAAACCTTCTCCAGGACTGTCCAAGACTGTTATGAACTCCCCCAGGAACTAAGGAACTTCACAAACCTTACTACCTTTCATTCCAACTGCAAGCCACTTTGCTTTCTTTAACAAAAACACATAGCAACAGGTATGTTTATAAAATAATAATAAACCCTACCAAAACAATACATTCCACTGCGCGCACACCTCCTTCTGGGGAGAGGATGAAAGAACAAACGTGTCAGATATTAGTCATGTTGCTTAATGCGCTACTGGAAGGCAAGTTCAGATACCATGGTGATGAAGGTGGTATAAAAACCTATGTAGAACAGAGGCCAAGAATACTGGTTAAATACTTCAGACTTTCAATATTTCAAATTTATAATCCTTAAAAAAATGTTAAGTACCCAAACCTACAAAACTGCCATGTGACCCCTTTCCTCTAAGTGACTCTTAAATCCTTCATATTGTCAAAGATTTAAGATTAGATTACTGAAAATACTGGCATATCTGCATAAACATGAGCTCTTGCGCTTTCTGGTGGTGAGGGAGATGGTAAGCAGAGAGAGCATTGAGGGGGTGTGGTTAGTGACTTTTGCATATCACAGAACTCAGAATTGTCTCAAAGGTTTTAGAGCAAGATAATGGAATGATTCAACAGAATTAAATAAACTGCTTGGATAATTCAGCAGAAAAGCTTGGATAATTCAGCTGTTGGAGTCAGCAAGATTTCTTCCTCAAGGGTTGGTGTTTATCAAGAAAGTAAAATAATTATCAGAAAGTAAGCAGAAAAAAAACCTTTTTAATGTTCAACTCCGTCCTGAGACTTCTTGGTGAGGAGCCTTAATTTCCCAAAAGTATTCTTCCCTTTGTCTCCTATTCAGCCACTCTTCTAGTCCTTCCCCTGAGTTCCTGTTCAAGGGAAGGGAAAAGCTGAACGGCATTAATCCCTTGTTCTCTGGGGATGTACACAAAGGGCTGAATACTCACAATTATTCACACATGTTAGTACATGTGTAATTTACATAAACAAATACCTAATCTATACACACAAACCATTTATTTGCATGTGCACACAGTCAGTGCAAATACATAGGTGCAAATCCAAGGCATTTGTACTCACTCAAATTGAGTACAAATGAGCACAAGTGACTGCTAGGTAGTGGATGCTGTCTAATGTGAAATGTAGATAACATTGGGAGTTTTGCTGGAATTTAGTTCACTTCTTAAAATCTAAACCATAAAACTATGAAGCTGGTGGTTTTGGTCTACAATTGTGAGAAAATAATGTGTCCAAAAATTATTCTGTTTAAATATTTTATTATATTTACACTGTATGTTTTAGGATAAATGTCTAGGTAAGAAGATGACAACTTGTCATAATTTTATTATGTTTTTGCTCATTATGTTGATTTTTAAGTTCATAATACTGTTTCATTATTGTTCTTATGTATTATTTGTATGACAGTAAACCCCAGAGATCCCCAGCCAGGTTCAGTGACCCATTATTCTAGCACTTTACAAACATAGGAGAAGACAGTCCCTGCCTCTAACAGAATCTGAGGTTAACGCATAGCATTTAAATTTTGAATTAGTTTGTGTGAGAAGAATATTGACCCTCACCCAAGACCACAAAAGCTGCAATTCAATTTCCTATAGAAGTGTGGTTTTGAAAAATGTGAATTCACTTAAGAGCATCAGAATAACCAGTTCATGTTTTCAAGGTAGTCTGTCAAAGCATATAACAAGTAAAATCCTTTCTAAAAGTAATAATTCCGATTTAGAGGACAGCTGATGAGATGTTGCTATTAGCTTCTGCCATTTACAAATGTTTGTCAAACCTTCTACTTTAAAAAGTCTCTATATAACAGGAAAGCTGCTTTTTTCAGCATAAACCAGAAATACCCTTCTCTAAAAACATTTATCTGATCTATTCGTTACCTAAACACAAAGCAGTTTAAGAGACCATATTTCGCTGGTCAGACACTGCCATAGTTTCATGGTGACAATACATTACGTAAGTATCAATATCATACCTGAAAGATGTTCAGTCAGTCAAGTCAATGAATACAATTTTGTAGTCCTTGGCCCTGATCTCCACAAAGTTTCAGTTTGCTATGATTTTTACTGCTCCAGTAACTGACTGACTTCTGTCATATTAAGTAATAGACCAACCAAGCGGGATCTCACAATTCTATTTCATTATGAATTTGGAAAAATGAGATCACCAAGTCTGACAAAAAAATTCGGTTAGGCAATCTTGTTATCCTTTCAGCACCTAGGGCTTGATCCAAAGCCCACTGATGTCTATAGGAAGATTCGTGCTGACTTCATGGAGTTTTGGATCAGGCCTTAAGCAATTAAAATTTCCAGGCAAACTTTTACACTTCTATTGAAATGGATTAATTTTTAAATCTTCTTAGGGGATACACAAACAAAAATTAGTTCAGTAAACTAACGAACTATAATAAAGCTTACTACATTTGAGATTATTATACAATCAGTTAGTTAAAAACTGCAGGCAATTAGCAAGAGCATCAACATCTAAAAATAGTTTAAGAAGCCAAAAGCAGAGAGACTTTTTCCACAGGAATCCTGTATTTTAAGAATAGCTAACAGCTATAATAAAAGTAAACTTACGAAGATAGATATTAATTTCTGACTGTTGACACCACTTTGAGCACCAACAAATGATAGCTTGTAAAAAGGCATAACAGGAGGGAGATATGAAATAAATCATTTTAAAATGTTGACTAGATTCAGTTAACATGCAATTAACACAGTAAAATGCTAGACTAGATTCATGTCATGCACTTAACACAAGTGTACAGGAGGACGCTGGCATGAATATTTGATGTTATAGAAATAAAATTTGACAAGAAAGGAAGCCTATAGTAAATTTAGCTGAAAGCTTCTTTCATCTAAGATATTAACATTTGCTGATCCTCATTAAGTTTCTTATTTTGATGAGTTACCTAATTTGTTTTTCTTTAAAAAGTACAATTAATATGAGAATCAAGGAAAATATCTTTAGATAAGCATTTTATTAAGATAACAGGATTGGAACATGAGTCATAACAAAACAATCAAGGTTGTAATTGATACAGCAAATGCAGTAAACAAATAGATAATCCACAATTTTTTCAAAAGCACGCAGTACTCACTGGTGTTATAAAATGCAGCCAAATTTGTCTAACACCAGTTGGGAGATGAAGTATCAGGAGCACAGATAGTTTATCTTAATCTTAACGTCAAAAAGCGAATGCAGCATAATTACAAAAAAAATAATAAAAAATAAAAAAAAATCAAGCACTGTATGAGCAACACAATTTAAGGGAAATTGCTTACCTGCAGCTAGAGTATTTTGAAGGTAGAATCCTTTATAGATTCACACATATATTGGCCCTGTGACCTTCAGATAGCAAGCTTACTAGCAAGATTATGTGGTAAAGTTTAGTACCACTTTGAGGCATATGCACAAGCATATCTACATCAGGCAAACACATAGGCCTCACCCTCACTTTCCAACTACCTGCTCAGAAATAAGATTCAAATTTAAGCAGGGGAAAGGTAAGTTGGAGGTGGATTTGGGGAGGTAATATATTTGGAGATCTTCAGTTCTTTCACAATAACTTAAGCCTGCTCTCTGTTTGAGGTGATAACTGTATCTTGGACTAAAATTTAAATATGTGTACATATATACAGTCAGACAAATTAATGTGCAGGATGATGGAAAAATATGTTCCGCAACCTTAATGTGAAACTGATCCGTTTTTAAAAACGGTAATGTACAAAATGTCAGTAGTCATTGGTCTTAATTCAAATCATACGTGCATCGTTTGCAACAGATGATCAACAGGTCTTTCATCCATATGTGCCTGGACCCCCACTCTGATAAGGTAGCAAATAAAAAAACCCTAATGTGCATGGATTCTGGGTGCAGTGTGGTATGATAATGATGCAAGTATGTCATTGGTATTGCGTCTGTACAACAAACAATCTGTTTACTTGTCCTTCATATGAATAAAGAAATGAAAAAAAATTAAGACTGAAAAAGTTCCTATAAACATGTTAAAGCTCTCTCTCCCCTAAGAAAGACCTGATTAGAGGGGCTTGTTACATGTAAATTTTAGTGCAGTTTTAGCCTGAAATACAGAAAGAAGCTAACAAAAACGTTTAAGAGACTTTGAAGTAGCTTATATTGAATTGTCCATTCAATTTCCATGTACAAAATGCATGCGGTTTTTCCCATTATTTCCGGCTCATTTTCAGAAGCAGTTCATGCAGACAAATATGCTTGTAAGGAAGTGCACATGAACTGCTTCATCTGAAGGTGGTATTTTACCATATAAGCTTATTAGGCAGCTCCAAGATTATTTAGTTTTGTTCAGAAGACCCAACAGTGGGAATCTATGCAGAACACCTACCTTTCAGGAAAAATACTTTTTTTTTTTTTTTTAAAAAGAACTGTACCATTGAATAAACTCCAGATATATCTGAGAAGTTATGCCTGTAAATGAATAATGCAAACCAAGCTTTTCATGCAATGACTATATATATCTATATATATAGCAGCACTGCAAAAAATCATAGTTCTTACATTTGGTGAGGGATCTGTTTGTTCATATTTTACATCTTCTTTCCCATTTGCTTCAGACTGTGTCAGTTGGTATGATCTGCCTTCAATGAAAGTAATATAGTCTTTATAACAGCATAACGGGCCTGCCAGGATACCCATGAAATTACAGTTGTAACTTAAATACTCCAGTAGACTTGGCATGCGTCTGTAATTCAAAGACAAGCAACTTGTGAGAGGTACTCTATGCTTTTAAAACAGTCCACTGTAGGAATAATCATTTATTTTATTACTTATTCTAATTTCAATTAAAACACATACAGTGAAGCGGTCTAGTTACATTTTTATAACTACAATTTAAAATATAAATGAATGTTTCTTCATTAGTCTGTACTGAGCGTTTTCAGACTGATTTGCCTACCCACAGGGACTTTCTCAAAGCCCAGAATCATACCATCAGTTTTTAAGTAGATCTCCCCACTGTGATCAATGAGAAACTCTGCTTAAAAATCAATGATATAATATAACTATGCAATTAGATAAAGGGCTCTTGTCAGTCTAAATTCAGTTTGTCTGGAGTGAGACTGAATGATTTTTCACGGTAGCACAGGTTTTATATATATATATATAGTATATACGTACGTATGTGTACACGTACACACACACCCTTCTGAACCACCCTAAGTACACTAATACAGGCAAAAAAGCATACTTTAAAAAAAAAATAGAACAGCTTTGGTCCTCTGTCAAAATTGTGGTAAAAATTCCTGAAATTGACAAAGAATTCCAAATGGTTTGTCTTGTGGAAGTGACATGAATAGAAAAATATTGAATAAAGGAGGACATTTTCTACCTGAATGTCCTAATAGATGGTACAAAAAAGATATTTAAATAAATGAACTATCTGTAAAACCCCCACTTGGGATTTCTTTTTGAAAGGACATAGTTACAAGCATAAATGTCAACACCTTACATAAATTATAGGTCCTCCCATTCGGTAAGTTGGTATTTATTTCTCCCCTGATTTTTTTTTTTTAAAGAGAAGGAAGGCACTCAATTCTTCAGTAGCTGTCATTGAACCATTATTTCAGTGATAATAAAATGAGTAACAAAAAGAATTGTAATGTTCCCTTATTCAGTTTTTGAAAAGCACATTATATACCAACTACTTTCCCTAAGAACTGCTAACGTAATCTTTCAGTAACTTAAAAAGTGCTGAGAATGATTTCTACTCCACACTCAAGTCATTTTGAATACTTCAGTTCAATCAGGACTCAAATTTATGATAACAGGAAGCCTAAAATCAATGCATCCAAAGGAATGAATGTACTAGTTCACACTTTCCCTATATACTTCATCAATATGATTTTTCCAGTGTAGTAAACACCAGATATGTTGACTTCTTGGTCTACTAGAGTTTCGGTCGCAGAACATCTTGTATTTAAACTTAAATTCAATTCCCAACTTCATTAACTTCATGCACACACAAAATCTACATATTTCTAAATTATTCTTACAGCAAACATGGTGTGGCTATCACCAACGGAGGTAAGATAGGAATACTAAAACCTTATCTAAAATTACACACACTGTCACCTGCAGTTCAATTCTCACTGGAATCCATGACCAAATTTCCCAAAGACAGTTTTCCACCTGCTATTATTTCATTTATGCCACAGAAAAGTAATCTCTATATTTTTAATCCGTTCAAATTCCCTTAATGCATAACTCAAGAGTTGGAGTGGTCAGCTGATCAAAACAGAGAATTCTGAAGAGTTTAAACATAATATAGCATACTCTTCTTTTACAGAAGATGCAGCTGAGGATCTGCCCGTGGCCTCAATCTCAGAAAAGGTACCAGAAAGAGTAAAAAAAGAAAAAAAAAAGTTACTAACCTTTCCGTAACTGTTGTTTTTCGAGATGTATTGCACATGTCCACTCCACTGTAGGTGTGCGCGTGCCCCAAGCACAGTCGATGGAAATATTTCCCTCGATGATACCCATCGGGGCGGCTTGGGCGCCCTCTGGTGCCGCGTGCTCATAGTGCCCGTATAAATGGCCCAGTGACCCCGTTCCCCCAATTTCTTCTTTCCGGACAGCTCCGACATAGAGGGGGGTGGGTCGTGGAATGGACATGTGCAACACATCTCAAAGAACAACAGTTACAGAAAGGTTAGTAACCGTTTTTTCTTCTTTGAGTACTTGCACATGTCCATTCCATTGTAGGTGACTCCCAAGCAGTTGCATAGAAGGTGGGATTGGAGTTCATGGACATGCTGACTGCAAAACAGCTCAACCGAATCTGGCATTGTCCCTAGACTGTTGGCATACTGAGCAGAGAACATATGCACTGATGACCAAGTCGTTGCTCTGCAAATGTCCTGAATAGGGATGTGAACTATTCACATAAGAATGCCATTGAAGATGCTTGTGCTCTTGTGTAGTGGGCAGTCAGGATAGCTGGTGGCAGAACACCATCTGCTTGTAACACGTGAAAATGCACAATGTGATCCAAGACTAAATTTTCTGACCAGAGATGGGAAGACCTCATCCTGTCAGCTATCGCGATGAACAACTGGGTGGATTTACGGAATGGTTTGGTACTTTCTATGTAGAATGCTAGAGCATGTCTAACATCCAATGAGTGAAGCTACTGTTATTCTCTATTTGCATGTGGTTTCAGATAGAAAACAGGTAGGAAGCTTGCCTGATTGCTATGAAACTGGGAAACCACCTTTGGGAGGAAGCTAGGGTGAGGATGTAGCTGCACCTTGTCCTTAAAGACGACTGTGTACGGAGGTTCCGATGTGAGGGCACGGATCTCTGAGACGATTCTAGCAGAAGTAATGGCCACTAAGAAAGCCGCCTTCCATGAAAGGTATAACAAGGGGCATGTTGCCAACGGTTCAAATAGGGGACCCATAAATTCTGATAAGATCGGGTTTAGGTCCCATGGAGGGACAGGTTCTCGCACTTGGAGATATAGTCTTTCTAGACCCTTGAGAAAACAGATATTACTGCAAGGTGAACCTTGATTGAAGAGATCGCTAAACCTTCCTGTTTCAGGTGTAACAAGTATGTCCTGAAGTGACGATCGCGTGGGCGAGACTCTGTGTTGGGAAGACCAGATGGAGAACTGCTTCCACTTTGAGAGGTAAGTAGCACCGATGGATGGCTTCTTGCTACCTACTAGTGTATGGGGAGATTTTAGCGGACCAGCAAAATGCCTGGACCACTATCAATAACTGGAATATTGATTGTCATGCTTATTACCAAAAGCAGCTAAATCAGTAGGTCTTAGTAGGCTTCTGCAACGACTTTAGCATATCTAGCAAGAAGCCAGGAGGGGACGGGGGCCCTGTGTCCTTTCTGATAAGATCTCTGTTGAAATTGCTGAGGTATATGTTTTAGAAAAACAGGAAACTTATCTATATCTGCCCTTTGGGATGTGTTTGTCAGGGCCCTCAAGACATGCGGATTCTGCAAATACACATCTGTCTAATTAATGGTTTGAGGAAACCTCTTGCTTAACCTTTGAAATTGTTTGCTTAACAAGATTTTTTTATTGACATCTTATTATTACACTAACCCAAATAAATAAGGAGAGAAAGTATGGGGTAGATGGACTCTTCAAGGACACAGCTTAGGATCCCCAACAGCAGCTGAAAAACTGACCAATTGGACAGCTGTCATTGTACCACTCAAAGAGCCATCCAGACTTGAGTAATTATTGATTTTTGGGGTGTCTAAGTGCTTGAGACTAAAATAAAGCGCAGCTTTAAGTGAAAGAACTCTTGTATTATACTGTTTGTGCCAGCCACCTATCGGTTGGACAGCTGTCTCTTCAGTGATTTATTTCCTGCCAGTGCCCCATCAAGAGTAATAGTTACCAAGAGCTTTTGGTTTTTAGAATCACGGTAACAATAGGACCTAACAAACCTGCTCCAAGCAAGCCAGCTCTCTGGGATTTAGCTATGGCATTTATTCCAGGCTGTCGGGTGGAGGGAGCTGAGGTTCAGGTGGAGCAGATGACCATGATGCAGAGAGATCAGGTCCAGATGTAGAGAAAGCGGGATCATAGCTACCATGGAGAGTCCTAGCAGTGTGGCGAACCAATGCTGAAGTGGCCAAGCTGGAGTTATTAGAATGACCCATGCCCGGTCCCAGTTGATCTTGAGCAGACCCTTGTGCATGAGTGGGATAGTAGGGAAAGCGTAATACAGGTGACTTGTCCACGGGAGTACGAAGGCATCCGCGAGCAATCCCAGGCTGAGACCTGTTGTGCCTGCTGGAAAATGTCTCTTGCGATGTCCAGGCTAAGGGACCACTTATATGACTGGGAAAGACCTGCTGAGGTGATCTGCCCACTCGTTTGGCACTCCTGAAAGGTGAGAAGCCTCGAGGGGGATTGAGTGAGCTATGCAGCACTCACATAGCTGAACTGCTTCTCGACATGGGGGAGGGGGGGAGAACAAGCTCCTCCCTGCCTGTTGAGATAGAACATGGCTGCAGTGTTGTCCATAAGAACCAACAAGCTCTTGCCCATAATGTGAGGCAGGAATGTCTGACCGGCCAGGTGAACTGCCCTGAGCTCTCTTACTTTTTAGGGAGAGCTCTTCCAGAGACCAAAGGCCTTCAGTCCTGAGGTGACCCAGGTGAGCTCCCCAGCCTAGCACTGATGCGTCTGAGATCAAGGATATCGATGGTTGGGGCCCTGAAAAGGGAATGCCCACACAAACCGTCAGCGGGTCCAGCCACCAGTTGAAGGAGGTGAGGACCGGGGAAGGTACTGTGAGATCAGAGTCCAGATGGTGGCGGTTTGGCGAGTACACCAAGGCCAGTCATGTCTGAAGGGATCTGTGGTGTAGTCTTGCGTGCTGCACTACATACATACATAAATCCATGTGGCCCAAAAGCATCAGACAGTCCCGGGCTGTTGTAATTGGGTGGCCCTTGAGGTGTACTATCGGGGACATGATTGTCTGAAACCGACTTTCTGGGAGGAAAGTCTGGCCTGGGTAGAATCAAGCACCGCTCCAATAAACTCTATCCTCTGTACTGGAGTGAGGGTAGACTTCTGTACGTTTATTAGCAAGCCCAGGGCCTGGAATGTCGACTGGATGCTGGACTTTACCTGAGCCCTAGACCGGCCTCTGACTAGCCAGTCATCCAGGTACAGGTAGACTTGCACCCCTCACCTCCTCAGGAAGGGCGCCATTACCCCCATGCATTTTGTAAACACCTGTGGAGCTGCTGACAGGCTGAATGGGAGTACCGCGAATTGGTAGTGCGTGTGGTTCATGACGAATGTTAAGAACCTTCTGTGGCCTTGGAAGATTAATATATGGAAGTAAGTGTCTCTTAAATCGAGGGCAGCATACCAATCCCCGGGATCCAGGGAGGGAATAATAGAAGACAGGGAGACTCTGAGGTGCTTTAATTTCTTGAGATAGCTGTTAAACTGGCGCACGTCTAGAATAGGTCTGAGACCGCCCATAGCTTTCGGGATTAGGAAATAATAGGAGTAGAACCTCTTCTCCATTAGATTTTGTGGACCCTCTTTCACAGCTCCCACTCGAAGAAGAGATTGAACCTCCTCGGCCAGAAGTTGCTCTTGAGAGGGGTCCCTGAAGAAGGACAGGGAGGGAGGGTGTGAAGGAGGGGTAGAAATGAATTGGAGAATATATCCCACTTCCACCATGTTCAGTACCCAATGGTCTGTTGTGATACAAGAGAGTAAGCACAGATGAAGTGGGATAGGCAGTCTGCAAATAAAGGGAAAACGAGATCCAGAAACATGGAATCTGGTACAACATCCTCGAGCATCTCATCAAAAGGCCTTTTTGGAGTCTCCTGGGTGTTTGGATGGGACAGACTGACTCTGAGGTAGAAGGGGATGGTGGTCTATTCCTAAATCCCCTGCTCCTTTTCCTCTGTGGGTCTTGACGGGCCGGTGGGGCGGAGTAGCGGGAGGACTGCTGAGGTCTGTAGTGCTTCCTTGAAGTTGCTAGGATATACAATCTCAGGGACATAAGGGTCACCCTGGAGTCCTTCAGTCCATGAAGCTTCACGTCGGTCTGCTCCGAAAAGAGCTAAGCTCTCTCAAAGGGAAAGTCCTGCAGGGTTTGCTGGACCCTTCATCTGAAGGCCGGAGGATTGTAGCCATAAACTCCTATGCTTGGCTACCGTGGAAGCCTGGACCTGGCCGCCGAATCTGCTGCATCCAAGGCAGCTTGTGGGAAGCCCATGTTATCCATTTCCCCTCATCTACCAGCAAGAAATACTCCAGCCTGGCCTCTTGCAGCAGCAAGTCTCTGAACTTCAACATGGAGTCCCACATGTTTAAGTCATATCTGTGCAGGAGCACCTGCTGGTTAGCAATCCTGAGCTGCAGACTCCCAGTAGAGTAGACTTTTCTACTGAATAAGTCCAACTTTTTGGAGTCCTTTGCTTTAGGTGTTGCACCATGCAGACACTGCCTTTCCCTTTCATTGGCAGCAGATACCACCAGAGATCCTAGAGACTGGGTGAGAGAGTGTACAGGAACTCATAACCCTGGGAAAGAATGAAGTATTTCCTCTTGGCTCTCTTTGACGTAGGGGGAAGAGATGCAGGGGTTTGCAAAGAGGCTTTCACGGGGTCCATGATGGCCTCATTGAGAGACAGGGCTACTTTTGACGGGCCCGCCATGGCCAGAATGTCAACCAGACTAAGGGAGGACTCCTTTACTACCTCCATCTGTAAGCCCAAATTTAAGGCCATCCTCATCAGCAAATCCTGGTGGGCCTTATAGTTATAGTGGGAAGGCGACACGCCTGCCCCTGACACAGCCTCGTCTGGAGAGGAGTCCAGCACTGGATGAGGGCACTTCTCTTCTCCCTCTGTGCTGACAGGATCCCGCAAAGCAGGTTCCTGAAAGTTGGCACCGGGTTTGGTACCAGAATCCTGGTCAGGTGCTGCCCAATGGGACAGAGGTGCCCTTCTCTTGAAGGCCACTGAATAAGAGTGTCTCAAATGGGGGCCGGAGATTGGAGGAAACCCCCACTGGTTCCAAAAGGGTCATGGCCCACTAGGCCAAGCACTCAATGGCATTACTGTGCCTGGGTCCACGGCAGGGTAGGGATGACTGAAAGAATAGCGAGGGTGGCTCCTCGTACGAGAGGAGTGCAATTTAACCTCTTGATTCCAGCGACAATGAGCCTCCCTCAGTGACCAGGGAAGTGCAGTTCCCACCAGTGCTGGAGACCAGTGCCAAGGTGGGGAAGCCTGCGTTCAGGCCAGCATGATCAGTTTCCCATTAGATGGTACCGTGGGCTCTGGAACCAAACCGTAATTAGGGGCCACGTGCTCCCTCCAGCATGGATACAACTGACTCCTGTACTGCCGGTGACGCCAGTACCGACAGCGATAGCAGGTCTCTGGCAGCAGCAAATGCCTCCAGCGTGGATGGCATTGCAATAGTATGGGTATCACACTGTCCCTCAGGTGCTGATGGTTCATCCGGTACTAGACTCTATAGTGCTGACTGCTGCGATGCCGAGGCAGAGGAGTGGCCTGACTTAGGTCTCACTCTGCTCTGCTCCCCGTGCCTGGCCTTTGGCGTCAGGGAACATTCCCTCAGTTTCTTATGCCTCTTCCTCGGCATTGGGGATGGCAAACAGTGCTGGGAATCTTGCCTGGTGGAAGGAGCGCTCCTCACTGACGCCCAAGTGCTTAGTGCCAAGTCCAACTGGCTCGGAGGAAGGTCTCAGCACCGCCTTTATAAGCAGAAACTTCAACCTGGCCTCCCGATCCTCCTTCATACGAGGCTTAAAGTCTCTGCAAATCTGACAACAATCCCTGATGTGAACCTCACCCAAGCACTTTAGGCAGCTAGAGAGCGGGTTGCTCAGGGGCATAGCCTTGTTACAGGATGCACAAGGCTTGAAGCCTGGTGACCAAGGCATGCCTTGGCACCAGGTACAGACAAAATTCTGCTAACAAGTGGAGAAGCACAAACAATACTAACGAAGACTAATTAACTATTTACAACTACTAACTATAAAAATTATCAGAAAAAATGAAGCCCACTGAGAAAGCTTGCCGTAGCAAGAAGCACAGTTCCAGCGACCGTCATGGATGGTAAAAAGGAACAGAGGAGGTGCGGGGTCGACTGGGCCCTTTAAACTGGCGCTATGAGTGCGTGGTATTAGAAGGCCTCCAAGCCACCCCAACGGCTACCACCGAGGGAAAAATTTCCGGCAACTGTGCTCAGGGCGTGTACACACCTACAATGGAATGGACATGTGCAAGCACTTGAAGTTTTGTACTCCATTCTTATGATAAATGTGGTCAGCATGAATATGCTGCAATAGAATGCCCTCCTTCCTTTTAGTGTTTCAAGACTCATCATCCCACAATGCTATAACAAGAGGATTTCTCTTCTCTCATTTCATTTTGTGTGAGGGGAAATAGTAAGAAATTTGAAATTAAAATTTGAAGTTGCTGGGTTTTTTTTAGTCCAATTATCTTCATGCCATTAAGATCTCTGAAATAATAGGTACTAAAAAGAAAGTTATTTCTGAAGAGCAGAAATTCTCCACTTATTTGATCTGTCCACCACAAAAATGGTCTAGATTTCAGATGTTGGATAATTAAAGCCTTCAAAATCTATATAACTACAATGTCAAATAGAGTAATCCCAAAGCACTTGTGTACTCTTTGATTGGACAGACACTGTGGCATAAACTAGGGTACTGACATCTAGTAACAAGTCTTCCAAATAAAGAAAGGAGGGAAAGAATCAAACTAAAAGACGTAAAAGAGAAATCAGAGAAAAGTATTTTGTTTCTTTGATGGCTGTAACTCACATGTACTATGCAGTTACTAATCACTTACTAAATAGAGTACATACTTTTATTCTTCATTGTCAAGAAAAAAACTTTAATAAGAAATTGTCTGTTTTAGTAAAAGCCTTGTAAGTAAAATGTAAAGTCTATTTCAGTAGATATCTTCCAAGGGCAAAAAAACCCACATGAAATTAAATTACAAATATACTGTACATGCAATCTAAACCAGATCCAGCTCGATAACTGGATATCTTATGTATCAACTGTATCAGAGCTACAAAGTCTTCATAATCCATGCAAAGCATTCAAAACAGAAACTAGACTCATAAGCATAGGAAAGCCTACCTTACAGCCAAGCATCTCTGTGATGGGGTCAATTCTTCTTCCTTTCGAAACATTCCTGTAGAAGAGGGAAGAAATGAGCACTAGTTAACCATTTATTTGCCAGAGATAATGGGGTTTCCTTGTGTCACAGTTCAGGGCAACTGTACCTTTATTCCCCTCCTCTGTGGTCCCTCGAGGGCACCCATTACATGCTCTCGGCTGCTCAGCCATCCCCTCTTTTGAAGTGCTGCTGAAACTAGGGGTGCTGCTTGAAGTAGTAATAACAAACACCACATACATGGTTTCCCTTGTTTCAATCATCAGCACTCCCACTGTAAAACCTGTTCCAGCACCCCTGCTCTCTTAGGGTACGTCTACACTACGGGATTAGTCCGAATTTACGGAATTCGATTTTATGAAACCGATTGTATAAATTCGATTGTACGCGGCCACAGTAAGCGGATTAATTCGGCGGTGCGCGTCCATGCACAAAGACTAGCGTCGAATTCCAGAGCGTTGCACTGTGGGTAGCTATCCCATAGCTATCCCAGAGTTCCCGCAGTCCCCCCCGCCCATTGGAATTCTGGGTCGAGATCCCAATGCCTGATGGGACAAAAAACATTGTCGCGGGCGGTTCTGGGAACATCCTCCCCCTCCCTACGTGAAAACAACGGAAGACAACCATTTCGCGCCTTTTTTCCTTGTTGAACTGAGCGGACGCCGTACCTCGGCAAGGATGGATCCCGCTCAGCTCAAGTTTGCAGTCATGAACATTGTAAACACCACGCGCATTATAGTGCAGTTTATGCTCAACCAGGACCAGAAAAGCCAGGCGAGGAGGAGGCGGCTACGGCAGCGCGGCGACGAGAGTGATGCGGACATGGACATGGACACAGAATTGTCTCGCGCCACGGGCCCCGGCGCTTTGGAGATCATGTTGGCAATGGGGCAGCTTCTTGCTGTGGAACGCCGATTCTGGGCCCGGGAAACAAGCACTGACTGGTGGGACCGCATAGTGCTGCAGGTGTGGGACGATTCCCAGTGGCTGCGAAACTTTCGCATGCGTAAGGGCACTTTCCTGGAACTTTGTGACTTGCTTTCCCCTGCCCTGACGCGCCAGAACACCAAGATGAGAGCAGCCCTCACAGTTGAGAAGCGAGTGGCGATAGCCCTGTGGAAGCTTGCAACACCGGACAGCTACCGGTCAGTCGGTAATCAGTTCGGAGTGGGAAAATCTACCGTGGGGGCTGCTGTCATGCAAGTAGCCAAAGCAATCGTTGAGCTGCTGCTAAAAAAGGTAGTGACGCTGGGAGATGTGCAGCTCATTGTGGATGGCTTTGCTGCAATGGGATTCCCTAACTGTGGTGGGGCGATAGATGGAACCCATATCCCGATCTTGGCACCGGAGCACCAGGGCAGCCAGTACATAAACCGCAAGGGGTACTTTTCTATGGTGCTGCAAGCAATGGTGGATCACAAGGGACGTTTCACCAACATCAACGTGGGATGGCCGGGAAGGGTTCATGACGCCCGCGTCTTCAGGAACACTAGTCTGTTTAAACGGCTGCAACAAGGGATTTACTTTCCAGACCGGAAAATTACCATTGGGGATGTTGAGATGCCCATCGTTATCCTTGGGGACCCAGCCTACCCCTTAATGCCGTGGCTCATGAAGCCATACACAGGCAGCCTGGACAGTACTCAGGAGCGGTTCAACTACAGGCTGAGCAAGTGCAGGATGGTGGTAGAGTGTGCCTTTGGACGTTTAAAAGGTCGCTGGCGCTCGTTACTGACTCGCTCGGACCTCAGCCAAACCAACATCCCCATTGCTATTGCAGCTTGCTGTGTGCTCCACAATCTCTGTGAGAGCAAGGGGGAGACCTTTATGGCGGGGTGGGAGGCTGAGGCAAACCGCCTGGCCGCTGATTACGCGCAGCCAGACACCAGGGCGATTAGAAGAGCACACCAGGAAGCGGTGCGCATCAGAGAAGCTCTGAAAACAAGTTTCAGTGCTGCCCAGGCTCCTGTGTGAAAGTTATGTTTGTTTGTCCCTGTTGAAAACCCGCCCACTTGATTCACTCATTCCCTGTAAGCAACCCACCCTTCCCCCTTCCCCCTTCGATCCCAGTTTTATTTAAAAAAAAATAAAGTCAGTGTCGTTTTCAAATTACAAATCAAGAACTTTTTATTAACGGGGGGTAATGAACATAGGGAGAGAAATAACCAGGTAGTCCGGGTGGGGTTTGGGAGGAGGGTAGGAGTGAAGGAACAGGGCAGGAACAACATTCAAAATAATGAGAGCCTTTTGCTCGGGCTCTCTAATGGGGTGGACTGGCAGGTTGCACGGAGCTTCCCCCCCCGCGTTCTTACACGTCGGGGTGAGGAGGCTACGGGACTTGGGGAGGGGGGAGGGCGGTTATAGAGGGGCTGCAGCGGCACCCGGTAATCCGGCAGCTGCCGTTCCTGGAGCTCCACCAGACGCCGGAGCATGTCTGTCTGATCACGCAGCAGCCCCAGCGTTGCATCCCGCCACTTCTCCTCTCGGGCGTCCCTCCTCTCCTCGCGTTCGTCCCTTCTCTCCTCACGTTCATCCCTTTTCTCCTCCCGTTGGTCCCTCATGTCCTCCCGCTGGTCCCTCTTCTCCTCACGGTCACTGGCCTCTTGACGGAATTTCAATACAGTCTCCTTCCAATCGTTAAAATTAGCTCTCTCATCCCGGGTCGACTGCATTATTTCCGAGAACATATCGTCTCGGGTGCGCCTCTTTCGCCTCCTTATCTGGGAGAGCCTTCGTGCTGGGGGCGGGAGGATGGAAGAATTTGCAGCTGCAGTAGGAGGGAAAAAAAGGAGAGAAGTATGTAAAAAGATACATTTTATAGAACAATGCTTATACTCTTTCACGGTGAACACTTTTCACATTACATAGCAATGTACAAGGTCGCTTTTTGCATCTTATATTGAGTGCCCGCGGCTTTGGTGTTAGAGATCACAGCAGACGCAGGGCCGGGCAACAGATTTCGGCTTGTATGCAGCCATGGTAAGCCATTGTCCTGCTGCTTCTGCATTAAATCAGCGCCCTCCTTTCCCATAGCAAGCAAAGCCCTTTACGTGCTGCGGTTTCCCTGTTACCGTGCAGCATCAGATAACATAACAACCACCCCCCACCCACCCATTCAATTCTGTGGGATGACCCCCTCCCCCCACCACGTGGCTGGTACCATGGAAGATCCATGCAGATCGCAAACTAGCCCCCCCATCCACTTCTGTGGGATGATCGCGTTACCCCTCCCCCCACCACGTGGCTGGTATCAGGGAAGACCCCTGCTAGCCAAACGCGAAAAACTCAGCGACATTATCCACCCCCTCCCCCCCGCCCGCTTGGCTAACTGCAGGGAAAGATTTCTTTTCAGCTACAGGCAAACAGCCCAGTAGGAACGGGGCCACCTCTGTCCCCCTAATTACATTCCCATATCTCAAACAGGTTACCCTGAACGATATCACTCTCCTGAGGATAACACAGCAAGATAAAGAGCGGATGTTGCTTGAATGCCAGCAAACACCGGGACCATACGCTGCCAAGCTTTGTCAAGCAATGATACCGGATTACTTGCTGCTAGCATGGCGCGGTCAAGTGTCCTACCATGGAGGACGGAATAAGGCTGCCCTGCCCAGAAACCTTCTGGAAAAGCTTTTGGAGTACCTCCAGGAGAGTTTCATGGAGATGTCCCTGGAGGATTTCAACTCCATCCCCAGACACGTTAACAGACTTTTCCAGTAGCTGTACTGGCCGCGAATGCATCCCAAGTCCCCAGGGCAAATTAATCATTAAACAAATACTTGTTTTAAACCATGTTTGATATATTTGAAAAGGTACACTCACCAGAGGTCCCTTCCAGGGGGTCTGCGATGCCGCCTTGGGAGGGTTCGGAGGGCACTTCGGTCAGGGTCAGAAACAGCTCCTGGCTGTCGGGGAGAATGGAGTGCTGTGTGCTCTCCACAAGTTCGTCCTCCTCCTCCTCCTCCTCTTCCCCGTCCGCAGATTCGTCATGCAACGATGACATTAACCCCTCCTCGGAGTCCACGCTCAGGGGTGGGGTAGTGGTGGCGGCCCCTCCGAGAATTGCATGCAGCTCATCGTAAAAGCGGCATGTCTGCGGCTCTGCCCCGGACCGTCCGTTGGCCTCCTTCGTCTTCTGATAGGCCTGTCGGAGCTCCTTCACCTTTATACGGCACTGAATGGAGTCCCGATTGTGGCCTCTCTCCATCATCCCCTTGGAGATCTTGTCAAAGATCTTTGCATTCCGTCTCTTGGAACGCAGTTCTGCGAGCACTGAATCCTCTCCCCATATGGCGATCAGATCCAGTATCTCGCGTGTGGTCCATGCTGGTGCTCGTTTGCGGTTCTCGGACTGCATGGCTACCTGTGCTGTTCAGCTCTGTGTGGTCACCTGTGCTCACCAGGCTGGGCAGACAGGAAATGAAATTCAAAAGTTCGCGGGGCTTTTCCTGTCCAACTGCCCAGAGCATCCGAGTTTAGATTGCTGTCCAGAGCGGTCACAATGGTGCACTGTGGGATACCTCCCGGAGGCCAATACCTTCGAATTCCGTCCACACTAACCCTAATTCGAACCGGCAATGTCGAATTCAGCGCTACTCCCCTTGTCGGAGAGGAGTACAGAAACCGATTTTAAGAGCACTTTAAATCGAATTAAATGGCCTCGTTGTGTGGACGGGTACAAGGTTAATTCGGTATAACGCTGCTAAATTCGAACTAAAATCGTAGTGTAGACCAGGCCTTAGGCAGAGACTTACATTCCTCTGCCTCCTGACCAGGAGTTTACTAGGCTGCACAGTTTCCTGCCCACACTGTGATATTCCCAGCAAGCCACACTGCCTAAACAGGCCAGCATCTGCACTTTGCTTTCTCTCTAAGGGCTGTAATTGCCTGCAGTTACAAGTTACCATGCAGCTCTTTCTAAGCGAGCACCTTTATTCTTAAGGTGAAAACATTACAGAGTAAACATATTAAAAACAGTAAAAAAACCTTATACTCATGCTAATAAGTTTACCAGAGATCACCACCCCCCGCAACTCCAAAAAGGACTCTGGTATGAGTCAGTCCTTCAACCCTCACAATGGGGTTTTTCTGTGGTTACAAGTTCATAACAGCCTTAGCTCAGAATTAGTCAACCTATGTATAGGTTAGTCTTTCCTTTATTACAGCTTGAGCTTTTGATCTTGAGACTCTGGGAACAAGTAATCAGTAGACAATGGAACTCTGGGAACAAGTAATCAGTAGACACCTCTTCAGGGTGTACCTTCTAAAGCAGGAGTCTCAAAGTCCTGGCCTGCGGGCCATCTGCGGCCCGAGAACCTCTCCACTGCAGCCTGTGGAGGAGAGACGCATGCAGACACACTGCCCGATGTCTGCTGCAGGCGCCGACCCCCCGCAGCTCCCATTGGCTGGGGTAGAGGGACAGAGATACCATCACTAGTCGCCAGGCAGAGTCAGCCATGGAGGCAGCGTCACTTTTTTCCACAATGAATTTAAACAAGTCAAAATACTGAATACAACTATCTAATGCACACCTTGCTGCAATCCTGAAGGTTTCAACTGCTCAGTCACGGAGGCCAAACATTAACAAACTGACAGAACTGAAGCGTTGCCAGGTGTCTGGCAAACACTAAAAACTCTCTGGCAGGCAAAGAATTGTATAAAATTGTATGACAGTTTTATTATTTCCAAGAAATTCTAAATAAAAAATACAATATAAATGTTTTCTTTTCTGAACACCATCTTCAGTAACATTATTGGCCCGTTGGGAGGATTTGAGGATTGGCACTGGCCGTAAGGTAAATTGAGTTTGAGACTACTGTTCTAAAGGCTGGGTTTTGCATAACTGGAAATGGGGAATTTGCATTCACCTTCCCTTAGAGATTATCCAAGCAAACCATTTGACGCTGTAAATCCCAAAAGTCCATTCTTGTCCAGCACATTGTTCAGTATAGTCCTTTGAATTTCATAACACTTCCCAGGGTTCACAGCCTATCCCTTCCCAAAGAGAAGTTACATACAATCCTGGCCCACAATCATTGAATGCAGTGGTTATCAACGTGTGTGTGTGTGTGTAGACTATGTCTAAGGAGTCCATGAAAGGGTGCCGTTACCACAGAACAGTGGGTTTTAACCTGTGGTCTACGGATCCCTAGGGGTCCGTAGACTTTGTCTAAGATTTCCAAAGGGGTCTGCACCTCCATGTGAAATTTTTTAGGGGTCGCAAATGAAAAACGATTGAAAACCACTGATTTAATATAATGGGCCCCATAACATACTTACACTTAATTTAATAAGGCCTCCCAAAAATACTGCAGGAAACTGCCACATTTGTCACTCCTTGGTGATCCAATGTAATTTCTCAGTTCCTGAAAAATCTTGCTAAACTGAGAGATCAGACCTAAACTCTGATCCACATCCAGCAGTACATTATTATGCCATTACACTGTTCAAGACTGCTATTCATTACACATTTGAAGCACAAAATTGTTACAGTCAGAGACAGATTAAGGCAATCCTGGGCCCTAGATACACCATGACTAGTGCAGTACTACCCTTGCACTATGGTCTCACACCAACTTAAAGTGGCAGTGAGACAGGGGCAGCATCATAGACCCATTTAATCCCTTTTAGGAGCAACAACAGTGTCCCAAGCCCTTTGGAGAAGCAGAGTTGGCAATTCAGGGATCCTCTAATCCTATCTCAGTAGCCAATGCATATCTGTATGAGTGCTCATACCCTCCTGCCACGCACAGTGCCCTTTACTGGTGATGTTGGCAAGGGGGTCCCTGAGTAATGGATCTTGGCGTTAACATCCCACTAAGCAGCAAGGGCAGTTCACAAATCTCTGGGCTATGAACTCAGGCTGTCTGCAGACTCAGATATTGTTGCATCATAAACTTAGTTCACATTTGCAAACTCTTCTTTGAAATTATGAGGGCTGGACACTTACTTTTTTAAAATAGAAGATCAAATTCTGTTGTCTCCATGTGACTCTAGGAGCAAGGGTTCTAAGAACAGGCCAGTAGTGGCTATACCTTACTTTGGCACTCCATCATCGGGGATTTTTCAGAACAGGTTGGATAAACACATTGCAGGGATGGTCTAGATAATACTTGGTCCTGCCTTGAGTGCAGGGGACTGGACTAGATGACCTCTTGAGGTCCCTTCCAGTTCTATGATTCTATAACCATATAGGCTACTCTCTTATGTTCATATTATAGGTACTGTAGGTATAAAAGTCTTTCCACATCAAATTTTTATTTTGGTTTGGTTGTGGTGAATTCAAATTAGGTTCAGTCCCTTGTGTGGGATTGGAAGGGAAATTCCGCATCACTTTTGAAAGTTCACTCCTCCTATGGCTGTGTTCCAGTATGGGTCTGTGTGATGCAGCGCCCATATCTCTGGTGTAGTGTCAGGGGACAGGGGTGAGGTGAGATTGTGATGGTGGGAAAGAGGAGGTGCCACCTGTCTGGTTCCCCTATTTAGTGGTGATGAGAGGACTGTGGGAGGCCACCTACTCCTTTCAGCTCCTCATTTGGATGTAGGAAGAAGTGACTTTGGCAGCTTCCCATTCCAGTGTGAAGGGTTAGGACCAAGATAAGCTATTCTCACAGGTCTGCTTAGAAGAAAGAAATGAGGCTGTGAGAGACTGCCCCAGTCATGGTCTCTGCTTCATCAGAGATCGGTGGTGCAATTTACCCTGTGTATAAGTGGTTATTGATCTGAATTACAGGAGCAGGATCCTGGTTATCTGGAGCCTGTTGGTGGAGTACTTTAGTTTTCTTGTTGTTGAGTATGAGGCCGAGTTGGTTGTAGGCCTCAGAGAAAATGTCGACTATTTTTTGAATATCTTCTTCTGAGTGGACACACACGGCAGAGTCATCCACAAGTTGGAGTTAAATGACTGATTTAGTGATAGTCTTTATCGTGGATATTAGACAAATGAGGTTGAAGAGCTTGCTGTCCATTCTGTATTGAATGTCAAGTCTGGAGGGGAGCTTGTCAGCCATGAAAAGGAGGGTGACAGCAAGGAAGATGGAGAAAATGGTTGGAGCGATAATACAGCCTTGCTTAACTCCTGTCTATAGTAGGAAGGGGTCCATTTCGGATCCATTGCTGCCGACCATCACAGACATGTTGTCATGGAGGATTCAGAAGATGGTAACAAATTTTGGCAGGCATCCAAATTTAAGAATTCTCCACAGAGCCTCACCGCTGATGAAGTCAAATGTTTTCATGAAATCGATGAAGGCCACGTACAGAGGTCGATGTTGCTTGCAGCACTTTTCTTGAAGTTGGCAGGCAGTGAAGTCATAGACCATGACCCCATTGTGCTAGACACTGTGCAAACAGCTTATTTCACTCGTGGGGGTGATTTTATGACATTGGTACAAAGCACAGCTTCACCAGTATGGCTGCATCCACACTAAGGAGTGCTTTGCCAATATCCAGGGTTCCCAACTTATAAAAACCTTAATGTCAATGGCATGACAGATGTTTGTTTTCATTTTAGGAGCAGAGAGAGAACAATGTTTTTTACATATATTTGATGTATCATATAAAATTACACAGCAAAATGAGAAACATTTTGGCATAAAGAAGAATCAACTTTAACCCATGCTAACATTCATCCATCAATGCAGCTAGCCACCCACATATCCACTCACAGTCTCTCACTCAGCCCAGTCTGTTACTTATTCATGTCCAGATTTTGTTACCTATTATTCTCTTAGATCTTACACTCACCCCTAAAGAACTTTAATCCTCCATTCTGCCATTTACTTTACATAGGAGATGCTTTAAAAAAAATCCAATGTCTGCCATTTTTGTAGCCACCTTATTAAAATGAAAACATTCTTCTATCTCCCTCATAATGGGCCTTTTGGTGCAAAAAAGGAAATTGAAATTCATTTATTCAATGTATTGATTGTTTTGTATATTACCGAAATAAGTCATTTCATATAACTCAGGTCTGTGCCACTGTACAAGCCAGATTTCCTATTTTTGTGTTTGTGATGTCAGTCCATTTATACAGTCACCTGTGTACCCACACACAAACTCTGCCCTCAAGGCTGTGCTGCCCTTTTCTTCCCAAGCGCACAAAAACCCACCACAAGGTTCACCTAAGTCTTCCTCAAGCAACAAAGAGTAAGTATGAATGGGAACACAGTTTCCTATGGTACTCAAACTTTTAAATAGGGAAGTGTGTCATACCAAAGATGCAACAGAATGAAGTTTAAGATTTAATCATAATGTGCAAAGTTCTATGCAAATTTACAATACATGCAATACTACTGAAGTCAGAGAATCATAGAATGGGAGCCAGGTTAGAATATGTCCCTACAAAATTAGCACACAGAGTCTTTATTTTAAAAGAATGCACACTAGGCCCACAGAAAGTGCAAATATAGATTGTAACAAATGTAGCAATGTTCTTTAATATGGTATCTGGCTCTGTCACTGGTGTGATGTTTCTGTACTGTATATGGGAATGGATATTTCACCCTCAGGGTATGACAGGATAGCAGAGCCTAACTACCTAGGGAAAGAGGCCCTTTCTAATCATATAACTTACACTGAAGGGTTGTTCAGAGATAACGCTAGAATGAGTAGCCCCAGTGGTTCTAACTTGCTGTCACTGGTGGTGGTGGGGAACAATGAAAGCAGTTTGAACAAGATGCGGTAGACTGACAGATCCAGACTGAGAATCCCAAAGAGCTTGTCTTCACTGCAGAGGTAACTTGAGTTATAACTCAAGTCCTGTCGACACACAAAAACCCTTCAACTCCAGTTCAGTGATGGTGGTGCTTTTAACTCGAGTTGGCTTCCCTGAGAGGTGACATAGGCTAAAGCTTGAGCTAACACAATTTGCCATCCACTAATATGGCACTCTAAGGTGGAGTGGCTAGTGCCACTCAAATATTGCCAATCCTCCAATGTCTTCCCACAATTCCTTGGGACCATATTCTCTTGCCATCTACCTATTCTTTATTTCCAATCTGGAAGTCACCTACCAAGGTCAATGCAGTGTTTTGGAACTCTCATTCACACAGTGCTTCCAGAAGCTGCACTTGCACTGCTCTAGTACAGAACTCTGCTTGATTGGAATGTGGCCAGGAAGACATATCCCCAGGATACTACCAGATGGCCAGAGCCTGACACCTTGGTTCCGGGTGGCAAGGAACAGGATTTCAAGACAAAAACCCAGAATTCAAAGTTCTATCATGATGACTTCTCCAAGAAGCTGGGAGAGAAATAGGAGGCTCTGGATTCATTAGGAGAAGCTGGTTCTGTTCTGTTCTGATAACTTAAAAGAGAAGCCTATCTAACTTATATTGTAGTGAAGCATCAGATGAGATGAGAGTTAACGTTACTTGTTTTAAAATCCTTTTCCCTCTAGTGCTTTGTTCCAACTACTACATAAAAATACTTTGTTTGAAGAAAGTTATTGGCCAATATCACTGGTCACAGGTCCCTACAGGGAGGAAGTGCAGGCGCCCAAAATCCAGTTGCATCTGCAGGGTGATAAGTGTGACATACCAGGTGCAAACTAATGAGTAGCTGTGTCACCCCTGCCCTGTAACCTTGCTGCGGTAGCCACGAGCCGGGACTGTTCACAAACAGTCTCCCCCATGTAAGTCACTCCCACCTTTGTCTGTGTGTGCTGCAGCCAGTCAGCCACACCTGGATTCTTACCAGCTTTAAAGACTACCTCAGAATCACCCCAACACACTCCCAATCCCAGATTTTCTCTCAGAAACTTGGACAGCACAAATATACTGAATCTGTTATTCCTTTAAGGGAATAATATGCACACAACTTGCTACTCCAAATGGAGTTACGGAGACACTTCATCTTGAACACACTGGATTCGATAAAACCATAAAACAAGTTTATTAATGACAAAGGGAGAGATTTTAAGTGAGTACAAGTAATGAAGCATAAAAATCAGAAATGGTTACAAGGAAATTAAAGATAAAACGCTTACTGATGCCTAACTTAAACTACATTAGATTCATAGCAAAGTTTTCTCACCATGTGCTTTCAGCAGTTTTAATGACCAAACTCTTTAGGTCAGGAGGATTTCTCCCAAGAGTCCAAAGGCTGTTTCCTTTGTCTCTTCAGGTATAGTGAATATGATGGATGAGGGTGGGGCAGGTACCTGGGGTGTTTGTCCCTCCCTTTTATAGTTCCAGTCCCACTCTTGAAAAACATTTCCAACTGAGACGCAGGAGACAGAAAGTCTATGTGAAAGGATATTCCCTGCTGTTTTTTTCACCTGTTTGAATTTCCGTTGCCCCCCCACCCCAGCCATGCTGCTTTATGACTCTGTTTACTGCTTAAATGCAAAGTAAGGCAAGCACAAATTCCTTCCTCTTTTTAGGACAGACCTGACTTCTGCCTGGGCAGGGCTGTGGGTCTGGAACTTGCATTATCATCATCATACAGGGGAAGTGTTGCCCCACATATTTAATCAGGACAATACTGGCTAGCAAAGTATGAGTTTTCAAATTATACCTTACAAGGCATACCTTATTATACATACATACATACATTATTACAAAAGTGTGTAGGGTGTGAACACCGGGGTATATTCTGCCACAATAAGCAGTTGATAAATAGTACTCAATAGTGTACTCAAGTCCCAATATAAGAGCAGAAGAATCACAACATTTCACCTGAGACCAGAAAGGGGACAAAGGTGCAGCTAGCCCCATAATTGTGACATGTATTCACCGGATATTTCTACATTACTTATTTAACTGCAAATAATTGTACACCTTAATGAACACTCAGTGAGAAGTTTTCATGCTCGCCATCACACTTAATCAGCACCCTCCTGTTTATTGTATAATGTACCCCACCATTTGTGCATTATGCAAATGAATTCAAAACCGCTCATTTCTTTAGCAAGATAAAGTTAGTAAATAAGACTTTCACTTGCTGCTAACCTTGATACTAAAATGATGAGTGTGAGGCTTACTGGGGTACCCAGGGTTGTGAGACACCTCGCTACCACCTGCCCTTAGCATGGGGAAGCCTTGTCTGTATCTGCCGGGAGTCAGCTCCCCAACTCCACCAGCTATAGGCAACACATGCACTTCCCTCTAGGCCTCGCAGGACCCGCTGTCATTCTACAAATTAACGAGTGGCACACTCCAAACCTCAAGCCCTCTGAGCATGTCCCTGGAGCGTCCAGCCCCTGGTCCATGAGACACTCGCAGTATTCACAGATTTGCTGCTTACAAAGAAATAGCACATTCCATTTTACCAGTTCCACCTCAGATTACAGCTTCGCTTAACACACAACACTTAGATATGTTTATAGTGAAATCATGTGGGGGTTTTTAGCAAAGCATACAGATTCAAACTATAGCAAGTGAACAAATTGGAAACAAATGGTTACATATAAAATAAAATCATAACGGGCATTCTAGAGCCTAGACTTAATTAACAAGACACTCTCATCTCTAACCAAGTATTGCTCACCGGAAGTCCTTGCAGAGCTTTGCAGCTAGGCAGGCTATGACCCTCCTTTTCTGAGACAAGCACAATGTTAGGTTGCATCCTAGGTGAAGGATTCCATGTGTTCCTCTGCATGCCAAGATATACCGGAACAATCCCCTGTCTTTATTCATAAACAGAACACCCTTCTGCTGTTTATTTATTCCCATAGATTTCCTCTCTTGTACATTTTGCAATCTCTTATTTATTCCCTGGCTAAGTACACAAACAGGCATACATTGTCAGGCATACAATGCCTGTTACCTCCTGCCTGGAAGGAACATTTCCAAAGTATGTCACCTCCGGTGGCCTGCCTTAATTCCAAAATGTTAAGAACATAATTTTCAGTATGGATACATAACTTCCTAAATATTATCCATACATACATTTTGCAATGGTTACAACAACCAGTGGGCTACTGGCTCTCAGTAGAGACTTCACATGCCACCGTTCAGTGAACTATTATGCAAATATCCAATCCAAGAGATCCCTTTAAAACCCTATGAATCCACTGTGCCCTCAGCCAGTTGGCAACAAGGGGTCCCTGGATCACAACGAGTTTTTTAGAGTAATAAGTGACTCCAAAACCCTGGGTGTTTAGTAATCATGATTATAGTTTGTGAAATCTATACTTTTGAATGTATTTTCCTCTGAAAGAGTCCAATTAACCACCATCCTCTCTGATCTATTGTACATACTTTGAATAGAGCTCAACTTCTCTTTTCCCCTATAAAAACATGGTATTGAAAGAAAGTTTAGTGAGTTGAGATATTCTGTTTCATATCTCAGTCTGGAGCAAATGTTTGACTATTTTATAAATTTTAAAATTTAGAGGCAAGGTGAGAGGAAAGTGTGACAAGCTAATCTCTACACACCAGTGCAAACATGATACCGCTACAGTGGGGACCATTTAAAAAATTTACCTTTGCTGTTTTTGAGCAAAGAGAAGCCAAAGACAGAGTGAGAGAAAGTCACTGACAGAGTGACACAGCAGGGTTTAAGATGCAGGGGAATTCCAGTGAATATCTTAACTTAAATTTTCTAAAACGAATCTGTGGAATTTTGGAATTCAAACTGTAATCTTTAAAATAGATATTTTAAAAAGGTACTGACTTGTTGTTAGGGCTGTAATAGATGTAAGACTAGTTTGCACAATCATCTCTTTGAATTAGTCTCTGAAATCTGAGAGACTTTGAAGTGAAATAGTCATAGGTGTGACAGCAGTTAGGACTGAGTGAATGGGAGGGGCAAAGTCCTTGTGCTTTTCACTGATAAGGTATAAATACAGAACTAACTGGAGATAGGCCCAGTCAGCCACTGTCATTCTTTCCTCTCCCTCCTACATTGTCAACATTAGCTGTGTTCAATATAGATTGCAAGATACTTAGAGTAGAGGCCCATTCTTATGCATGTAAAGAGACATGCGAATCTAGGGGGTTGAAGCAATAACATTTAATCTCGTCTCTAAGCGTTTTAAAACCTACTGACCGCTATACTTACCTACATGCCTCCAGCTTTCATCCAGACCACACCACTCGATCCATTGTCTACAGCCAAGCTCTACGATACAATCGCATTTGCTCCAACCCCTCAGACATAGACAAACACCTACAAGATCTCTATCAAGCGTTCTTACAACTACAATACCCACCTGCTGAAGTGAAGAAACAGATTGACAGAGCCAGAAGAGTACCCAGAAGTCACCTACTACAGGACAGGCCCAACAAAGAAAGTAACAGAACGCCACTAGCCCTCACCTTCAGCCCCCAACTAAAACCTCTCCACGCATCATCAAGGATCTACAACCTATCCTGAAGGACAATCCATCACTCTCACAGATCTTGGGAGACAGGCCAGTCCTTGCTTACAGACAGCCCCCAAACCTGAAGCAAATACTCGCCAGCAACCACACACCAAACAACAAAAACACTAACCCAGGAACCTATCCTTGCAACAAAGCCCGTTGCCAACTCTGTCCACATATCTATTCAGGGGATACCATCATAGGACCTAATCACATCAGCCACACTATCAGAGGCTCGTTCACCTGCACATCTACCAATGTGATATATGCCATCATGTGCCAGCAATGCCCCTCTGCCACGTACATTGGCCAAACTGGACAGTCTCTACGTAAAAGAATAAATGGACACAAATCAGACGTCAAGAATTATAACATTCAAAAACCAGTTGGAGAACACTTCAACCTCCCTGGCCACTCGATTACAGACCTAAAAGTCGCAATATTAAAACAAAAAAACTTCAAAAACAGACTCCAACGAGAAACTGCTGAATTGGAATTAATTTGCAAATTGGATANGGGGGGGGGGGGGGGGGGGGGCTGCGCACTCCGGTGGATCAAAGCAAGTTCGATATAACGCGGTTTCACCTATAATGTGGTAAGCTTTTTTGGCTTGCGAGGACAGCGTTATATCAAGGTAGAGGTGTATATATCTTCCTACTGTATTTTCCACTACATGCATCTGATGAAGTGGGCTGTAGCCCACGAAAGCTTATGCTCAAATAAATGTGTTAGTCTCTAAGGTGCCACAAGTACTCCTGTTCTTTTTACTATCAATCTTACTTCTCAAAGTGACCAAGAAATCAAACTAGCTCATAAAATAACCTGATACCAATCATTTCTTTCAGTCCCACCCTTAAGACTCACTTCTATATATTGTCATACACTTGGACACTTCACCTCCTGTCAACTTTTCTCTAGCCATTTAAGACATATATATAACTATGAAGCCTCTTTGTTCATGCCTAAACATGTTTGTAATATACAATTGACATATTATAGTTCTGTTCATATTATATCCAATAAAAAATTAAAATTCACAGTCTTATACAAGATAATTAAACATAGCACAGAACAAAATTAGGAAAAGAAGAAAAAAGTATTGTCTTTCTTCTCTACTTACTCCCTTTTTAGTAAAAGTGGTATTTATGTCATGTAAAGTCACAGCAACTAGTGCCTGTTCTACCAATTTGTGAATCCAATGCTGATCTCTGAATTTGGAGGGGATGGCAGGCCAATCTTTTGGTGACATGTGGTATCTTCTGAACAATAAGACTTGTTTTCAGAGCTTGCATTCTGTGCAAGCTACCATGGTTTTTGCTGAATTGGTCCCTTAGCAAATATTTAAAGAACCAACAATTGAGTTACCAAAACAAATTTCTCCCACCAGCCCCCCCAAAAATGTGTAGTGGGATAATAAAATTCACAGCACAAACTCATGGTTTAATTTTCTGAAAAAATAAACTGAAGGGAAATTATAAAAAATACATTGTGAAGAATTAAAGTCAAAGAATGCAGTTCAAAAAGTCTTACCATCATGAATCTCATACGCCAGACTAGTGATCTTCTGTGTAATTATCATCATTGGGCTGTTACAAGGGGAAAAATAAAGATATTTTAAATAAGAATATTCATGTTTTAATTTCACATTTAAAATTGGGAATAGGTTAAACTAGCAATCCCCACTGGAAGAGGACAAAATGTCTAACCGCTGGAGCTTAGATCTTGGTCTTATGTTTACACAGTGAGGAGAAAATATTCCTTACATACAGCAGGTCAGTCCACCGAAGAGCCAAGATCTATAACTGTCCAGGATTTAAGCAGTTTGGTAAAGCAATGCATATATTTTGCTGAATTGGGTCCTAAATAAAATAAATAAATAAGAGAAAATATCCAGAAATGTAACGGAAGAAAATATAAATTCACCGGGGGGGGGGGGTGAGGGGGGTATTTATTTATTTTAAGAGGGAGGAGTAAGGGGCGAAGGGCACAGAAGACTATTTCTTTGTTATAAATTAGCAACAGCAGCAGTATGCATAGGACAATAGCAATCCCTGAAGTGAATATATGGCTATAACTCACTTAAGAAGCTCAGCTGAAATCAAAACCCAGGACAGCAAATCTCAAGAATTAATTTGGCCACATATTCACAACAAAAACATCTTTTTTAATAATATGTAACTAACTTTGAAAAATTGAAGTACACCTCTACCCCGATATAACGCGACCCCATATAACACGAATTCTGATATAACGCGGTAAAGCAGTGCTCCGGGGGGCGGGGCTGCGCACTCCGGTGGATCAAAGCAAGTTCAGTATAACGCAGTTTCACCTATAACACGATAAGATTTTTTGGCTCCCGAGGACAGCGTTATATCGAGGTGGAGGTGTAATTTATTTGGATTAATAAAAAAGTAACACGATATGAAGCAGAGAACTATTTATTTTGACTATCTAAGGATATCTTGGTACATTTAATTTTTCTGTATAAAGATTTTACTGTAAATACATAATATTGACTAGTTGTAAAGCTTTTCCTCCCATATTCGAAAGAAAATACAAGCAGCTGGAACTTTTAACTTAATAAACCACCTTTCATTTGTATGGGTGTCTAATGTTTAGAAAATTATTACCAAAAGGCAGATGTATTAATATACATACTTCTCAGTTTACAACAGCTAGTTCTACACTTTCGCAGATGATCACATTACTAAAGAAGTTTTCTATAGTTCATGCTGATGTGATTTCTGAAGTCATATTGCAGGCATGTGACATAAACGATGCTGTTCTTGACCTTATCCTTACTATTTTTGTTTTGTTTTTACTTTGGTTATTTATCCTTTTATTTATTCCAAGACAAAAAACTACATTGATATAGAGTTAAGGTTGAAAGTACATATTGATAATTTAGGGTATGTCCACACTGCAGTTCAAGGTGTAACTGCAGCATTAGTACACATGCCCACACTAGCTTTACTCACATTAGCACAGCCAAAAATAGCAGTGTAGCAGCACAGGCTTCTGCAAACACACCTCGGACTGCAGTGTCGACATACTGTTACAGGTTTAAAAAAGCAAGTTACAGAGATGTTGCAGCTGTCACTAAACCAAACATTACAAACCCAGGAAATTCAGAGTTAAAGCACTACTGGTGATTATTCCTTCTCTATTTATATACTTGAATGATTTTACTTTTAGCTGTTATATGCCCAGGAATGCCCTTCCAAAGAGCAGTAGGAATGTGAAGTTAGCTGCTGCTTAGGTCACGGTGACTTAAGATTTAGTATACAGTCGCAATTTTAGTAATACAGTAACCTACTCAGCTTCTACATTATGCCCAGTTTATAGTATTTTTTAATCTGTGTTGTGTGTTCTGAACTGTAGTATTTTTCTTATAGTGTATTCTGTTGGTATTGAATATCTACTGAGCATTTCTAGAATGCCCATCACATGGTAGCTAGATGCCTACATGATTATGCCACCAATCCCCAAACAACTAAGAGTCTGGAAGGTAAACCACATGTCAAATTAATGTTGCAATATATATGGGTATTTTCCTACAACTGCCTGTTCCACTTTTTACAGAATTGTGCCCCTGTTCGAGGCAGCTTAGTCTGCAGTTTATTGGCCCTATCCATCACTGTGTGGCCCTGCCAGTAATTTTTGTGTTTTAGTAGGTCAAAGTGTTTACTGTGTATGAATTTTTTTATTACTTTTTTAAAAGTCTGTGCAGCTAGAACAGGGTTGGAAATTCACACACAGACACACACACACACAAAAGGTAACAGTTTACAGAACAGGAATATGAGGAATTGGTTAAAGTCCCTGGCCTCCAAGTGACAAAATACAATAATTGCATAGGAACAGGAAAGCACCACCTGAGTTAAGTAAGAGCTGGAAGAAATAACTGGACTGGGCAATTCCCTTCTATTAATTATGTATTTTTAAAAGACACAGACTACAATACATCTGGGCCTATGTCCAACTATAAGTGGAATTTCTACTTGTTTCAACCAAATATACTGGGCCTAAATTAATTTCTGATATAAATTCACTAATTTCAGTGGAGTTAAATCTGGAATAAATTTGGCCTATTCTGTTCTATCACACTTCAAACTCTATTTGAGACTCTTATTAGTTGTACCAAGTAACATCAACATCTGCTTTGGAGACTAAATAATTGATGACAAGAAAAAATTATGGGACTGCATCTAACCAATGGCTTAGGTATGTTTTTTGCCCGTACGTGAATCGCAGTATTGCCAACCCCGAGCATTCATAACACAAGTCAGATCCCCCAAAGTTATAAGCCTGGCTTTAAAATAATAAGATCTGAAATATAATAAATTTTACATTTGCCTTCAAGTTTGTGAGCCTTTAGAATTCACATTTTTAAGCTTTTCTCCACAGTCATGAGAGCTAGAAGCTTTCAGTCTTAAAAAAAGTAAACTAAGATTATCGTATAATCACCTCTCACCAGGAGCTGGACTTTAAGGGGAAAAAACACTTATTATTGAGAGACTGCTTCTTTGGAAACTAACTCAACAGTTTCTATATGATATACTGGTCCCTTCTCTGCCTTAAATTGGATGACTCTAGCAGTAGCCCCCTGCAAAAGCTCCATAGATATATCACTAGATCCCATTCTTCATCGTCTTTCTATTTCTACTTCCCCTCATAATGATTAACATTTAAATCAGTCTTCTACTAAGGCCGTGGCTACACTTGAAACTCCAAAGCGCTGCTGTGGGAGTGCGAGTGTGGTCGAGCTCCACCTCCATGAGGGGATTAATTTACAGCGCTGGGAGCACAGCTCCCAGTGCTGGGGCACTGTTTACACTGGCGCTTTACAGCGCTGTAACTTCCTGCGCTATGGGGTGTGTTTTTTCACACCCCTGAGCGAAAAAGTTGCAGCTCTGTAAAGCGACAGTGTAGCCATAGCCTAAGAATTCTTTCAGCCAGGTCTTGCAAAATACAAGTCCCTCTCATTCTCATCTTCTGTGATACCCACAACCATTGATCTGGCAGAAGATTCTATGCAAAACAGACAACAACAGGATATCACAGATCTGATAAGGAAGAAGAACGCTGTAACAACCTCAACCTTTCCTCCCAAGAAACAGTCTTTGTCTTTGCCACTCTCAACGCTGAGACAGATCCTTTGCTTTAGCACCCCCAAAATCTTATTTCTTAGTCTGTAAAATTTACATGACAGAGCACCGAGGCACTCGCTGGTGAACAAGGAGTCTCAATTCAGCTTCCACAAAAGCTCATGGATGTTCTATAAATTGGTTGCTTAAGAAGAAGAGGATGCCTTTGAGAAGATCAGGCTCCACATCCAGAGTCATTGGACCCCAAGCTGCAAAGTTTTGTTTCCTGTCCTGCTTATGATAACTTCTTTTCATTTTTTGTTTTAGTACTATTTCTTGAAATAAAAGACGTGCTATCTACCTCTATGTTTTTCTGATGGAACATTCCACCAACTTACAAGTTCCCAGAAAACATATGTTGAACTATATAAGTTTGTGACTCTGGTAAAACTCAGTAAAATGTTGAGTTTGAAATCAATGTGCTTCAAATTCCAACAGTTATCACAGTAGAATACAGGATACAACATTTCAGATACTACTGGAAGCTCTTGGTAAGTTTTCACATTTTAATCAGAAGCTACTGTAAACAATTCAAATTATGCCAAAAAATGCTTGTCACTTTTCAGATTCCACTAGTATTCTGAAACCAGTATTGTATGGACTTGATCCAAAACCCATTGACTTCCATGGGAGGCTTTCATTGAGTTCAATGAGCTTTGGATGAGGACGTATATACCTGAAGGAAGTTATTTATACATGGTGGGCAAATGGCACTATTTGAACTATTTAGTATAAATTCTATATTTCCTGACAGAATTTTTTAATATTAATACACTGTGTGCTCCCTTTTGCTTTCTGACTTCAAGTCCAGAAGTCTGGGAAGAAAAATAGCATAATAAATAATATCAACTAGCTCTTATATAGTGCTTTTCAGCAGTAGATCTCAAAGCAATTAAAGGAGGCCAGTGTCATAATCCCAATTCTCAGATGGTTAAACTGAGGCACACAGCAGGAAAGTGGCTTGCTCAAGGTCACCCAAGAGGCTACCAACAGAACCAGGAGCAGAACCCACATCTCCTGAGTCCCAATCCAGGGCTCCACTAGGGAATATGGCCTTGAATGCTATTGACTTTTAAACTTTCACTTTTAAGTTAAATTAGTATGTAAATACTGTTGAATTAGTGCTTTTTAAATCTGTGCCTTGCAAAAATAGATTTGCTGTAAAACCACTTATTGGATTTTTTTGCTGCCCAAAATATTGCAGGTAGTGACAGAAACTTAGTAACTGAAATTCGAGTTATTCTATCATCCAACAATTTACTATCAGAATAAATACAGTATCACATCACACAAGCTCTACTATATGTTGTTGTTGGGGTGCGGGGGAAATGGAGTATATAATTTTTTCTTACCCAGAAAAATCAGCAGAATATTGTCCATAATCAAAGATATAGACTCTAGTAATTTGGCACATAGTGAGGTATCCCAAAGCAAAAACAAAGCAATATCTGAAAAGGAAAAACAATTATATTTTATTTAGTTACTCCAAAAAGGCTATCAATCAATGAAAACATATTGCTCCAATGTTCCAAGTCACTTGTAGTTTGTGTTTGGACTAAAAACATTCACATTTTATTATGGCAGAGCAGTTAGTTAAGTAGATTAATTTTTTCATACATTTTTGGCAAGTTTTAATGCACCCAAATTCTATATATAGTCCCACAATACCATTAAAAAATTGATATCCTAGGACAAACACTGGTTCATTTTCCATAGGTGTGCAAAACATACCACAGAAAGCATCTATTGTGGCAATTTATTCAGAGTGTGTGTACATTCATATACATACATGCAACCATAATTCAAACTGCTGTTATAAAATCTGCAAGTGCTATAACAATGGAAAGAATCCAGTCAACAACATTTATCCTTTTCCTTTTCATCTCCCTTAAAGTTTAACAACAAAAATTGATACACAATATTCTGTTAACTCACATATTAAACTCCTCAGTGAGTTTACTTGATTCTACTACACTCAAAACCTGAGCACTGTACATCCACTGCAGGTGTTCTAGCAGGGATTAGAACTGGCAATTAACTTCTGTTTTAAACAAGCACATTAGTGCATTTATTGAAAAACAGTGCATTTACGTCTCAAATTAGAATTGAGATGTAAGAAACCATAGATGTATAATGACAACATTTTACATAAATGTTGATACATTGTATGCAGTAGCACTGGAACAACTTTTATAGTAGGGTTGGGGGGGAGCTGCACAGTGATCTCCCACCTCTCTGCAGCATGGCCTGTGCTCCCCAATGCCATGCTGGAGTCTCCACATTTATTTCACAAATAAAATTTGCAGAATTTTAAAATACTGTGCTCAGAATTTTTATTTTTTTGATGGAGAATGCCCTCAGGAGTACCACCAACAGTTTACAATCTTAAACCTTGATCCTTCAAACACTTAAGAATATATTTCACTACCATGAGTAGTCCCATTGTTACAATGGAACTAATCACAGTAGTAAAGTTAAGCATGCACATAAATGTTTGCAAGATCAGGGCTGTAGGCCGTGACACAGGTTCTGGATAAACATAGGGGTCTGGGGATGAGGGGTTTGGTGTGCAGGAGGGTGCTCCGGGCTGAGACCGAGGGGTTCGGACGGCAGGAGGGGGATCAGGGGTTGGGGCATGGGAGGAGGTCAGGGGTGCAGGCTCTGGATGGCGCTTATCTCAAGCAGCTCCCAGAAGCAATGGCATATCCACCCTCTGGCTCTGCGCACTGCCCCGTCCCCTCTCCAGCTCTTGCACGGAGGCGCGGTGCTGGCCAGGCAGCTCTGCGCACTGACCCATCCAGAAGCGCTGCCCCTGCAGCTCCCATTGGCCGTGGTTCCTTGGGGGCAGCATGCAAAGCCCCCTGGCTGTCCCTACGTGTAGGAGCTGGAGGGGGGACATGCCGCTGCTTCCAGGAGCCACGTGGAGCCACGGCATGCACGGAGCTGGGCAAGCCCCTGACCCTGCTCCCCGGCAGAAGCTCGAGGCCCAGATTAAAACGTCTGATGGGCTGGATGCGGCTCACAGGCCATAGTTTGCCCACCCCTGAACTAAGATAATAAATGGTATGAAGAGACCAATTCATTGACTTAAAACAAATAGGTAACAACATGACAGAAGTATTTAAACCATACAGAGATTTTTATAAAATTAAGCACTCTCTAGTATTTAAGGTTGGCTGCATATACCAAAATTTAAACATATGTCACGTAGTTAAGAGGAAGCATATTGTAGCCAATGATTTTAGTTTATCCATTTATTGTGTGATGTTATAATTAATCAATATGTTATGCCATATATAGGATTATAAAAGAATAAGATTGATGTATATTTAGAGGAATTATGTAGTAGATATGAGTAAGACAAGCTGAAACACAAGAAACTGTGGGCTGAGGCCTGCAAGACTTTAGCTTAGCTATTTTAGACCTTGGAGACAAGAAATGATGGCGTAAATTAATGACCGAGAAATAACCCGAAAAATTATGGGAAAAGTACCACCAACTGGTAATATTGTGAAAATGTAGCTGAGAAAGTTAAATTTAAGTTATAAAATGCTGCAACAACAAATCTTGTCTCTAACATGTGCCTTAACTGCAAGATAAAGGTGGTATGTCAACGAGAACCTACACAGCCTATAGAATTCAGCGTCACTTGCGTTTCTAAGGGACACAGACCAATAAGAAAGAGAGGGTTGACACTTCCATGTACATGCGCAGAATGTAGGTATAGACAGACTAACAGTATAAAAAAGGTGCCCAGAGCAGGAAAATGAGCTTCCTATGGGAAACTCCAGCAGGAACCACTCCCGTATTGATGCTCAATCCATGAGAGAGCCAACAGACTAACACCATCTAGGAGGACGTGAATATGGCTGTAGGTATAACTGGTACATTGTACTTATCTTTAGGAATTGTATATGCTGTGACATTTATAACTTTGTTGGTAACTTTAATAAAACTACTAAAAGATAAATGCTGTTGTAATTGTATGTGTTATTTGCCTATGGTTTCATGCGTTCCTATAGGCTCTAGATCTAGAACAGAGATAACTTTGTTAACTTGAGACTGTAGCTGCCAGAGCAGAATCCACTGGAGTATAATTAACATTAATAGAATAAAAGGCTACAATATGTAAAAATAAAATTATTTGGCACAGAGTAACACTTAATAGCATCAATAAGGGAAGACTTTTGCCTACACTCTTTCCTGGATGCTTTAAGAGAAATCACCAAAAATTTGAGAGTTCTTCTGTAGTTCATTACCACCTGTCCCTTCACTTCTCTCTCTTTAAGGTCAGTCCTGAATACATAATTAATGAAGAAAAATTGTTAATTTCAAGGAGCTAAAGTTGCTAACTTTGTCTCCCACTTTCTAAATCAGTGATAGAACATCTTAGTTACTGTACAACCCTTAAATATGTAAAGGTTTGGAAATTCTTACTTTAAGTTTGTCAGGAAATATTATGATCTTATGGTTAGCTTGTAAGTTTTGTAGTAAGCCAATTGTTATAAGTGGGAAAAGGTAGAGTAACATTTTCCCCCAGCAAAGAGGTAAAGGTTCTACCATCACCATCATGCAGAATGTGCATGAAGACAAGCTTGCAAGTGTTCTTCAAAGGAAGCCTTGTCTGTATGTAACAAAGTCACCACAACCATCCAAGTTTATTCAACCTCCCGGTCAAAGACAGATGGAAATAAGAACTGCTACTCATCACATTACCTGAGCATTCATGAGCTGTCATGAATCTCACTAACAAAGCTGGGTGTAACCCTTCCTTCAGTTATCGAGATAACCACAATATTACACACTCTAGATGCTACCCACCCAAATGAAGTCACTCAAGTCTCAACATGCCAACCAAACCCTGGTAAGGCAAATAAACGACACCATCCAGATACAAGGAAGGAGACAAAAGAAATGGAATTTTAAATATTGATGTCACTTCAGCCCTGAGAGTATGTAAGCAACTGTCCAACACCACCTTTTCAGATCACACAGAAAGGAAAGATCTGAGAAACTGGTGTGAAATGCCATTCCAGCCTGTCAGGGTCCACAAACGGCTCAACAAAACCTCACAGTCAATGGTACAGAAGTCATCTCAGAGATTTGGGGAGGATGAGCATACACACTTGATCTCTTGGCAACACCAAGTCACTGATCAACCACCTGTGAAATTATTGCAATGTCCATGTCTAGAACAGGAGCCTGATTAAAAGGGTCAAGTAAACTACAAGAGACCAGATGGCACTGCTTTGCCACAAATTAGCTCAATCATCTTTTTCTAAAGAGAAGGTTAGAATGTTAATTCCTAGACTGTCAATGTCTAGAAATAGATTCTAAAACAGATGCCTTCCTGGTACAATGACCTCAAGGAAGATACTAATCTCTATCGAAGCTGGTCTCAACATTCCTCACTTCCATCCCTCTTGCTTTCACCAGCCACAAGGGGCAGGGTTTCATCTCACAGCTCTCTTGTATTAGAGACAAGATGGATGAGATAATATCTTTTATTGGACCAACTTCTGTTGGTGAGAGAGACAAGTGATCACTCTATATCTGAATCATAGAAGATTAGGGTTGGAAGAGACCCCAGGAGGTCATCTAGTCCAACCCCGTGCTCAGAGCAGGACCAACCCCAACTAAATCATCCCAGCCAGGGCTTTGTCGATCAGTCCTCATCCTCAAAGGAAACCTGCAGAACACTTTCAAAATATGTGCTAAGTACTTATGCTAAACAATCTGTTCCACCTTGGAGTTAGGTGTGATGCTCGGAGTACCTTTCCCAGACCTGAAGCAGAGCTGTGTGTAAGCACAAAAGCTTGTCTCTCTCACCAATAAAAAATATTATCTCACCTCACCCACCCTGTCTCACCAATATCCTGAGGCTGACACGGCTACAACTACACTGCATACAGCTCTCTTGTATGAAACTCTTATTTTAAAACAGATAACTACACATTCTACCATTTCCCAGTTTTATGCTAACAAAGCACAGTATTCTTAGTTTTGATGTACCAGAACAATCTGCTCAGGCAAGAAAAGTATTTTCGGATAACCAACTGGACAGATGCTAACCATCATAACCTGCGTGGTAACATTTCTTGTGCAAATATCTGTATGCGTTTTAAAATTTAAAAAAATTTAAATGGCACCTATTGGTAATTAGACTGTAGGTGTATAGCAAAATAATGTCTAAATTTTATAAAAAAATCATCTAAAACAAAACTTACCCTCATAAGTTAGTACTGATCTTGCCTCAATATTGCTTATGTTACCTGAAAACTCAGTACAGTCAGGGGCGGCTCCAGGCACCAGCGCAGCAAGCGCGTGACTGGGGTAGCAAGCCACGGGGGCGGGGGGGGGGGGCCTGCTGGCCGCTGTGAGGGCGGCAGTCAGGCTGCCTTCGGCAGCATACCTGCGGGAGGTCGCTGGTCCCGCGGATTCGGCGGCAATTCAGCAGCGGGGACGCTGAAGGCACAGCACCAGTGGACCTCCCGCAGGCATGCCACCGAATCGGCGTGAGCAGCGGACCGAGCCGCCTGACTGCTGTGCTTGGGGCGGCAAAAAACAGAGCCGCCCCGGAGTACAGTAACTCCTCGCTTAACGTTGTAGTTATGTTCCTGAAAAATGCTACTATAAGCAAAACGATGTTAAGCTAATCCAATTTCCCCATAAGAATTCATGTAAATAGGGGGTGTTAGGTTCCAGGGAAATGTGTATGTATGTGTATATATATATATATATATATATATATATATATATATATATATACACACACATATACATACACACACACACACACACACACACAGAGTATAAGTTTTTAACAAACAATTTAATACTGTACACAGCAATGACTGTAAAGCTTGGTTGAGGTGGTGGAGTCAGAGGGTGGGATATTTCCCAGGGAATGCCTTGCTGCTAAATGATGAACTAGTATTCGGCTGAGCCCTCAAGGGTTAACACATTGTTGTTAATGTATCCTCACACTCTACAAGGCAGAACAAATGGAGGGAGGAAACAATAGACACATGGCAGTGGCTGCAAACATTCCCTGTGGAAACTGAAAGTGATGATGAACCCACGCTATCCCACTGGAGCGCACCACTCCCTCCACTTTCCAAAGTGCCGGGGGGTGCATGTGTGTGTGTATGTGTGAGAGAGAGGGACAGACACACACACTGTGTGTGTGTGTGTGTGTGTGTAAGAGAGAGAGAGAGAGAGATGCGCATTGCCCCCTTACGTATGCTGACCCCACTCTAAATACACTGTTTTTTCAAATAGATCAGCAAGTTGAGACAGCAACTGCTGCCAGCAAGCTCCCTCCGTCCTGAGTCCTGTCATGTCCCCCCCCCCCCCGCCCGCCCCCCGGCTCTGTGGAGATGGGGTACAGGCACGGGGGGAGGGGGCAATAACGGGACACCCTGACATCAGCACCCCTCTTCCCCCCCCACCTCCTGCAAGCAAGTCCCGGGAGCAGCTCCAAGGCAGAGGGCAGGAGCAGCACACGGCAGTGTGGGGGAGAGACACCTGAACTGCCTGGCAATTGATAGACTGCTGGGTGGCTGCCACACAGGGAACTTCAGGGAGCTGACGGGGGGCTGCCGGCCTACTCTGGTTCCAAGCCCCCACCAACTAGCTCCAACGGGCTGTTCTTCCTGCAAGCAGTGGACAAAGCAGGCAGCTGCCAAACAACGTTATAAGGGAGCATTGCGCAACTTTAAACGAGCATGTTCTCTAATTGATCAGCGACATAACAACGAAACAACGTTAACCGGGAGGACGTTAAGTGAGGAGTTACTGTATGTACCTATTTTCCCAACTAAATTAGTCAGTAATTCTAAACTGTACATTAATAGGAAAATAGTTCAAAACACAGGCACCGGCTTCTAATTTTCCCTGGGTGTGCTCAACCCCTGCTCCACCCCAGGCCCCACCCCTTTCTCCCGAGCCTCCACCCTGCCCACCTCTTCCCGCCCCCGGTCCACCCCCGACTCCAACCCTTCCCCCAAGGCGCCACCCCCTCTCGCCCCTGCTCCGCTCCACCTCTTCCCTGCCTCTTTCCACCCCTTCCCCCAAGCACGCCCCATCCCTGCTCCTCCCCCTCTCTCCCAACACCTCCTGCACACCACTGAATAGCTGTTTTTTGTCCCTGCTTTCAAATTCACATGGCTGGAGGGAAAATGTCCTTTGGCTGACATTTTTTCTTTGCAGTTCATAGTTGAATTTTGTCATAGTTTAATTAAAAGCGCTGTATAAGTACCAAGCAGCATTATCTTTCTTAGTAGTTAAAAATATATATATCTATTTTAACCATAAGCGCCAACTCCGTGGGTACTCCAGGGCTGGAGCACCCACGGAAAAAAATTAGCTGGTGCTTAGCACCCACCAACAGCCAAGCTCCCATCCCTCTCCCTCCCCCCGCTCCCATGCACCTACGGCCCCTGCCGATCAACTCCTCCCCCTCCCTCCCAGCACCTCCCCCAGCACCGGAACACCCGGTTTAAAAGGAACCCTCCCCAGCCCGGTGAAAATGAGCAAGTGAGTGAGGGTGGGGACAGCGAGTGATGGAGGGAGGGGGGATGGAGTGAATGGGGCGGGGCCTTGAAGAAGGGGCAGGGCAAGGGTGTTCGGTTTTGTGCGATTAGAAGGTTGGCAACCCTACTTGGAATTAGAAATTATCTTCTCATCTATAACCACTAGGAATTGAATTATGTTTTCCATTTTAGAATAATGGAATTCAGTAATTCACTCTAAATGTGGGCTACCAGAAGGTAAAGTCAATATTTATTTTACAGATAAACGTCAAGAAAAAACTGGCATGTGACTACTTATTCAACAATTGTACAAATTAAGTCTTTTATAATAAACAGTTAAGAGGCATATTCATTTAGAACATATCTGGGCAAACACATCTAGGATTATTTCACAATACTTTTCTGTCAAGATAAAACCAGGTTATCTGTCAACTGAGTGCATCCACAAATATTAGTCAATCTAGTCCGGATGAAGCCCAATCATAAAGCACAGTAAAGCAAAGATAGGATTGACATGTGCAACAGTATATTTAAATAGAAGGTATATCAGCAGGGACATAAATGATTTAAGAAGCTGTGATATATATTTTATTAATTCTTTTATAAGTTTGCTGATATTTTTGTACTAGTCTCTCATATTAGGTTTTAGTGCTTTCCAAAGTTTATATTTCCCAAAGCACTGAACAGGTTATCAAGTAAATACACCATCCAAAGTTTTAAAATTGCATTATTACAAAAATTTTAAAAGCATAAACTTTGGACAATCTGTAATCCTCAGCAATACTCTCCTACACATTAGTTGATGATCAAGGCAACTAATTTTACAGGGACTAGAAAAGAAACTAAGACTTCCTTTCTCACTGCTACACATACGTATTGCACTATGATATCATTGCTTGTTAATAATTCATTTGCCAAGTAGTTACGTTGGTTGAAAAAATATCTTTGAGTTTTTGATCTACGGACCTTTCCATAAAAAAGCTCCAATCCTTTCAAATGACATGATTTTTTCTTTCATTGTTTCTGGCCACCTGAACAGAAATCTATGCATATTTTTCCATTCAACTTTTCCTTTGTATTGCTAAAAGGCATATGTCACACCTCATCAGACAGAACTACATTAACACTGGTAGCTCTTGTGCACTGATGGAATGAAGAGGGTTAAAGGGTTAAAGGAGACGTGGAAAATCCTTTAGCAAACAGAAAGGAATGAAGAACTGATATTTTTAATAACAAATATTTTCAGTGAAATCCTAATCCAACTGAAGTAAATAGTTTTGCCATGGACTTTAATGGGCCCAGAATTTCACTCACGCTTTGTTATTTGTAATTTTTCTTTCATGGATCATACAGTTTTGAAATTTATTTTATAATGTAAGTTATATAAAATAAAGTCAAAATCAGAAAATGTTTTGATATTAACAAAATATAATGTTTCAATTGACCCCAAATGAAGGTTTTTCAAAAATTTCATTTTGCAGAAAGTTTCAAATTTTTTTCTTTTGTTTTTATTTGGAATAAAAAAAAATTCAAAATCACAGAATTCCCAGCAAAATGAAAATTCCAGTTCCTACACAGTTCTAGATATATTACCTTTTTTTATTTAGTAGCCGTGTTTTATTAATTTTCCCTGTTCATATACCAGGCAGTGAAAAATCTATCCATTTTAACATGGATGAAACACTGACCCCCTGAGACAAAATATCCTGTCTGTTCAGAAGAAGGATTAGGGGAGGTGCTGCAATATTCTGAGATTTGGGCTTCTTGGCCAAAGTGGTGCTATAGAGCATAAGTGTGTTTCTTCTTTCCTCACCATCTGAACAGCACCTGACAAAGTGAAACTGAGGAGGAGGCAAAAGGAACAATATATAAGCACAATCCTCAACCATGGTTGGGACAGGAGAAGCATCCCTGGATGCATCTTGATATTTTTCCCCCCATGTGAAAAAAACATGAATCTTGTTGCTAAGTTTTGATGCGAACAGATCTATCACCAGTTTACCCTATCTCTCATAATAAAGAATATTGACCTATACAGATTTTACTTCGACTGTTTTATGGCCTGTTAAGGGCTGCTCTACAGTGTGGAAATGTGCTCAATGGGGTGTAATTTCTAAATCAGACTGAAGTGTTGTGCATTAATTAGTCCATGTAGACCCTGCTGATAGTGCTGTTTGAAACAGTACTAAGGAGAAGTCCTTGTGGCACCTTAAGAGACTAACAGATTTATTTGGCCATAAGCTTTCGTGGGCTATAACCCACTTCATCAGATGCATGGAGTGAAAAATACAGTAAGCAGGTATAAATACACAGCACATGAAAAGATGGGAGTTGCCTTATCAAGTGGGGGGGGGGGTGTCAGTGCTAACAAGGCCAATTCAATTAGGGTGGATGTAGCCCATTCCCAACAGTTGACAAGAAGGGGTGAATATCAACAGAGGGGAAATTATTTTTTGTAGTGACCCAGCCACTCCCAGTCTTTATTCAGGCCTAGTTTGATGGTGTCAAGTTTGCAAATNCTATAACCCACTTCATCAGATGCATGGAGTGAAAAATACAGTAAGCAGGTATAAATACACAGCACATGAAAAGATGGGAGTTGCCTTATCAAGTGGGGGGGGGGGTGTCAGTGCTAACAAGGCCAATTCAATTAGGGTGGATGTAGCCCATTCCCAACAGTTGACAAGAAGGGGTGAATATCAACAGAGGGGAAATTATTTTTTGTAGTGACCCAGCCACTCCCAGTCTTTATTCAGGCCTAGTTTGATGGTGTCAAGTTTGCAAATTAATTCCAGTTCTGCAGTTTCTCGTTGAAGTCTGTTTTTGAAGTTTTTTTGTTGAAGAATGGCCACTTTTAAGTCTGTTATTGAGTGTTCAGGGAGATTGAAGTGCTCTTCTACTGGTTTTTGAATGTTACAATTCTTGATGTCTGATTTGTGTCCATTTATTCTTTTGCATAGAGACTGTCCGGTTTGGCCAATGTACATGGCAGAGGGGCATTGCTGGCACATGATGGCATATATCACATTGGTAGATGTGCAGGTGAATGAGTCCCTGATGGTGTAAGTTAAAACACACTAAGGAAACTTTAATGGGCACCAGAAGTCTCTACATAGACCAATTAATGTGTAACACGTTAGTGCGCTTTACCCCACCATGTAGACAAACTCCCAAATCTGTAAGCTGTTAATCTTGCCCTGATGGATAAAGATGCATCTCCACCCATGAAAACAGAAGATTGGCTTCTTTTTTCAGTGGGGCAGATTTCAACCCAAATTTTTGTTCAAGTATGCCACAGCAGAGGTGTTGCCAGTCATAACAGAATATGCTTTGTTCTGACCAGGAAAAGAGTTTCCCTTCAAACATAACATACTGCTGCACATTTGGGAAATGGATGCTGTTTTTCCTGGATCACTTGGGCGTTCAAATGGGTACACCATCCTTCCAGCTAGCACCAAAAAGTCAAGACCTTTTGCTTAATTTTACTAGAGTATTGTCTTTGGATAATGTGTGTTTGAGTAACCATCACTGGAGGAGTCCAATGATTGATTCAGGGACCCAAACATTTAAAGGGGAGGGGCAAGAGCAGATCTGATGGAAGGGACAATAAATCTCTTTAGTCCACCCTCATAATGGGGAGAAAAATAAACACAAACCACATCCTCCTTAGTAGAGGCAACCTGGCCTTTTGCTCCCCCATTCCAAGAGAGATGCTGCAATGCACTTCCATACCAGAAAAGCCTCTCCATAAAGCCATTTGAATATAGTTCCTTTTTACTGACAAACTAGTGGGTTGTGTCTAGGAATCCCCTCCACCTCTTAGGCCATGTCTACACTACAAACGTATGTCAACTCAAGTTACATTGGCATACAGCTGCCGCAGTTAGTACATTGCTTGTGCGCATGCATACTTTGCTCCTTGTGTTGGCAGTGCATGTACTCACCAGGAGTACTTGTATCGATGCAGAGTGCACTGCACCATGTGTAGGTATCCCACTGTGCAACTCGCCACCATCCAGTGCAGCATCTTTTGGGAAGTTTTTGCATGCTTGGTGGAGTTGTGCAGAGGTGACTGAGAGCATGGGGTCAATTTCCCAAAATGCATTGCTCTCCATCCCATAATTCCATCTGCATCACGTACTTTTTGTGACTTATTTTCAAAATCCCACAAACCCGCATGTCCCTCCTCGCTGTCCGCCATCGCTGAAAGAAGCATGGAGCCTGCTCAGCTCTGCGCTATTGTCATGAGCGTTGCAAGCACAGGGCACATGATCCTGCAATATTTGCAGAGCTGTAAGAGCAGCCATGGGGAACATGATGATTCCTTGGTGGCCAGATTGCTGTGGGACATAGAAAGAAGCAATTCAAGGTTTTTGGTGGTGTTCACGAAGCAGGTGGAGATGGTGGAGTGCCAGTTCTGGGCCCGAGAAACAAGCACTGACTGGTGGGATTCCATTGTAATACAGGTTTGGGATGACAAACAGTGGCTGCAGAATTTTTGGATGTGCAAGGCTACATTCTTAGATCTGTGTGCCAAACTGAGTCCAGCCCTCCAACACAGGGACACCAACATGAGAGCTACACTGACCGTGGAGAAGTGAGTGGCGATTGCATTGTGGAAACTTGCAACACCCTATAGGAATGAAAACCTCTCTTGGTTGTGCCACTACTTCTTTTAGCACAAGTAAAAAAGAGTAATCAAAATATGTGTCCTGCTACAATGGGGGTTCCATCCCTGTAATTTCAAAGCAAACCGCATACTTACCCAAGGTTCCTTCCCCTGAATCAGGTTCACGCGTGCTCAACTAGTAGGAATGGCAGGACTGCAGTGAAGTCAAAAACAGGTCCTGCCTCACTGCGCAGCTAGATCTCCCGGTATGCCTGCTGCAGATCCTTTGCTTTCTCACAGCACTGCTGCTGGTCCCCATGGTAGCCCTTCTCCTGCATCCCACGTGCAATCTGCACATAGCTGTCCATGTTTCTATAGCTGGTTCAAAGCAGTGCCTGCACAGCCTCTTCTCCTCACAGGCCCAGGAGATCCAACATCTCCCATCTAGTCCAGGCAGGAGCAAGTCTGGAACATGTAGCTGGCATGGTCAGCTGGGCAGTTGCACTCAACAACAGAGAGCTGCTAGGTCTGCTTGCCAAGATGGGCAATCAGGAAAGGGAATTTCAAAAATACAAGGGGCTTTTAAGGGGGAGTACAAGGACTTATGTAGCCCTCAGGCAACAGAGTTCACAATGGTGACCAAAGCGGTCAGCATGGGCCATTGTGTGACAGTTACTGGTAGCCAGTAATGGCTGACGTAAGTAAGGCAGCGTCTTCCTAACTACATCGACCTTGACTCTACAGTGCTAAGTCAACATAGCGGGGCACTTCCGCCAATGGGAACCAAATTTAAAGTGAAGACACATGCACAACTAGGTCGACGTAAGCTGCCTTGTGTCAACCTAACTTTATAGCCTAGACTAAGGCCTTACTCTGCTTCTTTCTCCTCCCTCACTTCCTTTCCCTGTGTCTCTCAGTCCCCTGCCCCTTCCTATAAACAGTAGTAACACAATAAGTAGTAATAAAGACATGGTCCCTGCCCAGAAGACCTTACATTGAGAAAAGCCTAGTGACATAAAAATGGTAGGGAAGAGTGATACAATCAAAACACACACAAGTTTCATACATATGTTATTTTGCTTTATAAAAATATATATGTACATTATGAACACTTGTGGGATTCCTGCTCTTCCACCACTCTTCATGTATTGCTCACCTTCTTTGATTGTACATTCTTCAGGGCAAGGACCACATCTATGTCTATGGACAGCACCTAGCAAAATGGGGCTCCAAAGCCAATCAGGGCACCTGGGCTCTACCAAAGTATAAACATTGCAATTAAGTAACTTACTTTTCTTGTAGGGGTTAGGGGTGGCTACATATTTTGTGTAATGGCAGGACAACTGTATAATATTCTGCCTGAAGAATGGTGGGCATAGTTCTACAGAATTTGTATTTGAAAGTGGATTTCACATCTCTGTGTTAAGATCCCCTTCTTCTGTTATATAAAGGCAAAAGCATGAATCTTAATTTCTCTTTATGTATATTAAGTTATTCTACTTCAAAAGGCATCCTCTACCACAGTGTAATGTGAAATTGCTTTGATTTTTTTTAGAAAATGTGGCTGAATAGCCTCAGCATAATTTGCTCACGCCAGTACCCCTGATGCTCCACTTCAGTGCCCAAAATGCTGCTGCCTCTTCTACTGCGTGTGCCAATGCACATTTATTAGAAAACAAATTCTTGTCTCCAAGGGTAGAACTGAATATGTAGTAATATGCATACACATGAACTGTGTTAATTCTATTTATCATAACTATATTTCATGGTTCAGATTATTAATAAAAGATATTTGAAAAATGTTTTGAGTACTTTATGTCACATATTTGTCTTCACCATACCTAAAGGAGAAAACACCCTATGTGCTCAAGACAATCAATGAGGTCAATAATTTATCATTACTCACCCTAAACTGTAATGACAGTCTTCAAGAGTAAATCAATACATATTCCAATAAATATTTATAATTTTGACTAATATTTTGTTTTCATGCCATGAGTCAACTAGCACCAACCAATGCTGGCTGCACTTCTGGGAGACACCTTTAAAAATGCCATGAGTCCTACCATGGATACAATATTGAGATGCAGCAACTGTAGCCAATGAAGCAGGAACAAGAATCCTGGAGAGCAAAGTGAATGAGTCAAGAAAAGAACTTATGATCTCGGGCAAATCACAACCCTCTTTGTGCTTCAATTGATCAGTCTCTGAATTGAAGAAAATACTAATCTTCATAGGCAGCGGGTGAAGCTTCCCCTTGGGGAGGCTAGCGCCTGCCCCACCTCTTCCAGCTGAGGCCCTGCCGCTTCTGGTTGAGGCCCCACCCCAGCCCTCTGCTCTCAGCCCCGCATCATGGCCCCAGCCAGGGTGGAGGAGGGCGGCTGAGAGCTCGGCCCCTCCCCAACATGGCCCTGGCTGGGGTGGGGGGGCCGGAGGGCTGAGAGATCAGTCTCGGTCAGGGTCGAGCTCTCAGCCTCGGCCGGGACTGCGGCGAAGCTCTCGGCCCTGGCTGGAGCTCCGAGCCTGGAGCCCCTCCCCCCATTCTGCCCCTTCCGCCTGCAGCCCTGACCATGGCCCCATCACCCCATTCTGTCCCTTCCCCTGCAGCACTACCCCCATTCCACCCACGGCCCTGCCCCGCCCCTTCCCCATGGCCCCGCCTCTCCCCCCCGAGACCCCACCCCCACTCGCTCCTTCCCCCTTGCCCCCCACTGCAGCCACGAGACCGGAAAAGTTCTGTGCCCCGAGCTCCTCTAGACCGGAGGCCGTAGCGGGGGGTGATTTTTCTGGGGGCCCCAAATCCACCACTGCCCCTACCCCCAGAAGCTTAGCCTCCCCCAGCCTCCATTACACGTCGCCTATGTTCATCTTTGTAAGTCATGTGGAGATCAGAGGTGTACTATGATGTGCACAGTATTTTATGCTAATTATAATTCCTACTGATTAACTTCCCAACACTCTAGGATCTCTTTGGTTTTCTCAGAAAAGTTGTTTGAACTGACAAATGATACAAGAGCCAACTTTTTAGAGCAAAATATGCCAAAACCCAACATCGGATGTCCCAAATACAAGAAGTGAGCTGTATAAGGCTTTTTCCAAGGTTCAGAACAGCAACAGAAAGAGCTTATTAATTAAAACGTTACTATGTGTAAATATAACCCTTATCTCCGAGATCACTTGAAATATAGATAAACAGCCATGCCTATGTTAGCATAAAATTTGATCTTAGAATTTTTAAAAAATAATAATTGCAGTATTTTAGTACTTCAGCAGTACTTAAATCACCCTACACACACAAAAAAAACCTCGTATTCATTTTACAATGTGTAGCATTTCTGAGGCATTATTCTCTGTTGACTTCAGAGATTGCCTTTGAATAGCAGATGTTTTCAACTGTTCCAACGGAGGTGAAGTATCATAATGGAGAACCTGAACCTGCCATTTTGTAATTCACAAAAATTTGCTCCTAGACTGGTGTGTGAAATAATCCTAGAATTTTGCTCACACATATTTCTACCTACAGTATCTGCCTGCCTACTTACGCGGCACCACCAGCATCGTAACAGCCAAATGCTTTATTCTCCCTTTTCTTTAGTCACATGACATTTGATTGGCACACACAGAAAACTGTAGTAGTCAAATAGTTACCCAGGAACATTCTCCATTGCAAACTAGCAGAGGGTTGAGGAACACTGCACAGCTGGAGAGCAAGTCAGATAAATTAGCCCTCTCCTTTTGGGACTTCAGTATATTGGTCAATGAAAAACAAAACTGAAAATACTTATTCTGCAGGAATTAAAAAACTTAATACAAAATACATTATGTACACCCTACCCTACCTACAAAGATGACACCATGTTTGCATAAAGATAGCATTTTAAAAAAAAGTTTCAAAGCTCTATCACCCCTACTGACTTGGCAAATCTGATCTAAAACTGGTATGGGGCACAACATCAAAAAGGTGTATGAGTAAAGAGTAACAAAATTAATTTTTAAACATAATTTTGGCCCAACATGCCATAATATCTTATATAAATATAGTGGAATAAATTCGTTGGTAGCAAAACTCCACCAAAATCAAGCGTTAACTTTAAAAAGCCAAAATCTTTTTAGCAAGTACCATCCTGTAGCACTAAAGTCAAAGCAAGCTGATACTTTTCCTTCACTGTGCTCTGGACACACACCCACGTTCACACTCAGACACATTCCACTTATCACAGCTGTTGCCTTTTTCTGACTCAGGCTGGGAGTCTCTCTCCTGCTGCTTGAATAGGAATCCCAGCTGACTCCACTCCTGAATTCTAGTACTACCCACACCCTTCCCTCTACACACATACACAGCAGCCCTTTTGGGACAGAGGGAGAGTGCTGCTGCAATGTTAGGAGTGAGGGGGAAGGTTTACCAAAAGCCAAGGATGAAGTCAGCTGGAATTCAACTTCAGGCAACAGGAGAGACAATTTCTGCATGTGTGGAGGAGGGGAGCAGCTGTGAAATGTGTGGAATTTGACCTGCTGAGGTTGAGTGGGTTTGTGGCCAGAAAAGTCCATTGAGGGAAGTGAAAAGATGGAAGGTCAGAGCTACTTACAGTAACAGAAAGTCTGAAACATCCACATGCACCACTTAGCTCCTCTGTTATTTATGAATGTTAGGTATGTATTAAAAGAATACATCAGTTATCTGTACAACTTGTGTTAACACAGTTGCATTTTCCTTTAAACTGCATATTTGCAGAGACAAAATATTCTCTATTCTAGGGAGATGTCTGCATGTGGCATGGAGCCACACTTAGTCATAGGAAGTGAGCTGTCTCAGCCTCTTAGCCAGGGGATTCCAATGAGACAGAAGAAAACCGTCAGTGACTCCATCCTGCAAGCTGGTCTTAAATGACACTACCAGTCCCTGACAGAACAAGTTTCATTTTGAGGACCCCTCCTTCCTATATCATAACTTTTTTTTTTCTGAGACAGAAGAAAAAGCATCAATTGGCTAAGTGTCCAGGTTTGAAAGATTCCACACAGGGACTGGTGAGGATCAGAGTGGAATAACTCGATGTGGTCAGTAGGAGCCCTACTAATTTTCAGAGGAAGAATAAGAAAAGTCTGTGGAGGCACAAGTAGGCAAGGCCAACCTTTCCCCCTCCCCCCCGTATATAATTGAGAAACAAAATAAGGAAAGAACACGAACATTTTTCATTCCTATATTTAATGTAACAAGCCCTTATCAATTTGCCCATCAAGACTAATATGACAATCAAAATCATGTGGCTTACAGGGTTTGTTTATACTGCAAAAAAACCACCACCACCACCGAGTCTCAGAGCCCACGTCTACAACCTCAGATTCACGCTAAAAATAGCCATGTAACTATACCCGCTTAGTCCAGAGCTTGGGCTTTGTAACACCCTTTCCCCACCCCAAGCTTCAAAGACCAAGCTCCAGCCTGAGCGGGAACATCTGCATGGCTATTTTTAGTGCTGTAGTGCTATAGTGCAAGCCCTGTGAGCCTCCCGCGGCAGTGTGGTCGCGTGTGAGCGCTGGGAGAGAGCTCTCCTAGCGCTCCTGGCAATTCACCTCCACAAGGGGATTAGCTCCGAGCGCTGGGAGCATGGCTCCCAGCGCTCGTAGCCTGTTTACACTAGCGCTTTAAAGCGCTCAGACTTGCTGCGCTCAGGGGGGTGATTTTTCACCTCCCTGAGCCAGCAAGTTAGAGCGCTATAAAATGTAAGTGTAGACAAGCCCATCTGTATACATGAGCTCTGCAGCTTGTTTTGTGGGGTGGGGTGGTTTGCAGTGTAGGCACACCCATAGTCACACAAGCATCACCCATTAAACCCAAGTACGCACTTAATGATTCAAAGCAACATTTAACTTCTTTAGAAATTCATCAGTAAGCATATATATTCACTGCAGAGTTAACTCGAGTTTTTACTCAGGTGTTGCCCCTAATCCCTCTCCCCTTAACTAGCTGGCTCATCTGGGGCTGTAGGGTAAAACCCAGTGCTTCTTTCACATAGGCTGGTAAACAGCCCACTTTGCAGTGAGAATGTAGACTAAATCACTGAGTGCTGATGGTCCTCCAATACTTTTCCCATAGCTTCCCTGTGTACCCACAAGGACATACAAGTTCTTCCACAATTCGCTGGGAAAGAATTGCAGGACAAACAACAATGGAATATGCTCCCAGGAGTCATAACAACAAACTTGGGTGTGTGCAGCCCCAGTGAGCAGCATTTAAAGTGTCTGTATGTGGGGCAGGGAGCAACAGAGATGAGGTGAAGTGGAAAGAGAAGCAGCATTACAGTGATGGGCCCCAGGAACTCACTGCACCACCAGAGAGACTTTCCCAACCTCACTGACTGTCACTTCACTCCCCAATTCCCAAGAGAGTCTCCCAACACCACTGTCACTTCATCTCCAGCCTGAGGGACCCCCAGTCCCACTGAGTATCACCATCCCCTTGGTCCCATATCCTCAGAGAGACACCCCTAATCCTAGAAATCCTGAACTCAAGAGAGACTCTCACTCAACCCCACTGAATCTCAGTACACCTCAGCCCCCTATTCCTAGAGAAACCCCAACAATACTGAACTTCACTAAACCCCCAAACACTCCCATCCCCCAAACTCACAGGATGTATTTTCTTTTAATAATGTGAATGAGGGCTGTTGTTTCATTTAAAAATAATAAATAAGTATAAATAGCTTAATGAGCTAAAAATTGAATGTGATTATGTAATATATGTATAAAACATTATGAATTATCTGTATTAAGTGCATAAAGTTTTACTTTGTCTGGGGATATAATCCCCCACCCTGCTTTTTTTTCAGACCACTAAGCATTTCCGGTGAGGTCACAGGAACTTGGGTAAGGCTTTGCAGTGTGGCTTCTCACAACCACATGCCAATCATCTAAGTCAACTCTGTAGTGAAGCCACACTCCATAACAACAACACTGTCCCTTTACACTGAAGCAGCAATTGAAACAATTCACAAAACATAATGCCTACTATCAGAAAATCTTAAGTAGATGTTGTGATGGGTTGCCCCCCCCCCCCCCTCCGGGGTGCCACCTGATATACTTGGGTACCACTGAATCCACCTATTCCACCAGCCTGGGTTCCCTTACACTTTCCTGCTGAGCCAGGCCCTTATGGAACAGGCTGCATTTCCGTATATGAAGAAAATAAGTTTCAATTCTACAAACTGAAGCTCCTCTGTCACTCCCTATCTCCCCCTCCACACTTTTACTTTTCCCTCTCTCCTACTATCATTCACTCCTGTTATCCACGTTCAGTATTGTCCCACATGGATTCTCTTTTCACACCTCATCCTGTCAATATGCATACACCAACCCCACCACCCCCGTCACTTAATTTCAAACTTGCTTGTTGACTCTCCAAGTCTCTTTTCTTTCTTCTCCCCCACCCATTTCCTATAATTGTCCTATCACAAACTCCTCCTCCCACCTCCATTTCATTCTCCCCTAAATCAAATCAATTAAATTCTCCCACATCAAGAAACTGAGTTGACTCCCATCCCATCAAGTTCCCATTCCCATTCATTAAATTAATTCACATATTTACTTAGTGTGTGGAATGCTCTCTTTGCAATCATAATTATTTTAAAATTAATGTTTAGATTCTACTTATTAACCTCATCAATCACATGATCAACCTAGTGGTGAGTCAAACAGTCTGTAATGATTTAGGACTAACTATGCTACTAATTGTGGATGCCTGGTGTCCAGGGAAATTTATCTTTACTCCTGTGATCAAATCATCCCTTAAGCTTCTCTGTTAAAAAGATTTGAGCTCCTGAGTCTTTCTATAAGGCATGTTTTCCAATCCTTTCCAATCAATTATAAATTTCAGACATAAGAGAAATATTTAGTGTGTGGAATCAATATTCACTACCTCATGGCTGTGCACAACTTCCTGTATGACTTAACACACCTATACTGTTCTCTGCTTCTGAAGACAAAGATACCACAAATAGGGTAAAAAGAGTGGTGAGTGGAGGGAGAAGAGAGAATGAACAAGATCCAACTTGGGGAAGACAAGCAGGAGAGGAGAGAACAAGTTAAACGCCCAAGATACCACTTTCAAGGTTACAAGAGGCAGTTTAGAAGATAGCACCACCCAAAGTCAAGACTAAAGATAACAGGCCACTACCTTTGCCACTCTCCGTGATAGGAATTTAGCTGTAACAATCCTAAACTTTTCAACTCTGTTTACTGTAGTATTTGTAGAAGCACCACACACAACCTACAAGGAAGCTATGCTATATTAGTCATATCATCAGAATCTGCATTATAATAATAGAAGCTATGCCAGCTTTGGCTACTAATAAATTAAAAACTGTGCCACTGCCAAAAAATAGCAGCATTCTCTTCAGTTATTTTTACTTATGCCAAAAAAGCAAGAGACACCATTAGGGAATTATGACATGTTACAGTATGTCCTTTGGGCCAAGTTCACTGTTGTGACTAGATATGGATGAGCTCCACCTCTACCACTAACTTCCTTTTCTGGAATGACTTCAACAATGAGGCAATAAAGCCTTTGAAAGCAAAAAATCTCCATTGACATAAGCAGCATAAGCAGGAATAAACTGTTGGTGCTTCTGCTGAAAGCAATGATTGCAAGGTAGAGGACAGAGTGCAGGTTATATCTATAAAAAACAATTACTCATCACTGTCCAAATCATCATGAAACTACTGCAAAAAGCACTGTTAAGCTAGAGCTGTGGCTGGGGAAGGGATTTTGACTATCAGAATTACCACAGCAAAACCCACAGCTTTGTGGTTTCTTTTGCTGACCTGCTGAACTAAAGTTGTATTTCATACAATGCTAATAAAATAACTGAAATACATTTTTATTGAATACTGACAAACTAAAGGATTGTTTGTGTTTTCTTTTTCAAGGCACAAAGCCACATATAATCAAATAGAAAGGGCCAAGATTTTCCTCTCTGCCAATTCTCTCAGTGGGTTACTTGTAGGCTATTGCATAGTGGTGGACATCCATTTAACAGTATTAGGGCAAATGTAGCAAGAAAAGCTAATTATTGAAAACAGTATCTGACTGAGATGTAAGGCAGCAACTTCCAACCCAAAAAGCATTAAGAGATACTTGGGTGACATTCTTATATATTTATATTCATTGGCAAACCTAGAGCCTTAAAGGCAGTGCTCCTTTTCTTATGTGGTAAGTGGGTGTGTTCCCTTCTCTGGAAGAACCAGACTAAAAGACTCCAACCAAAGATTGCTCCGAAATGGACATGAGACTGTCTGGCTGAGGAGTAAGCAGGTGTTACATTTGGAACAGGGTTAAGGCAGAGAGACAGCAATAAGGAACAGCGTTAGAAGCGTGACATGAAAAAATTGTTTAGTAAATTTAATTAAAACATACTAAGGGTCATGGTGACTTCTCCATCGCTGATAAGTTTTAAATCAAGATTGGGTGTTTTTCTAGAAGATGTTCTCTAGGACTTATTTTGGGGAAGTGCTATTGCCTGTGTTACACAGGAGGTCAGACTAGATGATCACAATGGTCCCTTCTGGCCTGGGAATCTATGAATCTATGAACTGAGAGTTGTGTTTTTCTGGAGGTATGAAGTTCGAGGAACTACAGAATAAGCTTTGGGTTGCATCTTGTCAAGGTGAACAAGAACTGAGGTCATATAAAAAAAATAGAGACTAAATGTCTTGAGTCTATGTCTACACATTTCTTTTAAAAAAGGAATTAACCCTCCTCAGGAGCCTAATCTTTCTGTCCTGGCTTCCAAATGGTCAATAGTTCAATAAGTATAAACTGAAAGCTCTCTCTGTCTGGAGGAAAATAGGTTCCAAGGTGAACTGGGGTATCGGTAGGAGTTATGGTGTAGCATCAGGAGGGGTGTAGTCTTATATATAAATAAGAACAGCGAGGCCTGAACATTTAATTTTATCCAACAGTAGACAGTTTCCCCAGGTATTTGTGTGTAAATGTGATAAAGCACACCATGTTTATAGAACAGTACACACATGCCCATTGTGAACTTTTAAATCCAATCCAATTTTAACTACAAACGTAAGTCGGCAGTAAAGGCTGAATGGATTACTTATCATTTCTCACGCAAATTTGCTTCTGGAAAGGATAGACGATGCAAAAGAGATTGTGAGACGTACTCTACAACAGTGGTCACCAACCCATAGATTGCAAGCGACTGGTTGATCCTGGAGCCTCTGCCAGGCAATCGTGATCTCTGGACGCTAAAAGTCCAGTGGTGCAGCGGAGCTGAGGCAAGCTCCCTGCCTACCCCAGCCCCACGCTGCTCCAGGAAGCAGCCAGCACCGCCCTGCAGCCCCTGGAGGGGGGCAGGGGTCTCCACACGCTGTTCCTGCCTGCAAGTGCCACCCCTGCAGATCCCATTAGCCGGGAACAGGGAATTGCAGCCAATGGGAGCTGTGGGGGCGGTGATTGCAGGCAAGAGCAGTGCGCTGAGCCACGTGCCCCCCGCCCTCCCCCCAGGGTCGCAGGGGCATGCTGGGTGCTTCCAGGAGCAGTGTGGGGCCAGGGCCGGGGCAGGCAGGCAGGCAGGGAGCCTGCCTTAGCCCCGCTGCGCCGCCCCCCGGGAGCTGCCCGAGGTAAGTGCTGCCCAGCGGGAGCCCACACCCCAACCTCCAGCCCTGAGCCCCCTCCCGGAGCCAGCACCCCATACCCCCCTCCTACACCCCAACACTATGCCCCAGCCCGGAGCCCCCTCTTGCACCCAAACTCCCTACCAGAGTTTGCACCCCATACCTTCTCCTGCACCCCAACCTCCTGCCCCAGGCTCAGCCCACAGCCCTCTCCCACACTCCGAACCCCTCGGCCCCAGCCCAGAGCCTACACCCCCTCCCAAATCCCAACCCTCTGCCCCAGCCCAGTGAAAGTGAGTGAGGATGGGGAAGAGCGAGTGATGGAGGGAGAGGGGGATGGAGTGAGCAGGAGGCGGGGCTTTGGGGAAGGGGCGGGGCATCAGGGAAGGGGCAGGGTAGATCCTGGGTTGCACTTAAATTCAAAAAGTTATCTTGTGCATAAAAAGGTTGGAGAGCACTGCTCTACAAGCACAGTTCTAAGTCTTAGGCTTGTTTTCTTGCTTCCCAGAACACAATCTTGAGATATTTCAGCCCTTAAGGAACATTTGAAAAATAGAGGTGAGAATGAGAGTGTCATCTCATCCTTAACTATAGCATTGCAGTGAAGACAGATTAGAGAAAGTGCAAAAACACTTACATAAAATGTGGTTAAAAATGTCACAGATTCATAAAAAGATGATACTGGAAATTCTAATTAGAGAAGTGATAGAGGAGCTCTTTAGAGAAATAAATATAGATAAAAAATGGTTTGCACTTGTTCTCAGCAAGACGAGTTATGCTCGAAATAGTTACTAAGATTCTGTTGAGGAAAACATAAAAAAAACGTAGATACCTAATCAAGGTAAATTTACGTCTAAAATCTTAAAATCCCAAACGATATTCTGAAACTATTTACTCAATTCCTATTTTCCATACTGGATTAGACCCATTGTTCATGTAGTCCTGTCTGTTGTCTGACAACTGCCAGCATGGAATGACACAGAGGTAAGTGAAAGAACCCCACAATAGGCAGATCTGGGATAATCAAGATCAAAAGGTGACTTGATCACAGTGTATAAATAATTTATGGGGAGAAAATACCAGGTACCAAAAGACTATTTAATCTATCAGGCAAAGGTGTAAGAAGAACCAATGGGCTAGAATTTAAAATGAGACAAAATTTAAGTTGGAAATAAGGCACTTTTTTGAAACAATGAGGGTAATTAGCAACTGGAACAAAGTAACTGATCCATCACTTCCCTTGGTATGTCTTGATGTTTTCAAATCAAGACTGAATGCTTTTTTGGAGGATATGCTTTAGCCAAACATAAGTTACTGGGCTCAATACGAGAGTTCTGTGGTCTGTGTTATACAGTCACTCCCCGACTTACGCAAGCGTTCTATTCTGGAACACCTTGCGTAACTCGAATTTTGCATAAGTCGGAAACATATACCCGACAATTACGGAAAAAAACAAAAAAAACCTCCTATTTCTAGCTTACAGAACATTTTCCGTAAGTGCGGATTTGCGTAAGTCAGGTTTGCGTAACCTGGGGGGCGTCTGTACAAGAAGTCAGACTAGATGATCTAATGGTCCCTCTTGCGTTAAAATCCATTAATCCAATCTGCCTCCATGAAGGTTTCATCCTAATCCTGAATAGTTAAAGAGGGGTTTGAATCATCAAACATGATGTTTATGTAACTTCTAAAACTCTTTGTTTGCATTACCTCTTGTAACACTACATGGATAACAAGAAAATCTATTACTTACTAATCTATTAGAGTTCTTTGAAGGGGTCAACAAACATGTGGACAAGGGGGATCCAGTGGACATAGGGTACTTAGATTTCCAGAAAGCCTTTGACAAGGTCCCTCACCAAAGGCTCTTATGTAAATTAAGTTGTCATGGAATAAGAGGGAAGATCCTTTCATGGATTGAGAACTGGTTAAAAGACAGGGAACAAAGGGTAGGAATAAATGGTAAATTTTCAGAATGGAGAGGGGTAACTTGTGGTGATACCCAAGGGTCAGTCCTAGGACCAATCCTATTCAACTTATTCATAAATGATCTGGAAAAAGAGGTAAACAGTGAGATGGCAAAGTTTGCAGACGATACTAAACTGCTCGAGATAGTTAAGACCAAAGCAGACTGTGAAGAACTTCAAAAAGATATCACAAAACTAAGTGATTGGGCAACAAAATGGCAAATGAAATTTAATGTGGATAAATGTAAAGTAATGCACATTGGAAAAAATAACCCCAACTATGCATACAATATGATGGGGGCTAATTTAGCTACAACTAATCAGGAAAGAGATCTTGGAGTCATCGTGGATAGTTCTCTCAAGACGTCCACACAGTGTGCAGCGGTAGTCAAAAAAGGATGTTAGGAATGATTTAAAAAGGGATAGAGAATAAGACGGAGAATATCTTATTGCCCTTATATAAATCCATGGTACGCCTACATCTTGAATACTGCATACAGATGTGGTCTCCTCATCTCAAAAAAGATATACTGGCATTAGAAAAGGTTCAGAGACGGGTAACTAAAATGATTAGGGGTTTGGAACGGGTCCCATATGAGGAGAGATTAAAGAGGCTAGGACTTTTCAGCTTGGAAAAGAGGAGACTAAGGGGAGGATATAATAGAGATATATAAAATCATGAGTGATGTGAAGAAAGTGAATAAGGAAAAGTTATTTACTTGTTCTCATAATATAAGAACTAGGGGCCACCAAATGAAATTAATGGGCAGCAGGTTTAAAACAAATAAAAGGAAGTTCTTCTTCACACAGTGCACAGTCAACTTGTGGAACTCCTTGCCTGAGAAGGTTGTGAAGGCTAGGACTATAACAGGGTATAAAAGAGAACTAGATACATTCATGGAGGTTAAGTCCACTAATGGCTATTAGCCAGGATGGTGTCCCTAGCCTCTGTTTGTCAGAGGGTGGTGATGGATGGCAGGAGAGAGATCACTTGATCATTACCTGTTAGGTGCACTCCCTTTGGGGCACCTGGCATTGGCCACTGTCAGTAGGCAGGATACTGGGCTGGATGGACCTTTGGTCTGACCCAGTACGGCCATTCTTATGTTCTTGTTCTTGTGTTGTGGCAAAGAGAGAATAGAAGAGCTCAGACTATCTTCTCTATACCATTCATTCATTATATATACTTTTAACAGTCTTAAAAGTCTCTTTTTGTCTTTAACACCTCTTAATAGTCTCCTTTTCAACATAAAGAATCCCAATCTTTTCAAATTCTCTTCACATGAAAGTTTTTCCATGCCCTTAATCATTCTCAGTGTCTTTTTCTGAATCCCCTTTCATTCTACAATATCCTTTCTGAGATGGGATTACCAGTACTGCACAGAGTATTCTAGAAGAGGCCACACCATCCATTTGTGTAACTGCATTGCAATGTTTTCCATCTTATTCTCCAATCCATACCTATGCATCCTAGCATCCTGTTTGCTTTTACAAGTCTTCCCTGTGCTGTCCACAGTGATGCTCAGGGCACCCTTTCCTTAATTAATCCAGTTAATTTAGAAGCCTGTAGGTTGTAAGAGTAGTTAACATTTTCTCTCCCATGCGCATTCCTTACCATTTATCAAAGCTGAACTTCATCTGGTATCATGTTGCTCATTTACCTAGCTTTATTAAGTCCCTCTAAAGTTCTTCACAGTCTTCCCTAGTCTTGACTAACCCAACAACTTTATTGCATCTACAATTTTTGTTGCCTCGCCACTGAGCCCCCTTTCTAGATCATTAATATATTTAATAACACTGGACTTAGTATGAACCATGAGGGCACCCCACTACTAATCTTTTGCCATGAAGAAAATTAGGCTATTTATCTTTATTTGTTTCCCATCTCTCATATGCTTTTGAGTCCACGATAACACTTTGTCTCACTCCATGGCTGCTGATATTTTTGGGTAGCCACTTGTGAGGGACCCTGTCAAAGGCCTTTCAAAAGTCTATAAAAATTATGGTTGACCATTTCACCTTTTATTAACTACTACAATGACATATTAAAAGATTTCTAGTACATTAATGAGACTACTTCCCTTTGCAGACACCATGCTAGTTAGGGTAAGAACCAAGATAGTATCTGTAAAGTCAACGCACACAGCATAGAGGTATGAAGAGCTACCCAAACACCACAGAACATTATACTAAGTTGTAGTCATCCAGAGGTATCAAATGGAGTGCAACTAGTATTAGTGCTAGTTCTAATTTTGTATGCTGCATACACTAACAAACCAGAAGGATCCATGCAGTAAGAAGTGATGCTAAACAGCGAAAAACAACCAGAAAGAAGGTTAGTTAATATTAAAGAGAGCAACTAAATGCAGAATGATATGGAGAAGTTAGAACAACAAATGTGCAGGTAACTGGGGACACCTCTCCCCCCCCCCCCCCGCAAAAAAACCCATGACCAAAAAGAGAATATATTATCAAAAGTCATTCTACAAATGCCAGAAGTCAGGAGAACTGTTCTAGTTCATTGCAGAGAATCCTAACAAAAAGTTTAACACAATTCTTAGAACAAGTAAACCAAGCACAGAAAAGAAAAATATTTTAGACAGCAACAGTTCTATCATAAGGCCATCCAGGGCAGTTCCCCCTGAGAAAAAGTGAGAAAATTAAACTGAAATGTAATAAATTTATCTTCATTACAGTTATGCACTTATTCAAAACTGTTTACTATTTCAACTTCTCAGAGGAATGATACTTATGGGGGCATCTTCTCAAGTGACTCAATTTATATGCTAATGTTTCAGTTGAAGACTCCAAAGCAGTAACAGAACCACCTCGATTTTATACCACATCCATCACAGTGGTATCTGAGCACTTCTTAAAGGTGGCACTGTAACTTGGAGCAAATGGCCACAGCAGAAAATGAGAGTAATGTTTAAGTGTCCTTAGTTAACAAGTACACATACAGCTAAGTAGGGCCCCACCTGAAATTGAGCCAGCAATGATATTTCAATACAGTATGTAGGTGAGGCAACATCTGGAATATTTTTTTTTTAATTTAGCCTATTAGAAATGTGATATTAATGAGATGGAAAAGCTACAGTGAAGGGCAATTAAGATGACCAAGACTGCGGGAACTGGCAGAACAAAGCTGAAGAAAATTGATGGGAATAAAAAACACAGGCCCTGCAATAAAAAACAGTTGGATCTTACATCACCCAGAAAGAACCAGATCTTCAGACAACTCAGATTTGCTTTTAATCATCATTTCAGTCTGAGGGCCTAATATCCTGCAAAGTTTTTGCATATTGCACTAAGTATTCATTTATATTTAACCAACTATTTTAGCTACTAAGAGTAAAAGTTATTAGTGTTTGCTATAGATAAGAGCAGCAAGGGTCAGTCACATTGTGAAGGCAGGTAGTCAGTGGCTGAATTTTCTATTTTTAAAGATTACTTCAGTTTAGAACGCAAGTGAGAATGAGACTTTGGCACTAGTGATTTGCAAAAATGTTTGTCCATTTACCCATGACCCCTTTACGTCACAGATTAATATAGAAACCAGTATTGGATAAGATCCTTTGCAATAAGTCCCAGAAACCGGAGACAATAAAAGGAATACAGAATTTAAAGGAACAAACAGGGAAACCATTTTCATGCATATTAATGTGCGTTTTAATGAACGTTATGTAATTTTAAACAAAGAAATAGCAGTCATTAATATTCTGTTATTACAAAACAATCTGCCTAATGCTGAGTCTGAATATGTGTTTGTGTATAAAAATGTATGATCTCAGCACTGACATCTGCTTGGCAGTAACAGTTATTAATAAGTGGTATTAATTAAAATTCTTGTTTAGAGCAAATTAATTCAGCAATAAAAAACAAAATGTGTATGATTTTTCGGAAGTAACCATACAACCTAAAGCCCCTCATGAGGCCCAATGCTCAGCTGAACGTTAAACAATATGGTAGACTGGGGAACATAACACTGGATAAAACCCCAACTTTAACTGTATTTGTATGTATATTTCCCTAATCTCACTTCCCAAATCATACCAGAAAGCATAGAAGTTATCTTCTTCCCTCCTGATCCTTCTTTTAATGCAAATAGTTTGTTCTCTATTTCAAAGTCACTGTTTAAATATTCTATTTTTTCCTGTGCTGTGACAACCTGTGGAATCTGTCTATGTACAGCTTGCAAATTCTGGTTGATGTTATGAAGTTATGAAATTCTTGTATCATGGACTGTCTCAATGTGGATGTGGAGTTATGCTGTAACAGCTCTAGCAAACCCCTCCCAGATCAGGTACAACAATGCAGTAGCGGCGCCAGCTCTTCCGGAGCCCTAGGCGGCGGAAGGCCCCGCCCCCAAAATGCCGCCCCCAACAGCGGCGGCGGAAGGTCCCGCCCCCAAATTTGAACGGGTGGCCGCGGCACCGGCGCCCCCAAAATAGCTGCACCCTAGGTGACCGCCTAGGTCGCCTAATGGGTTGTGCCGGCCCTGCAGCAATGGGTAGTTAGACCTTTATTGGTCACCTATTAAGATGGAAGCACCTTTGGGCAATGGGTTGGCTGAAGCCTAGGGAAACCAGTTCATCCTCTGCAGGTGGCTGGTGAAGTAGAAAGTGGAAAATTCTTAGCAGTTCTAAAAGAAATCTATGTGTTGATGCCAGCATTTAAAAACTACAGCGGCTGTGTGAGTCAGTGAATACTCAAGGAAACAAGGATAAAGCTTGGGCAGGAGAGAGGGGCAAGCTTTCATAGCAGGGGTGTTCTATTAACTACAGGACCAGCCAAGGTAGATAGTAAGGAAACTGACCTGAATGTGAGAAAGAGGGAGAGAGACACCATAATTTTGAAGAGAAGCCATGTGCAGAAGAGGAAATCTGGACTCCCCAGAGGACTCTGCCCTAAGACCAAAGAACTCTCCAGAGTGGTGAGGAAACTGAGGCAGGGAAATGTATACAGATGTGTGATTACTTTGTCTACGTCTGTGTATTTCTGGTGATAACTAAAGAGTAACTATGTTTAGAATCCTGTCTCTGTGTCTATTTCCTTCCCTATCACATATACCTAAAGTGGTAAATTATAAACCCAGTGAACCCACATGGCTGGAGCCATGGGAAATTCTGAGGGGTCAGCACTAGTCCCAATAGCTAAGCAGCAAGAACACAGGGTCTTAGCTTTCAGAAGGGGATAATTAGGACAGACAATCTGTACCCTGAGAGTGTGCCTGTAGCAGCAGCAGCACCTGTACAGATCAGACTCAGAAGGTTTGAAGCACAGGGGAACCACTGAGGTGCGGCCTACACACAACAGCCTGATGAGTGTCAAACAAGGCGTAGCTCTACCAAGCTCTGTGTGCGTGTGACAAGTGTACAGTAGTTTTAAAATACTAAGTGCCATATTATAACACATCAATGGTCCATTTAGCCATGCATCCAGGGTGTAGCAAAGCATATGCTTTGGCACACACACATTTCATCCAGTTAGAGAGAGCACTTCCCTTCTAACTGGCAACAGGATAGGGCCTAGAGAAGGCGCTCTTGAGGGAGGGAAGAAATATCACGGCACTGAAGAAAATAGGTCTGCACACTCATTTCAAAAGCTAGCTACATCCTTGTCAGCATCTTCATATCTATCTACAGCATATCCACACTGGATTATGCTGGCTTCTTCTCCTAAAAGGATTTTTATCTTATGTTCCTATAATGGCGGAATGTTTCATATTATGAGACCACAGTAATGGTCCCCAGTATAAGTGTTTGTCTATACAAATACTTAGTTTGGGGCAAGCTGGGGAGTAAATCTATCTTACACTAGCCTGCCATGTATTAACTGTCTGTGTGGACCGCAGTACCGTGTGTTAAAATGCTTTAATCTACTCCATTTAAAAGCAGGTAGATCAAAGTGTACTAGGGAAATTTTAGGGCATGGCACCAAGTTCAACATGGACAGTGAGGGAGTGGGATGCTAGTGAGAGGTAGATTTACATCCCCGCTTGCCACAAACTAAGCGCTCATATAGACAAGCCACAAGAGTACAAGCTGGCTTCCCTTATGTGGGCATATATTTAAATAGCAATACCATCACCTGATCTTCATTAAAAAAATCCTTTAGTCTTCAATTTCATTATTAATCTCAGGATAAAAACACAATTTCTGTGAGAGTCTGAAGTAAAAAAAAAATTAAACTTTTTTTTATAAGGCAATTAAAATAAAAGTTCTTAATCATTTTAAAGCCAAAACCAGAAAAGTTTAGTTTCTAGAGTTCAGACTTCCCATGCTCTAAATCAATCCTTCAAAGTGAAAATAGCTTTGGTTTCATAACATTCTATGAGCCTATTACGCTGAAGGACACAAGTTGTTTATCTTGAAGCTACTTTCCAAAGGACTATTTTGCTAATTTAGAAAGTTAGGTCATATCAACCGGAGTGATCTGACAATCACTGGCAAGATAGAGATACTGGTATGTATTATAACTTCTGATTTTGAAAAAATCAAGGAAGGAGAGATTTGGTGCACAGCTAAGAAATGTCTAATCCAATGCCCACTGCTACACAGTCCTTAACATAGAAAAATCTGATATTCTCTTGAAGAAAAAAAAAAAAAAAAAAAGTACTTCAGGTGCCTTTCTCCTTTCTGTGGTAACTATATCTATATATCTATATCTGTGGCCTCACAAAGTTAAAGTCTATGCCAAGAAAAAGCCAGTTTCTTATCTGTAAAATGTATTTCTCCAACAAACATGGTCATTCTGTAACTTAATGAGTTTTTCTACAAGTGAAATTTAGGCTGGTGTGATTCAAAAACAGTTACTCATCTTCTCATAACTATGGTTCTTTGAGATGTGCTGCATATTCCCATGTCCTATGCACTGGTGCCAGAGAGTTTTCCCTAACAGTACCTGCCACGGCTCCTCATGCTCCAAACGGAGGGTATAAAGGGCAGAGCTACCCTCTCCCCCGCAAACACACACTTCAGTTCCTTCACACCAAAAGCTGATGGTACATCAGGGAAAAAGGGTGGGTCGTGTATGGACATAGGCAATACATCTTGAAGAACACCACTTATAAGAAGGTGAGTAAACGTATTTTCTTCTTCGAGTGCTTTGTCTTCGGGGGGTAGCCTTAGTCCGACCCTTAAGGCTTCTCTCATTCACCACCACCACAACTAATAAGCTAAACATAGGAAACAAATAAAATTGCTCAAACACCTGGAACAGAACTAGATATTTCCATTCTGTTCGTTTTGCCACAGGTGGAACAGAGGAAGGGTTTTGCCAGAGTGTTTTGGCCAGCTGCATAAAGGTCTCATTTATAGGCAACACCACCTTTTCTGTCACAGTGGAATGGAGAATGTCAATGAGCTTGAGGATATTCTCTTCCACTAGTTCCATTTGAATGTTCCAAGAAGGTGCCATTCTCCTGAGGAGTTCTTGATACCAGGGATGATGCCTCCAGTATCACAGCCTCATCATTCCAAGCAGCGCTGTGGTCCATTGGGCAACCCAGGGAGGCTGCTGAAACTTAGAGGGACAATGTCTGCAACTAGGGGCCTGTATCATTGATATACTGACCACATTAGTAGGCATATTTATTTTGGGGGAGAAGGAGGATGAAGGTGGTTCTGTCTGCTCCTCCCATTTTAGGCTGGGAGACATTTCTGGGTTCTCCTGACTGTCCCCTCTCTCATCACACTCACATTGGGGATTTTCTTGAATTGTAGCTCTTTGAAACTACAGCAGCTTGTTTTAAGCAACAAGTTCTGCTTTTGCCCTGTTGGAATTACTTCTTATGATCTCAACAGGGGAGAGTGGATAGTATGAGTGGTACTGAGGATATCATTAAAATATCTGATGTAAATAAACCAAGATCATGTGAACATTCTCCAGAGTGAGGATCAGTGGGGCAAAAATAAATTTGTGACGTTATGCAGTCTATATGGTTTTGTAAAAACATGATAAGTGAATATAATGTAATTGGCTGTCTCTTATACACATCTAGATGTGTATAAGAGACAGGTGGTTAACTGCTTCAAACACTGAAAGTAAAGCTGTTTAATGCAATGTTGTGACGGTTTAGATCACAGTACCCCCCTTGGGAGCTGCCAACTGATGTACAAAGGCTACCTCTGTTCCTGTTCTCCCTGCCAGCTCGGTGGCTTCAGCTCCCTGTCTTGGTGAAGCCAGACACACCCGTCTGCTCCAGCATAGACTCAGGGTCTGAATCACCTGTCCCAAAGCTGCAGCTTTACCTGAAAACAGCTCACAGAAGTGTGCTTGCCCTTAGCACTCAGATGCCCAATTCCCAATGGGGCCTAAACCCAAATAAATCCGTTATACCCTGTATAAAGCTTATACAGGGTAAACTCATAAGTTGTTCACCCTCTATAACACTGATAGAGAGATATGCACAGCTGTTTGCTCCCCCAGGTATTAATACATACTCTGAGTTAAGAAGTAAAAAGTGATTTTATTTAAATACAGAAAGTAGGATTTAAATAAAATCACTTTTTACTTCTTAACTCAGAGTATGTATTAATACCTGGGGGAGCAAACAGCTGTGCATATCTCTCTATCAGTGTTATAGAGGGTGAACAACTTATGAGTTTACCCTGTATAAGCTTTATACAGGGTATAACGGATTTATTTGGGTTTAGGCCCCATTGGGAATTGGGCATCTGAGTGCTAAGGGCAAGCACAGTTCTGTGAGCTGTTTTCAGGTAAAGCTGCAGCTTTGGGACAGGTGATTCAGACCCTGAGTCTTTGCTGGAGCAGACGGGTGTGTCTGGCTTCACCAAGACAGGGAGCTGAAGCCACCGAGCTGGGAGGGAGAACAGGAACAGAGGTAGCCTGTGCACATCAGTTGGCAGCTCCCAAGGGGGTTACTGTGATCTAAACCGTCACAACATTGCATTAAACAGCTTTACTTTCAGTGTTTGAAGCAGTTAACCACTTTAGGATTGTAGTTGCAGGGTTCCAATGAATGTCTGGCAAGAAATTATTGGCTACATCTTGTTAATGGACCATAGCTGTGGCCGGAAAAGTGTTCATTTCTAATCATACTACTTTTGTGTTAACACTGCTCTCAAAGAGAAAATATAATTTAAGAAATATAAGGAATGATTTTCTCTGAAGGCTGGACTCAAATAATCTTTTGCATTTTTTAAAAACATAAATAGGCAGTTTAGAATATCCTAGGGCTTGTCTGAACAAACATCAACTAGCTGAGAAATTTCAGAATTATGAATTCTTCCAGAACATTATCTTTGATTGCATCATGAAATTAAGTCTTTCTGGTATAACTGCTAGCACTGATTGTATATGAAGAATAAGTTTGTTCCACCTCACTGTACTCTAGACTTAGAACTGCAAGAATCTATTTAAAATAAAGCCTTTTATCTGAAGCAATCTCCACTTAGATCTGACATCTTCCCACTAAGAACTATTAGCCTAAAAAAGGTAATGGATTATCTCTCATTGCAGTTCATTTTATTCTTCTAGAAACTCAAATCTAATATTTATCGAAAAGAAACTTTTATTAAATTAGTTTAACATTTAGGGAGAATGCAAAATATTTCTTTTTTAAAGTTCATGAAAACATGAGATTAAGGAAATCAAGTCCTCTCAAGTTAAATCTTAATTGTGAAAAAACTAAGGTTTTGTATCCATTCACTGTAGTCAGTTATTTACAACATGACCTACTCTACTGAACACAGATGAAGAAGTCAGAAGTTCAGTAGCACGGTTAACACCAAGATTAAGGTGCAGATGTGCTTCTGCGTACTCATTCAGAGTACGCAGAAGTAAAGGGAAATTGTGCCTCAGAAACCTATTAGGATTCTTTGAGGGGATCAACAAACCTGGACAAGGGTGATCCAGTGGGTACAGTGTATTTGGACTTTCAGAAAGCCTTTGACAAGGTCCTTCACCAAAGGATCTTAAGCAAAGTAAGCAGTCATGGGATAAGAGGTCCTCTCATGGATCAGTAACTGGTTAAAAGATAGGAAACAAAGGGTAGGAATACATGGTCAGTTTTCAGAATGGAGAGAGGTAAATAGTGGTGTCCCTCATTGATCTGTACTGAGACCAGTACTATTCAACATATTCATAAATGATCTGGAAAAAGGCGTAAACAGTGAGATGGTAAAATTTGCAGACGATACAAAATTACTCAAGATAGTTAAGTCCAAAGCAGACTGCGAAGAGTTACAAAGGGATCGCACAAAATTGAGTGACTAGGCAACAAAATGGCAGATGAAATTCAGTGTTGGTAAATGCAAAGTAATGCACATCAGAAAACATAATGCCAACTATACATAAAAAAATGATGGGATGAGTTGTTACCACTCAAAAAAGATCTTGAAGTCACTGTGAATAGTTCTCTAAACACATCTGCTCAATGTGCAGCAGCAGTCAAAAAGGCTAACAGAATGTTACGAATCATTAGGAAAGGGATAGACGGTAAGACAGAAAATATCATAAGGCCATTATATAAATCCATGGTACTCCCACACCTTGAATACTGTGTGCAGTTCTGGTTGCCCCATCTCAAAAAAGATACATTAGAATTGGAAAAGGTATAGAGAAGGGCAACAAAAACGATTAAGGTTATGGAACAGCTTCCATATGAGGAGAGATTAAAAAGACTGGGACTTTTCAGCTTGAAAAAGAGATGACTAAGGGGGCATACGATAGAGGTCTATAAAATCATGAATGGTGTGGAGAAAGTGAATAAGGAAGCGTTATTTACTCCAACTCATAACACAAGAACCAGGGATCATCCAATTAAATTAACAGGTAGTAGGTTTAAAACAAACATAAGGAAGTACTTCTTCACACAATGCACAGTCAACCTGTGGAACTCATTGCCAGGGGATGTTGTGAAGGCCAAAACTATAAACAGGGTTCAAAAAGAATTAGTTAAGTTCATGGAGATAGGCCCATCAATGGCTATTAGCCAAGATGGTCAGAGATGCAACCCCATGTTCTGGGTCTCCCTAGCCTCTGACTGCCAGATGATGGGACTAAACAACAGCAGATGGACCACTTAACAACTGCATGTTCTGTTCATTCCCTCTGAAACACCTGGCACTGGCCACTGTTGGAAGACAGGATACTGGGATGGATGGACCACTGGTCTGACCCAGTATGGCCATTCTTATGAAGTAACAACTTTGGTACAAAATCTGTAGAAAATTACCCAGTAAACAGCTGTTCTCAATAAATATCTTTTTTATAGCACTACTATAATTGTGGTTAAAGGGGCTTTTCTATTTCAGCATTGTTTTTCAGGTGGTTTTAACTTTCAGAAAACTTTTCCTTTAGAATGATGTTCCCCGTAACTGTTTTCTGCACAGATGGTAAATTTCAGTAACTACTTTTCACAGCTGCTGCAGGAAGTAAATAGGGTGATCAGATGTCCCGTTTTTAAAGGGACAGTCCCGTTTTTGGGGACTTTTTCTTATATAGGCGCCTATTAACCCCCACCCCCCGCCCTGTTTTTTCACAGTTGCTATCTGGTCACCCTAGAAGTAAAGCTCTTTCCACCTGGCCTCTTCTGACTGTGACCACAGAGCATCAAAAGCACATGGAAGCCTTGTCCTTCTCTGGTTACGCTGGAGCTGCCTCTCTTCCTTCTTTTAATGCAGTCATATCATTTGTTTTATTTTCATTGGTCTTATCCTATGAGAATCTGGAAGAGATTTCAAGAAAGTGGAAAGGGGGGCAAAACTTTGGTACACTGTTGCTGCACCAGTTTTCTTTGATTGTAAGTCACTAGTTGTGTATTCATAATATTCCCTCTTTTCTTGTTTATGTTTGAGGGAAGATTTTCTGGTGGAGCCCACCAAAAGATTTTCCTAGTGTCTTTGGGGATTTTTTCTCCTTTACTATGCATTTTTGTGCTTCAGAAGACTTTGCTCTCTCACCCCACTAGGTTTCTTTCAAGAAATCAAAAAGTCAAGGAGGGAGGAGCAATAGAAAAATTCATGTTAGCTGACTTAATCACAACACCAAAAGGAACTAATGATGGAAGAAATTTTTTGTGCTTTCCCATTTCTCTCCATGGCCTGTGCTAGACATTACTGCTTTTGAAACAGTCCAATCTGTTGATCAGAGACCTACACCCTAAAACTGAAAGAACTGTTGCCTTCACTAGAAACAATTCGGCAGCTATTCCAACCGCACATTCTATAGCTGATTTGATTAAAATTGATCTAATTTTGATTCAATCAAAAAGTGTATGTCTACACTGCAGCTGTTAGACACCGCAGCTTGCCCATGCTAGCTGACTCAGGCTTGCAGGGCTCAGGCTAAGGGGATGTTTAATTATTGTGTAGACGTTTGGGCTCAGGTTGCAGCCTGAGCTTTGGGGCCCTCCCACCTCACAGGCTCCTAGACCCCAGCCCAAGCCCAAACGTCTACACCGCAATTAAGCAGCCCCTTAGCCTGAACCCCACAGCCGGCACAGGCCTACTGCAGGTTTGTTATTGCAGTGTAGACATACCTTAAGAAAACATTAATGATGTACAGGAGCAAAATGGGAGTACTAAATCTCTAGCAGAAAATTTATTTAAAGATAATGCTTTTGTACATTGGAAAATTAAGTTTATGAAAAGCTTTACCTACAATTCTTATTAGTAGATTCTGTCATCTGATAACTCTGGAAGCAGAAGAAATGTTATGGTGGCTGTGGGCACAATAGCTTTGAATTTCATGAGTTTTTTATATTTAAATTTGAAAAAAAATTTACATAGCAGATTTTTTAAATTGAATTAAATACTTTTGTGCTAAATATGATCAGTACCATATTTATCAGGCACAGCCTGGGCCCCTCCTGCCAAGTAGCATTTCCATGTTTAAACTTTCTGCACTGTGATAAGTCTTATTGAAGACAATGGGACTATTCACAGTATGAGTCATCAAGCATGTAAAATTGAGCGTTAGTAAGCAGTTATCAAAAGTAACCTTTTTTGTACAGCACTGAACTACTGTTTAACCTCTGACTGATTACTCCAAACACTCGATAAGCTGCCATGCAACCAAAAACACTACGTGACACACATGCACATGCATATCCATGCATCTGGGTCTGGTTTGCGTCTAATACTGCTGAGATTCAGGCCATGAGCAACTGCCCTGAGAAGTTCTGCAGGCTCTAGAAAGAGTTTGACTTTAAAGGCTGGCAAATATGCAATTATTATATGCTTTTTACAACTACAAAAATCACAGTCTCACTTGTTTCTTCAATCATTGTACCAGTACTCTGAAGATCATCAAGAACAATAGTTCAGGAAACTCGGAACAAGATTAGAAAAATGTTAAATAGAAAATTTGTTTTTCCGAGCTTCTCTGAACCACCCTTACGTTCATTTTAAAATCTAAAAAAATTTACTTAACCTAGATTTTTATCATCCCCTCCCCTCTTGGTGACTAACAAGCCATTGTCTGTTTGCTTGGAGGCAGGTATTATGAGTCCTACTTAAAACAATTACTACAGAACAGCCCTACCAAAACGGGCATACAATCTGGAAAAAGAGCAGTGTCTTGTATATGTGTGGACTGGGCGCCACATAGCTGCCTTACAAACATTAGAAATAGGGACATTCTTCACACAAGCAGCAGAGGTTGCCTGAGCTCTAGGAAAATGAGCTCTAATGAGACTAGGTTGATCTAACATGGCTAACCCCTATCATAGAATCATAGAACTTAAGATCAGAAGGGACCATTATGATCATCTAGTCTGACCTCCTGCATGATGCAGGCCACAAGAGTTGACCCACCCACTCCTGAAATAACTCTCCCCCTTGACTCAGCTGGTGAAGTCCCCAAATCATGATTTAACGACTTCAAGCAGCAGATAATCCTCTAGCAAGCGACCCCTGCCCCATGCTGCGGAGGAAGGCGAAAAACCTCCAGGGCCTCTGCCAATCTACCCTGGAGGAAAATTCCTTCCCGACCCCAAATATGGCGATCAGCTGAACCCCGAGCATGCGGGCAAGACTCTCCATCCAGACACTCAGGAAAAAGACTTTCAATATCCCAACATTTACCATCGGTACTAACTACCAGCGGTGGCACATTATTGACCTATTGTGTAAATCAAGTTATCCTATCAAACCATTCCCTCCATAAACTTATCAAGCTTAATCTTAAAGCCGGAGAGGTCTTTCGCCCCCACTATTTTCAGTATTTCACTGTTCCAGTGAAATACTCCTCTGACGTTAGAAACCGTTCCAGTATTTCACTCCTCTGACGGTTAGAAACCTTCCCCTAATTTCAAGCCTAAACTTCCCAACTGCCAATTTATATCCATTTGTTCTCGTATCCACATTAGCACTGAGCCGAAATAATTCCTGCTAGAGGAACCCTTATGGAACCAACAAAAAGTCCAGACTGTTTCAGGGCTTGAGACTAGCCTAGTATTGTTGAAACGGGTATTGCTGATAGAGACAGCTGGTGCAGAGATGCCTAAATAGAAAACCTCTTCCACATAGCTTTATATGTCACCCTGCTTGAGGCTTTCCTGCTTTTGGAGAAAAACATGCTGAACTTTAGCTCAACACTTTTCTTTCTTCTTAAACCTTAGGTCAAGTGCTGTAGCAATCTTTAGAAATCTCACATTGATACCTTCTTTGCTTTTTGTCGAACCTGCAGCAAAAATGTTCTTAAAATGAACAACATGTGCTGAATCATCATCCGAGACTACTATAACATGAAATATATGGCAGAATGCAGGTAAAACAGAGCCGGAGACATACAGTTCTCCCCACAGGAGTTCAGTCACAAATTTAATTAATGCATTACTTTTTTAATGAGTGTCATCAGCATGGAAGCATGTCATTTGGAATGGTGGCCGAAGCATGAATGGGCCATACGAATGTTAAACATATCTGGCACGTAAATACCTTGCAATGCTGGCTACAAAAGTGACATGCGAATGCCTGTCCTCACTTTCTGATGACATTGTAAATAAGAAGTGGTCAGCATTATCTCCTGTAAATGTAAACAAACTTTTTTGTCTTAACGACTGGCTGAGCAAGAAGTAGGACTGAGTGGACTTGTAGGCGCTAAAGTTTTTTGTTTGGTTGGTTGGTTTTGGGGGAGTGCAGTTATGTAACAAACAAAAAAAAATCTATATTTGTAAGTTGCACTTTCATGATAAAGAGAGTGCTCCACAGAACTTGTATGAGGTGAATTGAAAAATACTGTTTCTTTTATTTTTTTACAGTGCAAATATTTTAACCAAAAATAATAATATAAAGTGAGCAGTGTAAACTTTGTATTCTGTGTTGTACTTGAAATCAATATATTTGAAAATGTAGAAAAACATCCAAAAATATTTAATAAATTTCAGTTGGTATTCTATTGTTTAACAGTGCGATTAATAGCGATTCATTTTTTTAATCGCGATTCAATTTTTTTAGTTAATTGCGTGAGTTAACTGTGATTAATCTACAGCCCTAGTAAAAACTTAGTAAAAAAATATTGTAAGCCAACAGGAAAACTAAAAGTTAACTACCTAATCACTAACGCTAATCACAACAGAGTCACAGAGAAGCAGACAGACACTGCAAGACTTTCGTCTCGCTGTCACTGGTGATAAGAGGGAACTGAGGGACATTTGGGCCCACTCTGCCCTTTATGCCCTCAAGTGTAGAGTCATGAGGACATCTAGGAACAACCCCAATGGATACTTATTGCCAAAATAATCTGATCTTGCGCGCATAGCATGCATGTTCACCAAGAGTGGAATCCATGAGGAAAATATCTCTCTCTCGAAGAACCACCACCAGGGAATTCCAGGGGCTAACCCTATATTGCTGGAGTAGAATTATGAATAACCATTGATCTTTATGAAAATATCAATGGCAGACTTCTGACACTGCTAGACACAGTCTTCAGAAGGTGACTTCTTGGTTAGACAAAGATGTTAATTTTAAGCCACATGGGTCAGGCAGGTATCTGCCTGCGTGTCCTGATGAAACTAAATTATAGACAGTTACATGCTACCTCCTTGAATTCCCCTGCTGCTTGAGAAACCCTGTGAAACAATACCAATATTTATGCAGTCGTTCCACCTCACTCTTCTCTATTATGTATGTTTATAGAAATGTCTGCTCAATGGTTGTGATGGAGGAAGTACAGCTGTTAACGGATATGAAATGGTTTGTTGATTGTTCATATGTCATCACTTCACCGTTGGCAGTAGGAGAATATATCATCCGAAGAAACAGAATCAAGTATTTGATTAGGATGTTCGTGAAGAGGTATCATTAACCAGATAACTATTTCCTTCCTTGTCTTCCTTTATATTTGCATTTTACAACAAACAAACTTCATGACACAGCATCACAGCTCTGATAAGCTATTTCAAACAATGGATGCTGAGTGCATAGTTCAGGAACAACTTTCTGGGAAACACTCCAAGGACACACAAGATGCTCTTGTTCCTGTGGAGATGAACTGGACTAAAATGAGGAGCTGGAATGAACAGAACAAGCAGAAGAGTTCTATTTAAAGTAGAGTCCATGTGGGGGTTTTTGTTTTGCTTCTTTTAAAAAACACTAATTTGTGGTGCTAGTCTTCCCTTTGTAACAGGGATGAAATTAACATCCCAACACCTACAATTACTTCTACAAGTGCCCATTCTGTTTACCTTTGGAGGAATACATTAATATTCATAAAAAGACATCTGCTTCATGATACAGAACATCAATATTTATTATTTTCATAGGATTTTGGAGACTGTTCCCTGTTAAACACACTACACTTGGATTGCAAGTCCGGTGTGCAGCTTCCTGTAAGTTTTTGGGCAAGTCTGTTAGACACTGTATCTCAGCTTCCATTTTTCAGGATGGGGACACAGAGTATAAATACCTAGAATAGACCCTGTCAGGATCTATAAAAGTATGCATTGAGTAATAACACATGGTGCCGACTATGGATTTAAAATTGTATTTATGCTTTTTTTTGGTGATCAATTTGTTCCTAGAGATGTGCCCCTTCCCCGGCCGCAGCGGGTCCCCAAGCGGGTTCCCTGAGCGCCTGCGTAACACGAAGAAGGCTGCTGCGTGGCCATGCAGCTTACAGGGAACTTAGGTGTAAACCAGTCCTAACACAATAGGAAGCATTCACAAGCTTCCTAAAATACTTATCCTTGTTTTATTTAAAGTTGACACATTTCACTTATGGCAGACTGAAGCACTACAAGTATGTTAGGGACTGCTATTTTATCAAGTTTGTATTGTGGTAATGTTATTAGTAAAAAATGCCCTCAAAATTAAAATCCTTGTACATTCTTATATGGCAGAATGTCCTGAAGTAATCCCTGTGGCTCACTATTCTGTCCAGCATGGTACTCAGGCTATTAAATATCATTCCACAAAATAATTCACTGCATTAGCTATATTTTCAGAGTTTGGCAGTCTTGTTTCCTAGTACCATTAATGCACACTGATACCAGCATTCAAGTGACACCAGGAAAAATAAACTGATCCAAGAGAAACAAACTTGATCAGGCATTAAGCCTGGAGACTCCCTGAGGAAGTAGACTGTGCCAGATGTGGCTCAAAGAGAACAACCCAGCCAATCCCAAAATGGGCAATACAACAGGGAGGGAGAGTGATTCATGAGCTTGTTGTTCAAGTTATATTTGATATATTTACATAGTGAATTTACATGTGATACACCTATTAATAAAGCATTATGATATTTACCCATTTAGTTATCATTCATTAGAATACCCACAGCCTCCTTAGTAATGCTACTGTCTAGCCAACGTTTTATTCTTTAGTTGTGTATCTGATTAGCACTTACTATGCAAATGACTTTATAACTATTTATTGACTCTCTTTTATTGATTTCAACCCATTTCTGCAATTCAAGATCCCAGTATATTTTAAACCTATCCTCCAAGGTATTTGTATATATCTCCCAGATCGATACAATGTGCAAATTGATTGGTTACCACACACTCTATCCTCCAAATCATTAGAGAAAACATTCAGCATTATTAAGTAGAGAAGAGTTCAAGGGACCACACAAATAACTATCAATAATGTCTAATTTGTTTTTAATCAGTTGAGTACTTATGAGTAGTGTCATGCACAGTACCCATGTTTTTCTAGTTTTCATAGAAAAAGTACAGAGTGGAACTATATCAAACTCCTTGCTGAAGTCCAGGCAGAATGCCAAATTCACTACCATAAAATTAATAGTAGACAACAAAAGTTTGTTGGAAACAAAAAAAGACAAACTAATATATCTACTATTTGTGCACTAGATTTCTTGTTTCCTTTTAAGCTGCTTTATTAATTTTCCAGCAATTTACCCAATACTGCAATAAATCCCCCATATGCACTTCCCACTCCTGTTTAAAGAAAAGGTATAGTGATTTCTCATTTCCATTGCTCCTGAACCAAACTTGTTTTCAATTACTACTTAAAAATAGTTTTCAGTGGTTCTAATGTTTGTTTGTTCCTTCAGTACTCAGGTTCAATTTTGAACTCAGGTTCAATTCCATCTGATCTTACTGATTTCAAGATACTGAAGTTACATAGTTTCTTTAACCAGTTCCTGTCTCATTTTGCCTTATGTCTTTTTTTAAGCATTTAATATTATCTTCTTTTAGTAAAAATTGACACAAAGCACAGGAAAATATTTCAGTTCCTCCTCCTAATCGTTAGGCCTCAACTGCAGTACATTTTTGGCTTTTTCATTTTTAAAGATTACTCCTAAGACTCCAGAAGGAGACAGCTGGAGAAATGGTTTGAAGTAAATAGGATGAAATTCAATAAGGACAAATGCAAAGTACTCCATATAGGAAGGAACAATCAGTTGCACACATACAAAATGGGAAATGACCACCTAGAAAGGAGTATTGCGGAAAGGGATCTGGGGGTCATAGTGGACCACAAGCTAAATATGAGTCAACAGTATAATGCTGTTGCAAAAAACAAAAACAAAATAATCAAACATCACTCTGGGATGTATTAGCAGGAGTACTGTAAGCAAGACATGAGAAGTAATTCTTCCGCTCTACTCTGCGCTGATTAGGCCTCCATTGGAGTAGTGTGTCTAGTTCTGAGTACTACATTTCAGAAAGGATGTGGACAAATTGGAGAGAGTCCAGAGAAGAGCAACAAAAATGATTAAAGGTCTAGAAAACATGACCTATGAGGGAAGATTGGAAAACTTGGGATTGTTTAGTCTGGAAAAGAGAAGACTGAGGGGGGAAACATGATAACAGTTTTCAAGTACGTAAAAGGTTGTTACAAGGAGGAGGGAGAAAAATTGTTCTTCTTAACCTCTGAGGATAGGACAAGAAGCAATGGGCTTAAATTGCAGCAAGGGAGGTTTAGGTTGGACATTAGGAAAAACTTCCTAACTGTCAGGGTGGTTAAGCACTGGAATAAATTGCCTAGGGAGGTTGGAGATTTTTAAGAGCAGGTTAGACAAACACCAGTCAGGGATGGTCTAGATAATACTTAGTCCTGCCGTGAGTGCAGGGGACTGGACTAGATGACCTCTCAAGGTCCCTTCCAGTTCTATGATTCCTAATTCAGGAAAGCATCTCTGTTCAGGACAGCACCAAAGCACAAGTATGTGCTTAATTGACACCATAGTGTTTTAATCATTTTCAAAAACACTTGCCCATCCCTACTCCATATAACATCCTCCCACCAAAGTGGGTGGCAGCATTCCAAGCCATTAGACACGTCCTCTGTTATCCACTTGCTATTGTGCAATAACTGTACCGCACGTGAATTGTGTTTTCAATATAGCAACAGTAAAGGAGGAGAAAGTCTAAGTTTCAGCTTTGTTCCTCCACAAAGCTATTTTATCTGCAAAATATTTCAACTGACCATCTGTAAGGGTTTGTAATTTTCAATAAAAACACTATTTGAGGCTTTTATTACTGCTCCATTTTAGTGTTCCTTAACTGTGACTTGATACATATTTTTAGTCCACGGGAACATAAATAACATTTTGAAAAGAAAAAGTATCAAGCTTTTTATTTCTTTTAAAAACACTTTTAAGAGCATCAAAACATGGTTTTTGTTTGTTTGCTCCCACTTAAATTGCATTTTAAAAACCCAAGCTTTGCCAGCACCTTATTTATTTTGTTCCCTTTCTTAATGAGAGACTTGCCAGAACTGCAGTCAGTGGAAGTGTTCAAACTGAATTGCTTTTAGTATAAAAGAAAGGAATCTACCAGCATGGCCCTTGCATTTTCTGGAACTTGCTCCCTCCCACTTGGCCAGATTCAATAGGCTTTGATTTAGTGACTTTCTGGGCATAATGCAAAAGCCATTTGTTTGACAGGGTTTTGAGGAGACGATAAGGGGACATTCCTGGGTGTCACTTGAGCGAAGAAAAGCTTTTCTGGAGTTTTTCATTTTTACCGTCTGCTGGCTAAGGCAAATCACCATCTTCACTTAAATACCCACGGCTGATGGAGTTTACTTGTATGTATGTATGCTGGTGGGTGGTGACTGCAAGTTTAATTGTAAGGCTTGCAGAACTTTATCTTTTTCTTGATTTGACATGGAAAAAAGATCTAAAGGGATCCTTTGATATTTTCTAGATTTTGTAAAAAGACAACAATTTGTTCAGTACTCTAAGGATTGTGTGCTGAATCCAAAGCTTTTCTATCAAAGGTGAAATGCTCGGCCTATTGAAGTCAAAGGCAAAACCCTTATTGACTTTAATGGAGTCAGGATTTCACCCAAACATTTTTAGGGGTAAATTTTTGTTTATTATTATAATATCGGGGGATGGGGGGGAATGGGACATTGTAACAATATTCCTCAAAAACAAAACCTGTTGATAAAAGTGTTTTAGTATTCAGTACCTAATCTATGTCACACTAAAAAGGTTCAGTTAACCTAGAGATGTTAAATATAAACATTTTCAATATTTTGTCCATTGCAACTTTTTTTGTGAAGAGTGCTTTATTATAATATATGAATTTATTATTAGTGTCTAGATTTTATTGTCTATGAGGCTGGTGATACAACTGTAATAACAGTTCAAAGAGAATTACAAAGTCATCCAATTTTCTTCTTGGGGGAATAAAGTATCTCCTCCTAGAACAGGAGCTATCATAGGTGCTGGAACTAGGAGTGCTGGGGGTGCTGCCACATCCCCTGGCTTGAAGTAGTAACAACAACCCAAATACATGGATCCGGCCTTCAGGACCCCTGCTATAAAAATTGTTCAGCACTACTGCTCATACTTATTGTAATGTATATCCCATCTTAACAGAGCGGCTCATGAACCACCTCGGCTTCAATCCATGATTGTGAATGGGAACAGCAATAGTCTGCACAATCATAACATCCATCTGGTAACCACAACAATATTTAGCTGCCTTTTAATTAGTTTAGATTCTGGGAAAGTACAAACTAATTTTCCACCTAACTGAAGAACATTGCTCCTGTGAGAAAATCTGGAATTTGCAGAATTATTGGTGCAGGGTTTGGTTTGTACATGTATTTTTGTGTGGTGCAACTTAGAACTAGAGTTTTGAAAGTTTAGCCTTAAAATAATTATTAAATATAGTTTTCAAAACACAGCTTGATTAAGGTCAGAGCACCAAGGAAATTCTAAATGAAAGGCACAACACCATCCTTAGTATAGAATATCAAGGCAAGGTACTCGCCACATACAATATAAAGCAACATATACATCTGAGAATCCTGCCATTCCTAAGGACAACACATAGAAGATAAAGATGGACAGCAACAGAATGAGTTGATTTTTTTTGTTTTAGTAGTTTAATGTCAGACATTAATACACATTTAAAATTAAATATATTCTACATCTAAATATATTATTGTCTGCAAACCAGCAGCTTAGACACAAAATGAGATTTATGCACATAGAGTCACCTACTCCCCAGCCAGATACTTTGTGTGCAACACACACAACACTGTCGCAGAAAGTAGTTATAGTTCCCATTCAGCAGCTCTACTACAGAAACTGAAATGTCTCCTGATGACCAACTCAGTAAGTCAAATTAAGCTTGTCTCAACTAAAAGTTATTCTACAAAAGAACATAAAGAAGTGTTTAACACCCACTTAGCAAATATTAGCTGACACTGTAAAACTCAAAGAAAGTCGTCTTTTCATCAAAGCAGTAAGTGTATTACCCCCACCATTCCCAACAGTAGTACTGAGTTAGTTCATTTACAATGGTGTGGGACCAGAATTTTTAATCAAATCTTATTAGCAGTACTACTATGCCATAAGGATGCTGAAGAGGAATACAAGTTTTATTGAATTCTCCTAGGTGCAACTTATGCTGCCACTTCATTTTGTAGGGCGTCTGATTTATTTGACAGCAATAGTTTGTTGAGGTAATAAAGCATGCAACAGTGATACCATGACTCAGAGCTCATTTGCTTGTAGTCAAGTTGTTTGGCAACATGACAGGAGAAGTAATGTGACTTGCAGAAGTATCAGTAAACGTTCTGGCTTTCAAGGATTACTGAATAAATAGTGTCCAGAAAACATGACTTTTCTCTTTTAAAGTTGCTTGCAGTTTTCTCTTGCTTGATTAAAAGCACAGCTTTATTGATCCAGACACAGAAGCAAAATGAGGACAGACACATGGATGGATTTTAAGCAGCAGGCTGCAATTTTTATTAAACCTAAACACAGGAGAGGGGCACTACCTGCTGGCCATCACCCATTCTCTTCTATCCCAGGTGTTTAAGTGATTCCAGTGTGGGGGTTACAAGGCTTCTTCTACCATATAACCCATGATTCGGGGTAGGTTCTCCTCAGCCTACTCCCCCACCTCAGGACTCGGCTCACTGAGTTCTACCACCATCACTTCCCTATGAAGGGGACAGAGGGTGCAGAAAGGTGGTAACCTCAGCCTGCAAGTGCCATAAGCTCTTACCCTACCCCACAAGCCCAAGGCCCATCACCAAAATCCCAGGTCTTCTGCTTCTGTTGGAATGGAACCAAAAGAGGCTCCATACCACCCCTACTCCAGGTTAAATTATTTGAGCTGGGGAATGCTGGCCAATCAGCACCCCTCACCCTATCTGGCCAATGGATGCCAGATACTCCAATAGGATGGGGGGGAAGAGGTGGGGAGAGGAGCTATCCGGTGTCTCAGAGAGGATCTCCCTCCCTCCTGATGGGGCTGATCCCTTTCAGCACCAGCCCCTGTTGAGGTGAGTGGGCGGCATTTTTGCGTACTGTGAAGATGTTACACCAAAGCCTAAGAGTGATATGCACTCAGTACGGTAAGTCAGTTGGATTTCAGATACAGCCACTTTTCATTGCTCTTGACACTTACCTTTCCAAGAAAGTGTTTCTGTTCATGGATGAACAAAGGCTAGATACACATACAATTTGAGCACTATTTAACATTTCTGAAAAGGCAGGAAGAAAACTAGCTGCTTAGAATTTAGAGTTTAGTGAACTAGGAAAACCCATTTTAAGTTAACATTTTAAATACTTTTAATTTACACCCACATCATAAAAAAGAAATCTAGTAACTGTCACTGGCATTCTCTCAAGTATGACTACAGGATATTATACTGCATTTCTGGATATTTGCCTGCACTATTATGCAGAGGACTATCCTTCTGGGGATTTCTGGGCTTGAATGATATCAATTTAAGGTTAAGAAAGAGAGGAAACACTTAACAGATTTAGAGTCTTTTCTCCTCTGCAAGAAGATACAACAACCAAAATTCATTCCAGCCACATGAAAATGACCAAAAAAGGAATGTGGCAATGTGGCAAAAACAAATATAAATAGTGATATAGGACACTTAAAATATAAGCGCAGGGAACAAACATGACAAATTTAACAAGAATGCTTAGAAAAACAGATGAAATGATTGCCAAATTGAAGAAGGCTTCAACCAATAAGGATTTTTTAAATATATTTTTGAACAAATGAAAGAAAACATCTATTTAACCACTCAAAATTGAGAGCAGAGTGATTTTATACCAGTAGATAAGGAAATCAAGTTGCTCCACTACTTTATTCCTGTCATTATGGAGAAATGGGGTAGATATCCAAGTCAGTTATCATTCTTGTGAAATTGAGCTAAGTGCCAGAGATAACAAATGGTTATAAAGGCTACATGCATTTAATTTAAACAGTGTGATGCTGTGGCCAAAAGAGCTAATGTGATCCTGGGATGCATAAAACACAGGAATCTCGAGACGTTATTTCATCTCTATTTGGCACTGGTGCGACTACTGATGGAATACTGTGTCCAATTTTGGAGTCCACAATTCAAGGAGGATGTTGATAAACTGGAGAGGGTTCAGAGAAGAGCCATGAGACTGATTAAAGGATTAGAAAACATGCCTTACAGTGATGGACTCAAAGAACTCCATCTATTTAGCTTAACAAAAAGAAGAAGAATACAGGGTGTCCTGGTCACAGTGTGCAAGCACCTACATGGGGAACAAATTTTTAATAATGGGCTCTTGCAACTAGCAGAGAAAGATATTACATGATCCAATGGCTGGAAATTGAAATAAGACAAATTCAGACTGAAAAGAGGGCATAAATTTAATGGTGAGAATAATTAACCATTGGAACAATTTACCAAGGGTCATGGTGGACTCTCCACCACTGACAATGTTTAAATCAAGACAGGATGTTCTTCTAAAAGATCTGCTCTAGGAATTATTTTGGGGAAGTTCTGTGGCCTGTGTTATACAGGAGGTCAGACTAGATGATCACTTCTGGCCTTGGAAACTGTGAATCTAGGCAAAGCATCAAGTCCAATTGTGGTAAAATGAGGCCCGGTATGAGACCTGAGGCCTGAGCTAAAGTAATGGTCAAGACTTTGCTAACATAAAGTTAAGCACTCACAGAAGTTGGCAAGAAGAAGGCTGCTAATTGGACATATACACATATCTAAAAGGTATCAAGCACTAATAGGATAAACATGGGCCAGGATGACACCAGAACAGTCCGGTACGAACACATTCCACAGAGACCATGAGGAACAGGCTGACCCATCCTAAAAGACAGGGTCAAAAGGATAGTATGATGGATAGACTTGTTTGTTCAAACCAACATGTACTAGGAGAGAGGCAGCACCCCAACACGCAGAGGGGTTGTGCCGCAATGCGTCAGGATTGATGTGTAACTTGTTTGTACCTGTGTATAAGAATGCACCCCTGAGTGGATGTCTTTGTCTGGCCTAGAGGGCAGTGGAGAGTCCCGCCACTGACTGAGCCGGTCCATTGTCGGGGGTACAAATTCATAGTATGTCCTGTAGAGTCTGCTGGAAACTATTACTGTGCTTTGTTTGGCAATAAACCTGGCCGGGTGCCTTCGTACCTTATTGGAGTCTGTGGTCATTGGGGGTTCTCTCGGGGTCTGTTGTGTCAGCTATCTGCGCAGACCCAGGGCAGAACACAGAGGGAACACACACACACGCAGCCGACTGTTATCAACACTGAACAGAGCAGAGTACAACACCAGTGGCGTCTGACAACACCAATCATCAGATTACATTCAGAAGAGTTAAAGAAAGTGAACAAAGTGTCTGAAACCTGTAACAGATATTTTTGATACGTCACTTGTTTAAAGAGAAATTACTGAAGATTATCAGGAAACTACTGCACAGCTATTTACTGGATCATGTGCTTTATTTCATATCAAGACCACCTGTGTATTCACATGATTATTCACATGCAGGGTACAGGGGAGCTCTGCCTGTTGCTAGGCAGCACTTCCATTCACAAAACTAGGAATAAACAGGGGAGGCTGGTAGAACTATATGATGCAAAAGGTAACAAACATATAGAATCATCAGAGAAGTCAAAACAGTAGGGCATATAAATAAACCCCAGAGACAGATTTATTTCTAGAGGCTAGTAGATTGAAAACAATGAACAAGTAGTAACAGGACCAAAATGAATTTTAGAGGTATGCCTACGGAACAGAAAGATCCTAAAATTTCTTATGCTTTTGAAAGGGAGATTACTTTATATAACATAGGAATATGTAGGAAGCTAACATTTCTACAAGGATTGTATTTACACGGCACCATAGATATGCATTGCACTTTGCAATAAAACAGGACATGTCCCTATCCTGTTCATCATACAGATCAAGATATAAACGGCTTAGAGAGATAACAGTCACAGGGCAGAACAAGGATGGAGTAAGGTCACAAAATAGTTAATTGTATGCATAATATATGAAACATGCTACTTATTTTAAAATTGGTGAAGGAGTTAAATTGTAAGTGGGTTTTAAGGAGTGATTTGATTGAAACAAGGTGCAAAGGTTTAAAAGAATAGACACACTCAGTTCTCCTGTCTTGTAACAACCCACACCCAAATATCCAGACAGAACCTGATTCAATATAGAAATAAAAACCCCTCTGACCACACACCCCTATTGTCACCTACCACCCCACACTGAAATCCATACCAGGTATCATCAAACAACTACAACCCATACTTGATTGGGACCCCATCCTGAAATAAGTCTTTCCTGAACCCTCCTTTTCTGGCCTTCAAACAACCCCCAACCTCACCAAGCTCAGCTGTGATGCATGGCTAGAAAGGGTTAAAAATCCTGCAAAATAAATAACCCTCAAAAGACACCTGGGGAGATAATGACAGGTTTCAGAGTAGCAGCCGTGTTAGTCTGTATCAGCAAAAAGAACAGGAGTACTTGTGGCACCTTAGAGACTAACAAATTTATTTGAGCATAAGCTTTCGTGGGCTACAGTCCACTTCTTCGGATGCATAGAATGGAACATACAGTAAGAAGATATTTATACATACTGAGACAAAGTTCCTCCTCTCCTCTAGTAGGTCCTGCGCTTATTGGCGGATTTCCTCCCCTCAGTGGTCTTCCCCTTGAATGAAACCCACAGTCTGGATCAACTCCTTCTCTGTCTGATTAGGAGTAGCGGGGCTTGGGGGGAACCCGGGCCCGCCCTCTACTCCGGGTTCCAGCCCAGGGCCCTGTGAATTGTAGCAGTCTCTATAGTGCTACTTGTAACTGCTGCTTGACTGCTACAGCTCCCTGGGCTACTTCCCCATAGCCTCCTTCAAACACCTTCTTTATCCTCACCATAGGATCCTNATGCCAACATTTTTATGGCTGACTTAGAACAACGCTTCCTTAGCTCTCGTCCCCTAACGCCCCTACTCTACTTGCGCTACATTGATGACATCTTCATCATCTGGACCCATGGAAAAGAAGCCCTTGAGGAATTCCACCATGATTTCAACAATTTCCATCCCACCATCAACCTCAGCCTAGACCAGTCCACACAAGCGGTCCATTTCCTAGACACTACTGTGCTAATAAGCGATGGTCACATAAACACCACCCTATACCGGAAACCTACTGACCGCTATACTTACCTACATGCCTCCAGCTTCCATCCAGGACACACCACACGATCCATTGTCTACAGCCAAGCTCTAAGATACAACCGCATTTGCTCCAATCCCTCAGACTTGAATCTATTTCCCCATGTTGAAGCAGCCTCACACTTTGGTGTCAACTGTCCGAAATGGACCATCTTGATTATCACTTCAAAAGTTTTTCTCCCCTGCTGTTAATAGCTTCTCTTAATTAATTAGCCTCTTACAGTTGGTATGGCTACTTCCACCTTCTCATGTTCTCTGTATGTATAAATATCTTCTTACTGTATGTTCCATGCTATGCATACGAAGAAGTGGACTGTAGCCCACGAAAGCTTATGCTCAAATAAATGTGCTAGTCTCTAAGGTGCCACAAGTACTCCTGTTCTTTTTTCTGGGGAGATAATGTTTGTGTTTTTGTGTATTTACATATGTATGAGTAGGGTCAGACAATATAATCAACAGTCCCTGTCCATGCTGTATTCTGATAATTCAGAGGTCAAAAGAAGATCCTAGCCGTTAGCCCATGTTTACAATTCATTATCTCGGTATTCATCTCTCTTTGAAATGTACTGTGAATGGTGGAGGAAAAAGCAAATGGCCTTATGTTAATTCATTAAGTACCGGTGATGGACCTCCTTCAAAGTCATCCTAATTACCTTTTGTTCCCCAAGGAAATCCCAACATGTCAAAAGACATGAAATTGTATAAAAGATCCTTGGGTCCTGATTCTGTCATCTCAGATCTGCTTAGACTTCATCGGGGAAGTTTGAGTTGCAAGACTGAGGTCCCAGTTATGCTGGTACGTCCTGAATATGAGATTTGGACATTGGACTATGACCTATGAACTGAATTCTAAAGCAACTCTTTGCAACTACAAAGCTCACCATCTCTGCTGTGAATCTGAACCTCAATGAATTGAACTCATGTCTGTATGTATATTGATCTTTTAACTATACTCTCACTCTTTTGTTTTTTAATAAATTTTAATTTAGTTAATAAGAATTGGATGTAGCATGTATTTGGGTAAGATCTGAAACCTTCGTTAACCTGGGAGGTAAATGTGTCCGATCCTTTGGGATTGGTAGAACCTTTTCTTGTATATGATGAAATAAGATTTACAAAAATGTTCAGCATATTTGACGTGGGGTACCTGGATGGAGGCCTGAGGCTGGATCACTTCAAGGGAACTGTGTTGTTTGGACTTCTGAGTAACCAGTAAGGTAATAAAGAAGCTGTTTTGGTGAATTGGAATATCCACCTGCTTTTGGGTGTTTGGCTGCCCCATTCCTTGCAGTTCACCCTAATTGAGTGACTATAACTGGCCTTCACTAGGACCCTAGTCACAGTGGTGTAGTCATGCTTGGATACATATTACCACAGGTTAATTGGGTTTTTGGATCAGAACCACATGCTTGTCAAAATTTAATTTTGACATTGGAGAGTTTAAGGGTTAAAAATCAGTTACAGTGAGTGACCCATGACCAAGGTCCTGACAGAAAAAGCCTGGAAGAATTGTGCTTACAGAGAGGGTTATATTTTAAGCAAAAGGGCCCAAGGAGAAGGAACTGAAAAATCTGTTAATTGCCAGTGATAAGGAGGCAGACCCAGTGAAAATGCTTGCAGTGAGAAACCAGCAGTTAGAACTTGAACAAAAGCAAAAAATAGCTGATATGGAAGGAGAAGCTCCTGAAAGAGAATGACTGTGTTTTGAACATAAACAAAAAATGGCATATATTCGATTGCAGGAACCAGAAGCTAAGGAAACGTGGACAGACTTAAGTTCCAATTCAAGAGAATAAAGGAACAACAGGAACTGTATTGTACTGAAAAACCAGTTCCTCTCAACAACAAGATGGGGATAGAATCTATCCAGTTTGTAACAATGTTGGTATGTTGTTTGACTCTAAGCAGTTGTCTGTGTGTAACCAAATTTACCCCAACACTGTCACCTTTTATGTAAATGCTTTTACTGTGAGCTCAGGTGAAGGTAACCCATAACTTGTGCAGAGAATGTAAAAGTCAATGGTAAAAGCTGTTTAGGGCAAATTACAGCTTCTAACATCACTCTTGTTAAAAAAGATTTTGTCAAAGAGGAAGATTATTTACCAAATAAGAGTGTGAATATTGTAATCCTCTATGAGTTTACTGTAAGTGTGCCTTTAGCCAGAATCCATCTTGAATGGAATGGTGTAAGGAAGTTATTGCCTAAGGATCTTTTGATTGGGGATGATATTAAAGCTTTGTTCAGTCAGGTTGACATAAACCAGTCACAGGAAAGAAATAATCCTGAACCTGTGTCTACTAGGGGCAAGCATTTGCCTATGGAGGGTTTCTCCCAATGTCTGTATAAGGAAGATAGCTGTTTATCTGTGCAAAGAAGTCGTGCATATGTTGAAAAAATTCCTAATGGTCTTTCTGGTATCTCAGAAGTGAATCTGGCATTAGATAAGGCTCAGGAAGATGTTTCTCTAGAGCAAATTAAAGTTGGTGATCAGGTTAAAGCCCTAATTGAGGAAGAAAAGGGTAAATTTTTTATGGGTGATGGAATGTTGGCTAGTAAAGCTTCGGAAAGTAAGCCTGACCCAGGTAAAAGTGATGTGCTTAAAGTAGTTCAGTATAATAAGACACTATTTGTGGAAAACAGCAGTTTATCTGTTAAGGGAGGGAAAGGGAAAGAAAGTTTAGATGACTATATGCAGCCTTCTGAGCTGATGGCTTTGTCTAATCAGCAGTTTGGAAAAGCAAGGTTAATGGAAAATGAGTATCCCTACACCTTACCTGTTACCAGTGTGGAGAATTGTGTCAGTGAAGAAAATGTTCCTGTGTCTGTTAGGGGTAATGCCTTGCCTATGAAGGGAGCTACCCCAATCTCCAAGCAATTGTCCGTGAACAGCCATGTGTGCAGGGACAAGGAAAGGATATCCCAAGTTGTTTGTCTGTTAAAGGGGAATGTTTCCCCAGGTCTTTTCTAGACAGAAGAAGCCGGTCAGCCTATGATGGTTGAAAATGTATCAGTTGACACAGAGCTGATTCTGGATACAACTAAGGCCCATGAAGGAAGTGGTCCTGAATTTGTGTCTGCTAGGGATGATGACATTGTAACTAGGTTGCATCCAGTTAATGTCATAAATAGCTCCCAGAGACCAAGCGATTCTGGTGCTTCTATTTTGCCTGTTGTTAGTATGTTGCTGGGTAAAGATATCACAACCTTGTCTGATCAGGGTGATATCACAGCCAGGGCACAAGGAAAGCATGAAGGTGATTTGACTAAGTTACCCACTGGTAGTGTGGAAACTTGTAACAAGGAAGAGAATGCTTCTAATCTTGTGACTATGAAGTCTAGCAGTTTATCTGAAAGGAGATTTTCTGAAAATCCTCCTGAGGGGGCAGAGGTGATTCTGGATTTAAGTGAAACCCAGAAAGAGTCTGTTGTTGCTCAGGAAAATGTTCCTTTAGAGCAAGCCCTAGGTGAAAAGGGTAAGGGCAGAATTTCTGTGAAAAATGTGTTGTTGCTTAGAAAGATTCCTGAAGAGAAAAATCTCCAGGGTAGTTTTTTAAAGCAGTTTGCTGCAACTGATGGGTGTGGAAGTGATTTGATTGAGTTAACTCAGGGTGAATCACTGTATAGAGAAAGCAAGTTTGTTTGGGAGACTTTCCAGTTCCTAACGGCCAGAGTTTTTCTGAGGTGTATAGATCCACTGACTTTGCTTTAGAAACACCCAGTGTGGATGGCTTTGAAAAGGTTTCAAATGAAATACAAATTGTTAGGGAATTTAAACAGTCCTATAAGCTTAACCAGCTTGTTGGGGAGACAATGTTGTTGGAACATGAATGTCTCCGTGTTGATTCTTTAAGTAAGCAGTCTGTGATTCTGGTACTGAGGAAAGATCGGGTTACTGGTTGCTGGGTTACAAGGATGCAGGGGAGAGTAGGCAAACTCTCATCTCTAGATATTTTGGATATGTCTTATAGTCTCTGAGGGCTTGTCTACACTGGCACTTTACAGTGCTGCAACTTGAAAAAACACACCCCTGAGCGCAGCAAGTTTCAGTGCTGTAAAGCAACAGTGTAGACAGTGCACCTCATGGAGATGGTTTTTTTAGAGCGCTGGGAGAGCTCTCTCCCAGCGCTCTGCCGCGACTACACAAGCCACGTTAAAGCGCTTCCACGACAGCCTTTTAACATTGCCAGTGTAAACTAGCCCTTAGTGTACTTCACATCTGATTCCATGTGGAAGCAGAGGTTGGTAAGGGAAGAACAAAAAAACCTTGAGTCGAATATGCTAGTGAAAATGGATGGTATCTCTTTAAGACAGAGTCCAGCCTTGGAATTGGTAAATGTTGAGGATTTGAAAACTAGTAAACAAGCTAGTGTCTCTGTTGGTGGAAATTACGTGACTGACTGGGGGGAGAAAGACTTGCCCATAGCCATTAGCAAAGAGGATGCACCCAGCCAGCCAATGGATTCTGTTACACACAAGAGTTCAGATTTTGACCCTACAGGACAGGGAGGAAGGGAAGGATTAAACCTTGCAAATAAAAGCCAGAGGTTAACCCTAAAACACCAACCCCAGGGAAGTGGTTAAACTGAAAGGCTATGTTAAGGAAGACCCTGAGGTCAAGAAAAAGCTACAAAGATTCAAAAGGGATATTGAACAAGCTGACCTAAAGAATGATTTGTCTAAACCAAAGGCTTGGCATGACAAAAATAATTGTAAATGTACACTTGTGAAAAAACTGATGTTATTGTTAATGATGGTAACTAACTTGTTGCTGATACCAAGAACTGTAAAAATGTACAATGTGCATGGTCTTTTGGAAAAGCCCTTGAACATGTTAAGAGTGGTACATAATAGAAACCCTTATGATTATGCTGTTTGGTTCAACAAGAACACACTTTGTGTTTAAAAGCCTAATAATGTTGAGGCTTCACAGCTAATGCATAGACTATTTCTAAAACTTTCCACAGCAGAAAAAACACTACAAACATGAACTGCTGTGCACAAAGGGAAACCGAGGTACAACACCTCACGGCCTTCATGGCTGAATATCAGAGTAAGTGCTTTCTGAAGAACATTAATGGCTATGTTAAGTTAACACATAGACCAAACCCTGGAATCACTAAAGTGTTTCACAAAGTATGGACTAAGTTTTTGCCTGGGGCCAAAGTATGCATCAATAATTTGGCATTACAAAGAATTCAATATAAACACAGCTCATATCAATGTTGGAAGGTCCTTAAGGTGTATCCAGGAGCAATAATTTCGCCCTTCCACACTAGTCTCACCTTGGGGGTGTGACACATGGCTAGAAAGAGTTAAAAATCCTGCAAAATAAATAACCCTCAAAAGACACCTGGGGAGATAATATTTATGTTTTTGTGTATTTACATACGTCCCTGTCTAGGCTATATTCTGATAATTCAGAGGTCAAAAGAAGATCCTAGCATTTAAATGAATTGTAAACACGGGCTATCTTGGTATTCATCTCTCTTTGAAATGTACTGTGAATGGTGGAGTAAAAAGCATATGGCCTTATGTTAATTCGTATAGCTAAGTACCAGTGATGGACCTCCTTCAAAGTCATCCTAATTACCTTTTGTTCCCCAAGGAAATCCCAACTTGTCAAAAGACATGAAATTGTATAAAAGATCCTTGGGTCCTGATTCTGTCATCTCAGATCTGCTTAGACTTCATCGGGGGAAGTTTGAGTTGCAAGACTGAGGTTCCAGTTATGCTGGTATGCCCTGAATATGAGACTTGGACATTGGACTATGACCTATGAACTGAATTCTAAAGGAACTCTTTGCAACTGCAAAGCTCACCATCTCTGCTGTGAATCTGAACCTCAATGAATTGAACTCATGTCTGTATGTATATTGATCTTTTAACCATACTCTCGCTCTTTTGGTTTTTATTAAATTTTAGTTTAGTTAATAAGAATTGGCTGTAGCGTGTATTTGGGTAAGATCTGAAACCTTCGTTAACCTGGGAGGTAATGTGTCCGATCCTTTGGGATTGGTAGAACCTTTTCTTGTATATGATGAAATAAGATTTACAAAAATTTTCAGCATATTTGGCGTGGGTACCTGGAAGGAGGCCCGAGGCTGGATCACTTTAAGGGAACTGTGTTGTTTGGACTTCTGAGTAACCAGTAAGGTAATAAAGAAGCTGTTTTATGCTGGTTTGGTGAATTTAAGTATTTGAATATCCACCTGCTTTTGGGGGCTTGGCTGCCCCATTCTTTGCAGTTCACCATAATTGAGTGACCAGAGCTGGCCCCCACTAGGACCCTGGTCACATCAGCAGCAAGCTCCCCGCAGACCAGGACACACCTACTCAAAGCGGCACCAATCTTGCCAGAACAACAGATGCAAAACCTACAGATATATCTCCACTGCTACAATGCCCCACACCACACTTTTCAAGATCCCTCATCCTACACATACCTATCACAACATGGGGTGTACCTCATCCAGTGCACTACATGCCCCAATAGCAACTATTTGGGTGAAACCAAACAATCACTATGCTCTCGAATGAACTCCCATAAGATAATGATAAACAAAAACACCACATCACCTGTGGGTGAACACTTTTCATGAGTGACCTATCAGTCCTCATCCTCAAAGGAAACCTGTACAACACTTTCAAAACACACCTGGGAGCTTAAATTCAAAACTTTACTAGACACTAAAATCATGGACTGAATAGACACACTGCATTTATGGCTTAATACAACAATCTATAACCCACTAACAACCCCCAAGAGATGCTTCTGCCCCCTTCATTCCTTTCCTCCCTATGACTGGAGCCACTTCAAGCCACTTCATCTTGAATGGTCCTCTGAAATATGTGTTAACTACTTATGCTAAACAATCTGTTCCCCCTTGTATTTAGCTGTGATACTCTAAGGGCTTGACTACACTTGCAGCTGTAGAGCGCTTTGAGTTAAACCAGCCTTCGGAGAGCGCACTATGGAAAGCGCTCCAGTCTGTCCACACTGACAGCTGCAAGCGCACTGGCGTGGCCACATTTGTGGCATTTGCCATGGCATTGGGAGCGGTGCATTATGGGCAGCTATCCCAGCATTCAAGTGGCTGCAACGAGCTTTTCAAATGAGGGGGGTGGGATGGAGTGTGTTGTTTGTATGTGGGGGGAGAGAGAGTGGGTTTTTGGAGTGCTGAGAGTGTGTCAGCACGCTATCTTATAAGTTCAGATCCCCCTAGTCCCTCTGCCTCTCACTCACTCAGTAAACGTTTGCTTTGCCCCGTTTCAGATAAGCAGCCGCTGTCTGAAACGGAGCTCTGAAAAGGCACTTCCGCATTCCTCAGCCAATTTCACAACAAAGAGAAGAGAGGCCACTTAACTTAAGGGGATTATGGGATGTTTCCGGAGGTCAATCAGAACACTGTAACTTAACTCCCCGTTTACTGGCCCTGGGGCCCTGGCCCTGGGGCATCTCAGCCAATACTTAACAGCCGTTATCCCTCTCGCCGAGGTGGAGTACCAGGAGCGCTCTAGCCAGGGAGTCAGAGCACTCTACGTGCCTTGCCAGTGTGGACGGGGAGTAAAGTAGAGCGCTCTGGGAGGCTTTATTGTGGTATAAAGTGCCAGTGTAGCCAAGCCCTAAAACACTGCCTACACTACAATTTATTTCAGTATAATTTACATCACTAAGGGGTGTAAATAATTCACACCCTGAGCGACCTAAGTTATACCGACCTACATGCCGGTGTAGAAAGCGCTATGTCAGCGGGAGAGCTTCTCCTGCCAACACAGCTACCGCCCATCATGGGAGGTGGAGTAATTAAGCCAAAGTAGATAACCAACTCCCCCGTCACCTTAGTGCGTCTCCACCACAAGTGCTACATTGGTGCAGCTGCACCACTGTAAGTAGTGTAGTGTAGATGCAGCCTGAAGAAGAGCTGTGTGTAAGCTCAAAAGCTTGTCTCTCTCACCAACAGAAGTTGGTCCAATAAAACATATTACCTCACCCACCTTGTCTCTCTTGTAACAAGGTAGTAAGGAAAGCAGTATTATTTTCAAGAGATAAGTTTCAAGACAGCAAATGTTCTGGTGACCACTGGAGAGATTTTAGGTGTATTTACATCAATTTGGGTTGATTTCTTTCTGTCTTTTCCAGGTATCTTGTAAGAAAATAGCCTAAAAACACCAAACTACCAAAAGAATTATCAATTTGTTGGGATCCTAGGAGCCACATCTACCCTCATTATTATGTGAGCTATTCCTAGCAAAAATTTTCACAGGCTGCCAACTAACCATTTGTAGACTGGGGGAGGGGCGGGGGGGGGACNTCTGTGTTCCGTTTCGGTCTGCGGGAAATGGAGCCCGAACTGCTGAGGAGTATGCTGACGAGTCTCGCCAGCACGTCACGTTTAGCAGTCGAGCTATTCCTTAAGATCCAAAGTGACAGTGAGGAATCCGATGATGATAGCGAGTCGCGCAATGCGTACGACATGAAATTGCTTGTGGCATTCACGGACATGCTCAGCACCGTGGAACGCCGCTTTTGGGCTCAGGAAACAAGCACTGAGTGGTGGGATCACATCGTCATGCAAGTCTGGGATGACGAGCAGTGGCTGCAGAACTTTCGGATGAGAAAAGCCACTTTCATGAGACTTTGTGATGAGCTCGCCCCCACCCTGCGGTGCAAGGACATGAGATTGAGAGCTGCCCTGCCGGTGGAGAAGC
>QXTE01000012.1:4151942-4215507 GCA_003942145.1 Platysternon megacephalum
GAGTTACAGCGCTGTGGGTGGCTTTATTGCGCTGTAACTCGCAAGTGTAGCCAAGACCAAAGAAACAAAACCAGAGGAATAAACTGGTGGGGAAAAAGCCAGGGAGAAGAGAGAAAGGATCTGGAAAAAGGAGACGGCAAGAGGCTGAGGAACTGACAAGAGGGGAAACTGGAACGATAGAACAGAGAGATAAAGGAGAGATAACTGAGTGCAGAGAAAGTAGAATAGAATTGGGAGAAAGGTAACGGTAAGGGAAAACATTTAAAACAGAAACAGTTGAATTATGACTTGTTAGGTTTAGGAAGTTTAAAAATTTAGCTGGACTGAATCTGCAGCTCACCAGAATATTTCCTATAGTTGAGTCAACCAATAAGCATTTCACTTTTGCCACACACCCACACTATTCTTACAACTACCGACTTATCACAAATACAAAGAACAGAGTTGCAACCCTTATTTACTCAAGAACACTTACATGTATGACTAGTGTATTTATTTAGGCAACCATGTGGGGACTAAAAGTTTAATACCAATACTCACACACATACATTTTGAAAAGAAGAGTTAGATAACTAAAAAACTGAGGTTGAGACTTGTCCTCGACTCATGCCATTGGGCAGGTATATGAGAGAGCACAATATTTTAAGATAAAGATCGAGAGTCAGCCTTAGCTTTGGGAAATATTTTTATTTTGAAAACAGACAGACAGGTCTGCTGAAGTGATGACAGCAAGATAAAAGAATCTACGTAACTAGGATTAAATTCAAACACTAGGGCAGTGCAGTTTAATAAGGGAATGCTTTCAATGTTTTAAACAAACATCACTTATGTATAAAACGTGTATAAAACAAGTAACATTCAAGATTACTTTAATTGAAAGATCAAAGAAGATATATTTTCCATATTTCTATTATGTGTAGTTGACAACAGTTGTGTGCAATTAGTTTCTTCTGTTTGTGCAGGTAGTTTACATAGCAACATAGAGAAATATCAATTTAAAATAGGAAACTGATTGAAGATACACAAAAACTAACCAGGGGACTCAGGAGTAGGTATAGCAGCTGAAACTACTACTTACCCCTTTTCTGAAATTGATTCAGCTTCAAAATTGATTGTGTCATTTTAATATACCACATACAACTAGGAGTGAGGGGGGCATTAAAGAGACGTCTTTGGCCATCCCACTAGAGCAAAAAAAGTCTCTTTCTTCAGCCAGGGTGTGTTGAGAGAGCAAAAGGATTACCTGTTTGTCTAAGATTTCTTTATCTAAAACACCTCACTGCTGTTAGTTAGAAGCCTTCCCAGGGGAGAATAGGATTGTTGTCATTAGCCTTCCCCCATAGGAACTCCTGCTGAGCCACTAACTCTTGATAATTAACTGCATGCAGACAGATTAAATGGCTCCATTCTGCTGCAATCCTGACAATTTTTTGGCAGAGGCAGAAAACCTCTCACAGACGACATTCTATTTTGAGCTTTTCTTCTGAACCTCATTAGTTGATGTCTCAGGTCCTTGGAGGCATGATTCCCGGCCATTCCATCGTCTTAGATATCAGAAAGTCCCTGGAATATAACACTTTCCCTCCTATCACTGGACACAAGCCCAATGCCATTTCCACAGCAAGTTCCAGCTGAATGTCAGAGCATTTCTAATCAGTAATACATAAGGATAAAGTTTCTGTTTGTTGGATGAGTGGGGATGGGAAAAGTGAGTACAGCTTCTCATTCCCATGAAAACCCTCCTCCACTCTTCTTCCCTTTGTCCTTCTCTTGCCCCTCTTTCCCATCACAAGATCTGCCTTGCCAACCTCAGCCCTGGCTCACTGCTAACATTAGCTTCCTCTCATGCTGCAGAGCTTCTTTGGCAGAAATCCGATGACTAGACTCCACTATAAATTTGTTATCTTCCTAGCTAACAATTCCATTTCTCTAAATTAGTTGAATCTCACACCCACTATCCCAGGCACGTTTGACTCACTTCTTAAATCCTCTTCTACCTCCTGCCTCCACTTTTCTCCCCACACAGGATCACCCCAAATTCTTCCAAGAGAACATTGACAAAATATGGTGTGACCTTCCCTCTCCCCTCAGTCTCCCTTCCCTTCCGACAACTCTCTAGGTCTCCTTCTCCCCTGTCACAGACACAAAGTTCCTCATCTTCTTTCCACCTGTAACCCTCCACTTGCTCCAGTGACCCCATCTCATCTCCTGCTGTCTCTCGTGTCCACTCCCATTCCCTATTTTCTCCTTCTCCTTAACCTTTCTTCCTTCACAAGTATGCTCTAGTCTCTCTCATCTTAAAAAACCTACCCTTGACCCCACTTGCCTTTCAGTTACCACCTCATCTCCCTTTCATCTCTACACTCCTTGAACAGGCTGTTTACAATCCCTGTCTGGAGTTCCTCTCCTCCAATTCCATTCCAGACCCCCTCCAATCTGGCTTGTCCCCTCTCACCCCCCACTGAAACCCCTCTCACCAAGGTCTCTGATGACCTCTGTGACACTGCACCCCATATTCTTCACAATGATATTATTATGATTATAACATAATTAGGATATATTTTAACAAAATAAGTCATGTGCGATGTCATTGGAAAAGTTATGATTTGCTGAATATGATTATCCTATTTGTATGCATGTATCATTTTTGTATCTAAAGTTATGAATATTGACTATGTATCTGTATTTCAAATGACACCTGGATAATGCCCACTAGACAAGATGCTCTCAGTCTAGACAGTGGGTGGGAAAGGGCCTATTGTGGGCAATGGGCCATTAGGTAAAAACAATAGGCCTTAGGAAAAGCTTTCTCCCAGCTGATGTGCCTTACTGAGAACACTCCAAACAGTCTGTGAGTAATGGCTGCTATAACTCTACAAGGACATGCGATCAGACCACATGATGCTGGACTCCATCTTGGAATATCAGTATTTTTCCACAGACTGATCTGGGAACCAAGCTTTGAAACAAACTGTTCCTGCCATATTTAAAAGTTATATAAGGCAGGGAGTGACAATCTGGTGTTCTTCATTCCCCACACAAGAAGACTCTTGGAAACACCTGAGGAACAAAGACTGAACTGGGGGAAGTGCTGGACCCAGGCTAAAGGGATTTCTAGCCTGTGAATGAAACACCTGGGGATTCCAAGCAGTAAAGTAAGTGCAGCTCGCCCCATAAGAATCTGCAGCCTGCTTATATCATCTCTTAGGGTGAAAATCTGCTATTCATATCCAATCTATTGAGTATATTAAGCTTAGCTTGCATTTTTTGTTATTTGCTAGGTAATCTGTTTCCTATCACTTATAATCACTTACAATCTATCTTTTGTAGTTAATAAACTTGTTTTTGCTTTATTTAAAGCAGTGAGTTGGAGTTAAGTGTGTGGGAATCATAACTCAAGGGTAAAGGCTGTTGCATTTTCCTCTCCACATTGAGGGAGGGGGCGAATTTTATGAGCTTATACTGTACAGTTCCCTGTGTAGCGCAAGACTGTATAATTTTGGGTTTATACTCCAAAGGGGATGTGTACCTGGGGAAGTGGGAGTAGCCTTAGCTGTAGCCTTCCTATGCAGGGGCTGGCCAGAGAGTCTCCATGTAACTGCAGCTGGGTGTGTCCCTACCTGCATGTATGCTGGTGAAAGTGCAGGCCGGAGGGCTTTGCAGCTTGTCACAGAAGCACAGTGTGAGAGGGAGTCCAGCCTGCCGGGTCAGGGGGCTCAGTGGTACCCCAGTTCCTGGTGGTACCCCGGGGGGAACCCGTCACAACCTCTTTCTAGCCAAAGCTCAGAACCAGAACTGCATCCTCATCCTCTGTGACTTGTCAGCCACCTTGGACACCGTCAGCCAAGCTCCTCTTGAAATCTTGTCCTCCCTTGGCTTCAATGACTGTCCTCTGGTTTTCCTCGGACACCTCTTCGTGAATGTCAAGCTCAACGTGGCTAAAAACAGAAAGTCTCATGTTCCTCTCTGCTCCCACTACCTCCTTTCTCTGCCACCATCGACAAAACTGCACCATCCTTCTCATCACTCAGACATGTAACCTGGATGTCATCTTCGATTCAGACCTCTCTTTCTGGCCTCATATCCAGGCTATGTTTAAATCTTACTGATTCTTTCTGTGTAACTTCTTATTCACCCACACAACTAAAAATCTTCTCCAGACTCTTATCTTAATTATTGCAACATTTTTCTTTCTGGCCTTGACAAATGCCATCTTGTCCCACTCATATGCATTCAGCATACTGCTGCAAAGATCATTTTCCTAGCCCATCATGTTGACCAAGTCACCTGTTTCTTCGCATCTCTCCACTGGTTTCCCCTTCTCCGTCACATCTAATAAATAACTTGTCTTCACTTTCTACGCCCTTCACAGTCTCCCAAATCACTTTTGAGATGTTGACTCCTGTCGCCAATCAGCCAAGGACACCAGCCTCCATCATCCACTTGTTAAATTTTCAAACAAGCACCCTTGTGCTTTCTCCTGTGCTCCCCTCACACTTGGGAGGAGTGCCTAGTAAACATCTGCAAAGCTATCTCATTATCCTCCTTCTAATCCCTTCTTAACTCTCTCCTTTTCCATGAAAGCTTGACAGCAGCTAGACTGCTGGTATGCTAAGACCACTTCTGATCAAGTTGACCAGCATTGTGTCATTGTTTCCTTGTCCTATTCCATCTGTCTGTATCCATCATCTGTTGCCTCTAGTATTATACTGTAAGCTCTTTGGGGCAGGGACAAATCTTTTTTGTTCTTCATTTGTACAGTGCTTAGCACAATGGTCCTGGTATATGACTAGGGCTTCTAGGTGCTACAACAATACACAAGTCCTTTTCCTAACAGAAAAATATATTTTTCATACTTTACAATCCTAAAGACTGAACTCTATTTAATAGAGTCAAGTTAAAAAAATAAACAAAAAATTTATTCAGCAATAAACACAAACATTCCCAACTGCTATACCTGCATAGTGTTACTTTATAGTGTGTGTAATGCCACAGTAATCAGGTACTTATACTAAATTAAAAACTATCAACTAGACAGAACTAACCCATGTGGAGCCTCATTTAAGAACCCCTATTGCCAACTTCTACTACCAGCTATTCAAGTAGAAGCAATTATGTTGTCAGGAATAAGGGATAAAGAACTAACTGACTTAATCAATTAGTATGTTAATAAAGAGCTTTGAAGATGAAAACACTAAGTATTAATAAACACACACAACCACAATCCAATGATAATGCCTTGCATCATGTCCCGAAGGCACCACACAAGATTTGGCCAGCTACAAGGGAAGTAAATTCTAAAGGCAAGAGATAGTCACTGAGATGGTGTACCTTTAAAAGATCAACAGCAAGACTAAGTGCGTTTATACCTTTTTAGGGGAAAATGAGATTGGCGTCTGGTCAATGGTATCAAAGGCTGCTGACAGATGTCAGAGGGTCACAATGACAAAAGAAAAACTGCTGAGCAGAGATCTAATTCACAGAGTCAATACTTTTTTTTTTTTTTTTTTTTAAAAGAAGAAGCCATCATGTTGAAAGAGGACAGAGAAATCTGAATCTTAAAAGAGGAAGAACAGAAGGAACACTGGCGCCTGTGCCAGTATGTTGCTCCAGGGAGCACCAAAATCTTGACTTGCAAATTGATCCAAATATATGAGGGACATAAGAGGAGGAGAATAACTGCAACTTGGGGGGAAGTAGCAAGGCTATTTCAGATCTTTTTTCCTATAAAGTACAGTTAACTGGTAAAAGCTCCTCCACATTTAACACAGATCAAATGCCTGATGTTCAGAGGGAAAATAATCTTGTGTTTTTAGAAAAAGCAGCAAAGAATCCTGTGGCACCTTATAGACTAACAGACGTTTTGCAGCANCTTTGCTGCTTTTACAGATCCAGACTAACACGGCTACCCCTCTGATACTTGTTTTTAGAAAGTATCTCCATCTTCTTCCTGGCAGCCAGAGATTTATAGTCCTAGTCATCTTAGTCAGGTTCCTCAGTTATTTTTGTGAGATTCCTTGGGAGCTTTATAAGGCATGCAGTAAACTTTTCCCACCTATATATGATCACAATTTGACCCTAACTGCACAATATCTGCTTTACACAAAAGGTAACATGCTCCAAGAGGCTAAGATTTCTAATGCTTTTCTCCTTCTGCAGCTGTTGTCTGGGTTGGGATTTTTTTTTTTCGGAGGGGGGGGCGGATCTTGTTATCCTTAATCAAAGCTGGGAATGTTTGCTTGGCCCATTCTATATTTCATTCCAAGTATGACATAAGAAAAAAGAAATTTCACTCCCATCATAGCTTTCACAGCAATTCAAATTATATTCTATCCTACAGTTAAACTTGTCTGTCATTGAGCCCATGACATTTAGTGAAATTTGTCAGTTAAATGTTCAATAAAGCACCTCATTTAGCTTGCTAAGTGAGCTAGTTCAAACTGAGGAACAAGGCTTTTGCTTGTTCCAGCTTAACCTGACTTTAGGCATTAAACAATGATTTTTTCTGTGTACTCCAAGACTTTTAAAAATCTTTCATTGACTGTAATTTTGCTCTTTGAGCTGGATAATACAAAATTCTAATGCCAAATTTTAAAAAAGATTACAAGAAACAAACCTAGGAAAAATATTTTCATTCTGACCTACCTGCAGAAGTGTGTGCATCTAGACCGCTATCTCCAGCCTCCTCCTCCTTGTCTTTCTGTGCCTTTATCCACTTAAAAAATTAAACAGCCCATTTGTTCCCCGCCCCACACACACAATATCCACAATAAGAAAGTGATGTTGCAGGACTCCAATTTCATTCAATACCCAGCCCATTTGTACAGATTTCTCAGGTGCTAATTGTAGCTGTACTTCTACCATAAAAGGTGAAAAATAGGAATTTGCCAGAGGCTTTATTTGTAATCTGTTTAAAACAGTAACAGAGCTCAAAAACATCACTCAAGCACCACTGCAAAGTGCCCAGTGTTCTGTTCAACCAACACTTCAGAATCCATACCTGATAAGTAACCTAGAACAGAGATTCTTGAACCGTGGTCCATGAAGAGCGGGCACATTGTGTTGACATCTCTGCCTTACTTCCAGTTGCTAAATTGCATTAAGAGATAGCTAAAATATATTAACAACTTTTCTAATAGTACTTTTCCACATAAGCAATTGCTGTAGTTCCACAATGAGGATACACACAAGTCCTGAATGAGAGGTGTTCCACACAATAGTGAGTGGGAAGAAAGACAGTCCATAAGACTATCTCTCCATTAAAACTCTCATTGTGTGGACCACTTTAACAATCCTCTGACCTAGAGACTGTGTGAAATGCTGGGGAAATTTTTATATTATATATATTGACAACAATCAAGGTCTGCTAAAAACAAAACATATGAAATATGTACAGAAAAAATTGTGCATAGCCACTAGATATTTCAAACCTCTCAATGATTTATAAATGCAGCTTATCTTTCTTTTTAAGTTATGAAAACAAATTGAGATGTATTGATAAAAAACAAATCCATGCAGTAAGCAGTTTAAAAATCAGAAAGTCACTCTAATATAAATTAAAAACAGCCTAACCCTATGTTTTCAGCACCACAAGCAAGAGACCCACAATATTCCTAATACTTTCAGCACAAAGCAGAACACAGGCTTCTCCTAATGACAGGCCTAAATAACATGGATCAGCACCAACCAACAGATTACCTTCTAACGAGACACCAGCTTTACCAATTTCTCATTAAAAAAAAAAACAAAAAAAACCAAGTGCTCCCTGGATCTGTTCCTACTCCCGCTCAAGACAATGACACAACATCCACTGATTTCAGCAGAGCAGTACTGTGCCCTTAAAGTCTGACTGCTATTGACACTAAATTCCATTTCCCCACAGGCACATGCAGCTTATTTACTGACCATAAAATGAGTAATTATGCAGAAAAGAAACAGTTGCCTAGGAACCTCTTCTTCTTTAACTGCCCTGATCAAGTCACCTGTGTCAGAACAGCTAATATGGCTCTTTTCGAGCAGTGAACAAAGACACTTCCTTTTAAAATCAAGCACTGCAGGGGGAGTGGGAGGGAAGAATGTATATAACTCAGCAATAAAGGGCACTTCAGAACCATAGAGCAAGACATAGGAGTTCTGCAACATATGCAAAAAATTTACAATTACCTTACTGAGCCATTTGCCTTCTAAAACTTCTTAATTCCAAAGGAATGTATTTTCTTTTCAAAATAACACCTCAGTTTCAAGATTCATTGCTTCATGTAAGAGCAATCAACAAACATTACTACAATTTAGTCACCATCAATCCAAAAATTTGAGCTTGTGAATACAACTTCTCAAAACATCAGTTTAACCCTTCGGCTTTTTTATTCTACCAATATAACATGATTTAAATGTAGCCAAGTAGGAATCCATAGATTAACATTTGATATCCAATCCTCAGTGTCTGAGGTAATGTTACAGATGGTTAACTAACGGAAGCTACAAGTGTCTAGATAGCAGCATGGATAAAAATCAATGATTTTTAAAAAAAATATCAAAAAATAGGTTTTTTTCCTCAAAAAGCATTTTATAAAAAAAAAATCCTATCTAAAGATAGTTTTAATTAAGATACATTATACATCAAAGATATCTCATCATGGAATAGGGATTATAAATTCAAATTCTATAGTATGAGACAATATATTCATGTAATGTTTAAGAACAGTTTTGTAAATTAGTTCCAATAGTTCATGGATTAGGGACCCAATTTCATGGGGTTCCAGGGGATTCTGTATAGATTATTTAGGTTAATCTTTCTATCTACCCAATGGGACTCAGTGCTCAGTCTAGAAGATACCATCAGAGATGCTTAGTTTTGCAGTTTTCAAACTCTGGATTTGTGTCTCCAGAGGTAACATGCTTGTCAACAGCAAAAATGTTTTTAAATAAATAATATATAGAGGTGAGAAATAACAGACTTCAACTCTATTGTCCTTCTGCAAATTTGTGTACGGAGAGTCAATCTTTACCTCTCTCTAGAAGTGCAAAGTTTCAAAAAGTTCAATGAATAGAAGATTGTTGGGGGGCAGAATAGATCTGGACAAAGAGAAGAAGTCTGGAGATAAATGTGAGAAGCGAGGGACATATGCTTGTTTTGTTAAATATTGTATGCTGTTGAAGAAAAAAATCCAGAATACTTAACATTGTTGTTTTAGTTAAATAAAACAATTTAAATGTCTTTCTGGTGATGTTCTCTTCCTAATACAGCATGGCAAGAAAATCCTCCAAATATTAACGATTAACCTGTTGAACTGGAGATAGTTCACCTCCCGATGACTTCATAAATATCTGCTTCAATTACCTTTGGTAAATGAAATAACCAATCATTCATTTTCTGATGTAGCTGAAAAACTAATCTTAAACAAAATAAATCACTGTTTAAAAATGTATAGTGTGTACTATACCTGCTAAAAATGAAACCTACATCTATCTCTGAGTTGTGAAGAATATGCATTAAGGTTATAACAACCAACAAGAATGAACTTTTATGTAGAAAACTATGATGAAATCAAGTCTTCCTGACTAGTGATTTAAATCATGATTTAAATCAAATCCACCCTGCTAGATACCATGGAATGAAATTCAAAGTTCCCCTTTCTTAACAAATGCACTTCTCACTGCCGTTATCTAAAGACTTCAAGATTCACCCAGAGTGCACATTACCAAAGAAAGACTAAAAGCATTAGAGGCATGGGATCACAGTCAGCCCAGAGAGCATGCTCTCAAAGGGTGAAAATATTCTGCATAAACCTACTCAAACTTTGGGTAGTTAGACTGGCTCTGCTGACCTTCCTATCATGGTACAAATAAAAAACATTCCAATAAGAACAGGTAACTGAGCTGTAGTTATCTGTCTCCATCAACAAGGCCAAACAAAAGCAGATACCTCTTGCAGATGCTGCTCCAGTTCATTAACAGAATGACCATTAAAGTGGAGCGTGGGAAGCAGCATTGTTGGACTGCACTGGGGAGGACCACAAGGTGTGGCTTCAACACCAGTGTTTCACCATCCATATTGGTATTACACTAGCATAGACAACAGCACAGCAGGCAGCGGAAGCAGGCTTACCCTGAGAAGATAAACTTGGACCAGTACTGAAAACAGTTGTACAACACCCAGGAGCATTTTTTAAATACAAGGGCATCTTATGTGCATTAAAGGCTGAAAGCATTGGCAACAGAAGCAACTCCTTTTCTCCCCTATAGAGCATTACAGAATAAAAAAAACCTTTCTCTTGCAGGAAACCCATAACTTAACTTCCACACTCCTGGGTGTTTAAAATCTCAACCGTGGTGTTTCATTAATAGTTTTTTACCTTTATCAGAAACATAACCATGAAATATGTCAATAATTCTAGACACCAAACAAGATGTGCAAGTATATTTCAGGTTCTAGCTTTAAATCTGTTATAGTACAGATGTTTTAGTACACTTAAAGGCTACCTACTGTAAGGTACAAATACTGATTTCCACATGCAGACTGATGTAGTTTCTTGCCCTAACGCAGTGAAGATATTGCATCGCACTGGGCCATATTTATCCCAGATTTAATTTACCACAACTCTACTGATTTCAAGGGAGTTGTGCCTCCTTACACTAGGGATGAACTTGATTCACTAGGGTGCATACAATTAAATTAAAAATGGTAATTAAAATAAGAGGGTGCTGAAACAAAAATACTGATTGAATATTTTTCCTTTAATCCTTCAGCATTTGTGCTAACTAAAAGGAAGCTATGTTTCAATACTAAAATAATTTATGTTTCCATTTATTTATTTCAAATGTATTCTCTTTGGGATTTACTCAAATTGACAGAGCTTTTTATGAACAAAAAAGATTAAGATGAAACATTAACTGCATATTTCTTTTGTCCTTTGGCATCAGCTTTGAAAAAAAGAACATTTCATATGCAGAAATTAATATTTTTCATTAAAAGATAAAAGCTGCATGGTGTTATCTAAATTGTAATCTAGTAAACACCTGCACCTGTCATGCAGGAAATCAAGACCACTAAATCAAATATGGGTTTCTCAGCGGTGGCAGGAAATGGTACAGGGTACATGTATGCAGCCCACAGTGGAAGGGAGATTCTTGTGCTGCATGACATGGCAACTGTTTTGGACATGTCATTGATCGGCTCTCAAGGGATCTCCATTCGTCCTTTTGACATGAAAATTTCATAGCCACAATGAGTTGGGGCAAGAAACCAGAGAGTTGAACTTTGAGGAACCTTGGGGCTCTGACAGAGGAACCCCCTTCCTGTGTGGGGGTCGGGAGTAAGAAGGTATAATAGGTTAATAGGGTGCCAGATTCTAAAATCTTGCAGAGAGTTTTTGCTGCTAAATCAAACTAGGTGGGTTCTGTTGACTCCAACACAGGAATATAAAGTGCACGTGCGTATGTGTGTGTGTGTCTGTCACACACACACACACGGAACTGAACACTTAGATTCTCCCTTTCCCCTCAAAGATGATCTGGGGCAATTGAGAGATATCAGCAGTACAAGACCAAAATTACATCTCCTTACTTGCATCCGAAGAAGTGAGTATTCACCCACGAAAGCTCATGCTGCAAAACGTCTGTTAGTCTATAAGGTGCCACAGGATTCTTTGCTGCTTTTACATCTCCTTTCTGTTTCCCCTCCCTTGCTTTGCCTGTGTTGTTTTTTTAAGTAACCTCTTCAGGGAATTAAGTCTCTTACTATGCATTTGTATGATGCCTAGTACAATGAGGCCTCAGTTGGGGCCTTTATCTAATGTATACATATAATTCATTTTTAAAATATCCTTTTTCGTTTGTTCCCTTTAAAGAAAAAAAAACATGTGAATGCTATTACATAATTAGGTCTCTATTTTAGCTTTAAATTGCAGCAAAGGAGATTCAGGTTAGACTGTGGCAAAACTTCCTAACTGTAAGGGTAGTTAAGCACTGGAATAAATCACCTAAGGAGGTTGTGGAATCTCTGTCACTGGAGCTTTTTAAGAACAGTGTAGACAAATATATTGGTCAGAGAGGATGTAGTAGATAATACTTAGTCCTGCCTCAGTGCAAGGGATTGGACTAGATGACCTTTCAAGGTCCCTTCCAATCCTACATTTCTATGATTCTATTATTATCAGACTAAAATAGTGTCCTAATGTGAATACCTTTTCACGTGTTTCTTTTTCCTTTTTAAAACAACAGAGCAAACAAAAAACAATGGCAATTTAAATGAATTAATATTCACTTTCATCACACAAACCCTCTTCTCATCCCAGGATCTTTTCCTTCCATTAGTAGTGAGAGTTATAAAATTGTATTAATATGGATTAACCATGTATTTGCAATCTAAGACAATTTATGATTAAGCAATGAGAAACGTATTAACAGCTATACATTGAGAATTACAATGCTGCCTTAGGGTTTCTTTCTGCAGACAGTAAGTGGAATAAGTGCTCAGCATTTCAAACAGACAAAGCAGACAAAAAGGGTGGTGTTTTTTCCTACAAACAAGCCATCTTTAGAGCAAATCAAATACTGAAATGTTCTGATATTCTAATGCCAATAGCAATATGACATACTAGGCACAGTTACAAGATATAAAGTGTGTCAGTAAGAGAAATGTATGCAGATATAAACCTTATTTGTTCTTATAAACAGCTATACAGCAACTTTCTAAATAATTGTTTATATTCTTCATTTAAATAACTTTAAATTTAAATAAAGAAATCCAATACTTACTTGTGCATATTTTCCACTCCTATTATGATCATGATATAGTAGGAAATTCCACTTTGTACAACAAAATGTAAGGCATACCTAGAAAAAATTATAATAGTCACTCCAGGCAATCATTTTTCATTACCAACAGTCTAGCACATATATATGTTTTCCTTACTTGACATGAAAAGATAGTTAGATTTTTAATCCATCAGTTGTTGTTACACGCTTAACAAGAAGATCTCCTTTAAACCTACTTTAAGGTAGGTAACTGAAAAGCAAAAAAACCCACCAACTTTTGCCCTTTACTATTTTCTTATAAAAGTATCGGTTTGAGGGTTTTTTGCATTCAACATATCAGGTCCCTTATCCACTCTCTTTTACAGAGGACCTTGACATCTTTAAATGATCTGAAAAGTTGTCTCACACAAGCCTATAACCTGAGTGGAGCTCTCCCTTATCTGAGGAAGAAGAGCATGCTGGCAGCTTGAGTTGTGAGAATTAGTCTTCGCACATCATACACAAACAGTAGCGGGTGAAAGTAAAGTTCACATTTTGCAGTTTACTTTTCACATAAAGGCAAAATATGATAATAGAAGTTCCACACTGACAGTCGTGGAGACTAATGTTCTATTTATCCAAAGAACAGGTACAGCATGGCAGCAACGATGATGTTTTCCTAGACCAGGGGTCGGCAACTTTCGGCATGCAGCCCAGCAGGGCAGGGGTCCCAAACTTGGTTCGCGGCTGGTTCAGGGTAAGCCCCTGGCGGGCCGCAAGACGCTTTGTTTACCTGAGCGTCCGCAGGTACGGCCACTCGCAGCTCCCAGTGGCCGCAGTTCATCATTCCCGGCCAATGGAAGCTGTGGGAAGCGGTGCAGGCCAGGCCACTGCCATCAAGTTATTTCATACTGGCAACCAAATCACCATCAGTTGGTGAAGATTCAGTGATTAAAACAGTTTTGACTGTACATTTTCCTCATTGTTTTTACAAATAACGTGGTGGTAGAAAGTCATTTTTCAACAGGGAAGTAGGACATTGGTAACAAATTTTCCTCTTAAGTTTATTTTCTTAATAGTATTTGTGACAATATGCCCCATATTCTTCATAGAAATATGTTTATGATATGAATATGGCATAACTAAGATGTATTTTATGCAAGATGGGTCATGTGAGATATCATTGGAAAGGTTATGATTTACTGAATGTGATTATCTTATTTGTATACATGTATCATTTCTGTATCTGAAGTTAGGAATATTAACTATGTATCAATTATAAAAGTGTTTACATCTGGGGAACACCCACCAGAAAGAATGCAATTAGTCTGGATGGGCCATTAGGGAGAATGATAGGACTTTGAACATGCTAATACCCCACCTTCCTGAGAAGTTTCCTGGGATGCTGCTTTGACACTGCAGGGTCATGTGATCATGTCACCTGTTACTGGATTCCATCTTGGACTACTAGTATTTTTTCACTGGGAGAGGGGAGGGAGAATCCCACTGAGAGACAAAAAGATTCCCACCATATGTAAATCTTTTTTAAGGCAGTGAAGTGAGGTAATCAGGATTGGTTCTTTAATGAATCCCCACCCAAGATGACTGCTGGAAACACCTAAGACTGATCTCGGGAAGAGAAGAACTGGAACCAGGCTAGAAGGTGTCTGGCCCATGAAAGGAAAATCTGGAATTCTAAGCTGCAAGCAAGAAAAGTTTGTCTTCAAGAATCTCTGCAACCTGCTTAAAATGACATTTAGGGTGAGAAATTACTACTTGTAGCCAGTAGTGCATTAAGTTTAGTTTACATGTTTGCTTTATTTGCTCAGTAATCTACTTGGATCTGTTTGCTATCCCTTATAATCACTTAAAATCTGTTCTTTGTAGTTAATAAACTTGTTTTTGTTTTCTATAAACCAGTTTGTGCAATTCATAACTCGGGGAGGGGGGGCAAAAGCTGTGCATACCTTCCTCCACATTGAGGGCGGGCGTGATTTTCATGAGCTTACACAGTACAGATTTCTGTGCAGTGCAAGACAATACAATTTTGCACTCCAGAGAGGGGTGCACTTGAATGCTGGCAGGGCCGGCTCCAGGCACCAGTGAAGGAAGCAGGTGCTTGGGGCGGCACGTCCGGGTCTTCAGCGGCAATTCGGCGGCAGGTCCCTCAGTCCCTCTCTTCCTCTTTGAGCTACCGCCGAAGTGCCGCCGAAGAGGAAGAGAGGGAGCAAAGGACCCGCCGCCGAATTGCCGCCGAAGAATGAAGCGGCACGATTCAGCTCCCGCCGAAGTGCCGCCGATCGCTGCCTCTTTTTTTTTTTTTTTTTTGCGCCTCTTGGGGCGGCAAAAAAGCTGGAGCCGGCCCTGAATGCTGAGCAATCCCTGAGCTGAGTCTTCCCACACAGAGCTAATCTCAGTGTCTGTGTCCTTTTGCAGCTGGGTGTGGTCCTATCTGTGTGTGTATTAGAGGAGGCTTGAGGGCCTGGCACAGCAAAACAGGGTGAGGGAGCCCAGGCTGGTGGAACGGGCGGGCTCAGTGGGACCCCGGCACATCAGGTGGCTCCCTGAAGCCACAGTATTATCTATGAGGAAAATGTGTTTGATCTTCGTTAGGCAGACTCTCTCTCATTTTGGGACCATCTTAATCAAAAGAGATCAAATGGTTAAAATACCACTAATTTATTTGGAAATTTTCTTTCCCATACAAATACAGCCTAAAAATCAGCTGCTGTTGCCAGTCACCTTCAGCTCAGTTATCACAGACATTTATAAGGCAAGTTTTCCTATAAATCTTGGGCATTCATTTCTTTCAAAAACTGCTTGGATCTCCATTATAGACTCATAGACTTTAAGGTCAGAAGGGACCAATATGATCATCTATAGTCTGACCTCCCGCATGATGCAGGCCACAAAAGCTGACCCACCCACTCCAGGATTAATTCTCTCCCTTGACTCAGCTGTTGAAGTCCCCAAATCATGATTTAAAGACTTCAAGATCCTTGCATCAGCAAGAGTTAGCCTATTAGAGATATAAGAACGTTAATATTCATATTGGCTTTGATGTAACACTGTTGCAACTTTTTTTTTTTTTAAGAAAGAAATGCTATACTGAATATTTTAAAAGAGTATTGTAAAGATGTTTTATCCACTTATCCATCTCGTTTTATGGCAATTAATACTAAGAAGGAAAAGCATTTCTTTTTTAAAACATCTAAAATTATCAATACTATTTTCTATTTCAAGTGCTTATTAGTTACAATGAATTCCATAACTATATTTTCTTTTTTAATTCAAAAGCTAAAGATCAGGAACAAGATTATGTATCTTCAAGAAACCTGACAAATACTTTATTGTAAAAAGCACGCCTTGTGGTGGAATTGCAATCCATATTAGTAAGTTAACACTCAGTCTCTAAAAGTATTAATTCTTTTATACAAGAACAGAAAGGTAATACTAGCAGTGTGATTGATCTTTGAGTCATATGCAATTCAATTACAATAGCATTCAAATGAATAGAAAACTATAAACCTAAATATTTTAATTAACCCATTTTAGCTATGTGCTAGGTACACTCTAAGGATGCTTCAATATTTACTTTCAAAGAGGACACTATGACCTTTCTTTCAGAAGCTGGAGAAAACTACTAGGGGAGAGGCTGTTTTAGATTTGATTTTGGCAAATAGGGAAGAACTGGTTGAGAATTTGAAAACGGAAGGCCGCTTAGGTGAAAGTGATCATGAAATGGTAGAGTTCACAATTCTAAGGAGTGGTAGGAGGGAAAACAGCCCAATAAAGATAATGGATTTCAAGAAGGCAGATTTTAGCAAACTCAGGGAACTGTTAGGTAAGATTCCATGGGAAGCAAGTCTTAGAGGAAAAACAGTTCAAGAGAGTTGGCAGTTTTTCAAAGGGACATTATTAAGGGCACAAGAGCAAGCTATCCCACTGCGTAGGAAAGATAGCAAGTATGGCAAGAGACCATGCAGGCTTAACCAGGAGATCTTTAATGAGCTGAAACTCTAAAAAGAGTCTTACAAAGTGGAAACTGAGTCAAATTACAAAGGATGAATATAAACAAACAACACAAGTATGTAGGGATAAAATTAGAAAGGCCAAGGCATAAAACAAGATTAAACTAGCTAGAGACATAAAGGGTAACAAAAAAACATTCTACAAATACATTAGAAGCAAGAGGAAGACCAAGAACAGGCTGTCAATTCCAAGGCCCACTACTCAATAGGGGCAGGGAGGAAACAATAACAGAAAATGTGGAAAGGGCAGAAGTGCTAAATGACATTTGTTCTGGTTTTCACCAAAAAGGTTAGTAACAATTGGATGTCTATCATAGTGAATGCATAGTGAATGCCAGGTAGGATCAGAGGCTAAAATAGGGAAAGAACAAGTTAAAAATTACTTAGACAAGTTAGATGTCTTCAAGTCACCAGGGCCTCATGAAATGCATTCTAGAATACTCATGGAGCTGACTGAGGAGATATTTGAACCATTATCGATTATCTTCGAAAAGTCATGGAAGACGGGAGAGATTCCAGAGGACTGGAAAAGGGCAAATATAGTGCCTATAAAAAGAGGAATAAAGACAATCCACGGAATTACAGACCACTCATCTTAACTTCAGCACCCGGAACGATAATGGAGCAAATAATTAAGCAATCAATTTGAAAAACACCTAGAAGATAATAAGGTGATAAGTAACAGTCAGCATGGATTTGTCAAGAACAAATCATGTCAAACCAACCTGATAGCTTTCTTTGACAGGGTAACAAGCCTTGTGGATAGTGGAGAAAACGGTAGATGTGGTATATCTTGACTTTAGTAAGGCTTTTGATACTATCTTGCATGACCTTCTCATAAACAAATTATGGAAATACAACCTAGATGGAGCTACTATAAGGTGGGTGCATAATTAGTTGGAAAACCTTTCCCAGAGAGTAGTTATCGGTGGTTCACAGCCAAGCTGGAAGAGTACTCCATTTAGGAAGGAACAATCAGTTGCACACATACAAAACAAAAAATGACTGCCTTGGAAGGAGTACTGCGGAAAGGGATCTGGGGGACATAGTGGATCACAAACTAAATATGAGTCAACAGTATAACACTGTTGCAAAAAAAGCAAATATCGTTCTGGGATGTATTAGCAGGAGTATTGTAAGCAAGACACGAGAAGTAATTCTTCCGCTCTACTCTACACTGATTAGGCCTCAACTGGAGAATTGTTCTGGATGCCGCATTTCATTTGTGGACAAATTGGAGAAAGTCCAGAGAAGAGTAACAAAAATTATTAAAGGTCTAGAAAACATGACTTATGAGGAAAGATTGAAAAAACTGGGTTTGTTTAGTCTGGAAAAGAGAAGACTGGGAGGGGACATGATAACAATTTTCAAGTACGTAAAAGGTTGTTACAAGGAGGAGGACGAAAAATTGTTTTCGTTAACCTCTGAGGATAGGACAAGAAGCAATGGGCTTCAATTCAGGAAGGGCAGTTTAGATTGGACATTAGGAAAACCTAACTGTCAGAGTGGTTAAGCACTGGAATAGATTGCATAGGGTATATGGGGAGATCTTGGCGGACCGGTACAGTGCACAGACCACTACTGCTTATTGCTAACGTTAACCAAGCCAGCAGGCCGTAAGTGAGCCTATGCAGCAGCCTTAGCATGACCAAGTCAGGAGGGGAGGGGTTTTGGACTACCACAAAAAGGACAGCTTGACCCAGAGTCCTTCCTGATAACATCTCTGTTGAAATTGCTGAGGTATGTGTTTAAGAAAAACAAGAAGCTTATCTATATGTGCCCTCAGGGATGTGTCTGTCAGGGCCTCAAGGCATGCAAACTCTGCAAAAACACATCTGGCTAATTGATAATCAGAGGGAATTCTCTTGCTTAACCTTTGAAATTGCTTGCTTAACAAGTTTTATTTGAGTGACGTGTTATTATAATACTAATAAATAAATAAGGGAAGAAAGTTTGGGGTAGTTGGATTCTTCAGGAACTCTTCTTCTGGACACATCTTGGGGGCAGTGGCAGATTAATAATTTTGCTGCCCCTAGGCCCTGAAATAATTGCCTCCCCTGGCCCCACCCCGACTCCACCCTTTTCCCTCCCCCATTCCAACCCCTTCCCCAAAGTCCCGCCCTAACTCCGCCCCCTCCCTGCCCCTATTGGATCCCTTTCCCAAATCCCCGCCCCAGCCCCACCTCTTCCCCAGCAAATCGCGTTTCCCCTCCTCCCCCATCCCTCCCTGACCAGCGAAACAGCTGTTTCGCGGCGCAAGCGCTGGGAGGGAGGGGAGAGAAACAGGAAGCGGCGGCGCGCTCGCGGAGGAGGCAGCTGGAGCAGGGGAACTTCCCGTGGGTGCTCAAATTTGCCGCCCCTGCAAATTTGCCGCCCTAGGCCTAGGCCTTATCGGCCTAGGCGATAATACGCCGCTGCTTGGGGGGTCTCACCAGCAGATGCAAGATTGGCCATTGGAAGGCTGCCACTGTGCCACTCAAGAGCCACACCCAACTTCAGTAATTATTGGGGGTTGGGGGTGTTTTATTAACCTGTTGCGGATGTGTGTAAGTGCTTGAGACGAAGTAAAGTTTAGCTTCAAGTGAAAGCACTCTTGCGTTGTCCTGTTTGTGCCAGTGATCTATCGGTCGGACGGCCGTGTCTCACTTGATTTATTTCCTGACACCACCTTGCACAGAGTAAAGCTACCAAGAGTTTTGGGTTGAAAGAACCACAGGTAACAAGGGCAGTTGTGGAATTTCCATCACTGGAGATTTTTAAGAGCAGGTTAGACAAATGCCTTTCAGAGGTAGTTTAGATAATACTTAGCCCTACTTTAAGTGAAGGGGACTGGACTAGATCACCTCTCGAGGTCCCTTCCAGACCTACACTTCCATGATTATGTGCATGTGTATAAATAAACTGCAAACTTATACACATAAAACTGAAAGATAACATTAATTAAGAATAAGCCTAACTTTCTGATTTCCTGAATCTATAAGCAATGTCTGCAGCAAGCAGATGTTCAGGTACCTGTGTGACTAAACTGAATATAGGGGCCACAATTGTAGTTCAGAATTCAAGAACTATGCAAAGAGAAGGGGGAGGGGCATTAGTTCATCCTATCTTCTTAATGTTTTTAAAACGTTGCCAGAATATTTTAGTCAATTAAGAAAATGCCTTAGCCAATATATACCGGTGCCTCAAGAGTAAGTTGGACTAGCTGTTGTGCCACACACCAATTAAGCCAACTCTCTCTTATTTCATCCTGAACTAGCCTGATAAGTACTGAACCACACTGCACCGAAACAACTAGATTACCAATTAAGCCAGCTCCCTCTTATTTCATCCTGAACTAGCCTGATAAGTACTGAGCCACACTGCACCGAAACAACTAGATTATACAGTCTGTAGTGTAATTTATCTACATAAAAGTAAATGCATTTCTTGTATCGCCCCTACTGCTGTTCTGGCCAATGACACCTTGAGTATATACAACGGTGAAGAGTGTGGCAGAAGAACCTATACAGAATATCATATATTGAGATATTCTAACAGCAATCACAACTTAATCTTAAAAGATACCCGCCGGAGTCCACCTTCCTTCCAGGCCCTTCCTGGTGCCAGAGAAACACGCTATAGCAACAATTTTGTTCACCTCCCTTCTCCCATGGTATTCAGATCTGTATTCAATATTCAACAAAAAACAATGCAAGCTAATTGATATTTTGAGATTAAGGAGTGGTATCTAGTAATGTGATTAATTTAGTATTGCCTCATAGCTAGGATTGGACGTACTAGTTTTATTGATAAGTGTTCGTAAATATTGATTTCACATACACAAAAAAGTATGTCCATAAATGATAATCAAAATTTACAGGCAAGCAAAGTAAGAAAAATACAGCTTGAGAATTTATCAGAGTTTGATTTCAGGATACTTATTTTGTATACTTTGACCTGTGATGTTGACAGTTTGTGTTTAACAGTTATAGAGCTTTAACTTTTTTAATCTCAATGTCTGTCATTAAATAATTTCCTGCAATTGTGAAAATTTAAATCAATAAAAACCGAAGAAATAGACACTGGAATTATCAATTGAAGCTATAAAAAATTTACTTTCTGCCACACCTACTCAGAGCAGTATGTTGTACAACTTGTGACAAATTTGTGTAAGTTACAAAATTAGTTTTTATTTTAGCTCTTCCTCTCTCCTCCCAAAAACAGCTGCAAGATACAATCCTTTGAAAAGACCTTCAGAGAATTAAATAATATGGTATTTAGAGTACTTTCCATCTCAGTTACATTGGATGGAACATATATTACTTTGTTTATTTCAGTACATTTGTGTACAACAACCAAAAGAGAACACACAGAAAGTAGTAAATTTAACTGTAATAAACTTCAGCAGCACTAAATACCAAAATGTATGTAACAAAACACATGAAGCAGTTGAAAAAGAAGATAAAATGTTACTTACCATCCGAAACAAAAAAGTGCAAGATAAAGGCCTAAAAGCGTGGCAACAACATGTCTTATAAATGAGCTAGTTTTGCTTGAATGAAGGTATGTTCGAAACCAAATAGCCGCAAGCAAGGCAAAGAGTTGGCACACTACGAAGTTAACCTGCAGAGAAAAGACAGCTGTTATTCTACACAATCATCATATACTTCCTTGCTTCCAAATCAAAAACCTTACCAACAACACCCGCCCACTAATGATAGGACCAAAAGTTCTGAAAACTAAGTACTATATTCTATACCACTGAATTACTGAAGCATCTCACAATTTTAAAGAATTAATCTTCGCACCACATTTCTAAGGTAGGAAAGTCTATACCCATTTTACAGATGGAAAACTAAAAGGAACAGAGAGTCTGATTCATCAAGATTACAGAGGAAGTCTGTGACAGATCCAGAAACTGAACCAAAATAACATAAATCCCAGACCAGTGCCTTAACCACAAAGCCATTCTTCCGCTTCTGATAACTTGACTTTGTTTTTGAATTGGGATATCACTTTTAGAACGTTGCCTTCTTTAGTCTGAGACTAGAGCTGAGCTTTGCTCCCATCAGGGCAGAGAATCTACTTTGATGGTCTGTCCTCAGATCTAAAAGAACCAGTTGAAGTTTTGGAGCTGAATAGAGGCAGACTGTTGTGCAGCCAGATCCTCACATCAACAGCATGGCTGGATATTACGTTTTTCTTATGTTCTTTGACTTCCTAAAGACCCCTCTCCTTTTACTGTGCTGTCCTCACAGGCAAGTTGACTTATAATACAGGTGACCTGCCATTCTGCTATGGGTGAAATGATTAGGAAGGCAGCTATACCACTGGAAACAGAAGTTACATTCTGAGTCAGACGGATTGTGGCATGAAGAGTTTTCAAAGTCTTATGCCAAGGCTGTGATGAAGTGGTTCTCTTCCTCTAGCATAGCAATCACAGAGACTTGGGCTATGGACAGCCTGATGAACCTAGTTCTCTTTACTCAATAGAATGTTTCTCACAGTCACAAATTTTCCATCTATTTTGCAGACCAGATTATTCATCCGATTATTCCAAATCTATTTTTAGATCAGATGAACACTTTCAGGTTGGGGAGAACTGTGGTCTCTTCTCCATTTACATTTCCACACAAGTTATTCACTAGTTCTGTAGGTGTTTGGGTAGCTTCAACCTGCAACTGAAATGTGGACACGTGCCCCTCCTTTTCATAAAAATTATTGAAGTTTACATTGATACACTGCTCTTACTGGCAGAGACTATTGTGCTTTCCTTCAAGAAAACATGCTATGAACATCAGATATGAGAAACTGTTAAGCCATTTCACTTGTTGACACTCTGTAGTCTTCCTTTTTGGGGAACTGTGTACCCAGAGTCCTCAAACTTCCTTAACACCTTTCAATCTGCTCCAGTCTTGTTGCTAGACAATCTCCTGGTGACATACACAGATCAAATATCCATGCAGACCCTCAGGTCTTCCAGAAAGCTGAGACTCAATTGAACATGGAAGTCTTGTTGATATGCCATGGTATCCTGGCAGGAAATGACAGGGTAGCATTGGATTGGCTCATTTCTTTCCTCTCTGGGAAGCCGCAGAGGGCAGCATTGAGAATTTGTTCATTGCCCCAAAGTTTCTCTCATGGGTGGTACTGAAGGGTTCAGGTGCATCACCCTCCTCTCAACAATCAGCCAACAAAAGAAAGTCTGATCCACATTTATCCATTCTCTTATCTTACTTCAAAATACTTCATTTTAACTTTTCAACAGCTACCCAGCCTTCACTCCAACATCAGCGCCAGCCTCAATCACCAGCTTGTCTATTTCACTCATAAGTGCCTCCATGCATTCTCCCATTAAATAGGGGAAGCCAACCCCACATCCATCTTCAAGTACCTCCGTAAAACTCATTTCAAAAGTGACATCTGACAACAGCTAGGAAAGCAGTGAGTAGTGATTACTGCTACCAATTTCACACAATAGTCAAAGCTAGTTTTTGCTAAAACATACTATTATTTTTGTTGCCCTATTCTCTCTGTCCACCCCCTTCCCCATCACCACGTCTTTGTTTCCTCCAGCTGCACTGTCTTTAGACTCTAAGCACTTTGGGGCAGGGACTGTCATGTACTATATGTTTGTACAGTACATAGCATAATGGGCCACTAACCTGGTTGAAGCCACTTGGCACCAAGATAATATACATGTCAAATATTATTAATACATAAGAGTGGGTGGGTTGCAAAGCCATCTGTATTTTTGATAACACTTTGCTCTACATCTCCGTTCCTCCAGACCCAGACGGAGAGTTGCTCAGTTTTTTCAGTCTGGCACAGAAAGATGCTTGAATTAAATCTAGTTGGCTCAAGATCAATCCAGATAAAACAGATTAAAGATGTTTCATAAAAACAGGCCTAACATGGATGCCTGGAATACCACACTAAACACCTCTGACAACAAAATACAAAGTTTGTAAGGACCCTGTATTTATGGCCATTCAGACAGTTTTCAATCTATGACCATGCATATATTACATTAATTTGGATTAGTTTTTCAAGTAAAAATTGAATACCATCAGCTTCCTCTATAACCCTCATTTAATCTGTATCACAGATTCCCCATTTTTACAAATGTGGACAATGCCCACCTTTGTAAGCCACACTGAGACCTTCAGATGAACTGTTATGTAAGGGCAAAGTTTATTATAGCTAAGATGTTGTAAATTCAAATTTTATATCTATTGCTTTCCTTCAATTAATTTTTAACTGAACAAAGTCACACAAACTTGACTGCCATATTATGTTCTTTATAAAACCACATTAACATTATCCTGCAGATATTGTGTTCCCCTGCCATTTTCTATTTCATTATGTTAGTAGAGAAAGTAGTTAGGAGTTATGGGATAGTAAATTGCCAGGATCAGTCTTTTTAAATTAAGTCCTCATATACACCTGTGCAATCCGCACTGCCCTAGATTGTGTTATCAGCAACACCTGCACAACCCTAAATGAAGACAATGATGTTGCACAGGGTGTCAATTAAGGCCATAATCTGAACTGCAGCATCTTCATTACTGGTGATGAAGCAAGAGAAACAATAAACGTAGCTTGACTGTCATAGCCCAGGATGAAGTTTGCAAGTCTGGAAACAAAAAAACAAAAATTCTTGTTCTTGTAAAAGGAGGAAATCTTGTATGGAGTCACTGAAATACAACTCAAGTCCATAATAATTTTTTTTATAGAGTAGAGCCAAACTGAGTAATTACAACAAATGAAAAACACCAACATTCGTCCTGGTTAATATCAAATGTGATGGAACTGAAACAGATACCACCCCCAGATCAAGATATTTTATTTGAGAAAACAGCATAATAAGAGTGTAGGATTTCATACAGCAGCGTATTATCGCCTAGGCCGACAAGGCCTAGGCCTAGGGCGGCAAATTTGCTGGGGCGGCAAATTTATGGGCAGGTCTTCACTACCCGCCGGCGATCTATCGGGGATCAATTTCTCGCGTCTCGTCTAGACGTGATAAATCGATCCCCAAACGCGCTCCCCGTCGACTCCGTTTCCGGAGTCGACGGGGGAGCGGCAGCGGTCGACTCGCCGCCATCCTCACGGCCAGATAAGTCGACCTAAGATACGCTGACTTCAGCTACGCTATTTGCGTAGCTGAAGTTGAGTATCTTAGGTCGACCCCGGCCCCCTAGGGTAGTAGCAGCTCACCTCCGCCTCCGCCTCCTCCGCGAGCGCGCCGCCGCGTCCTGTTCTCCCCCCTCCCTCCCAGCGCTTGCGCAGTGAAACAGCTGTTTCGCGGTGCAGGGAGGGAAGGGGAAGGAGGGGGAACGCAGCGCGCTGGGGGAAAGAGGCGGGACCGGGGTGGGGATTTGGGAAAGGGTTCCAACAGGGGCAGGGAGGGGGCGGAGTTGGGGTGGGGACTTTGGGGAAGGGGTTGGGATGGGGTCAGGGAAAGGGTGGAGTCGGGGGGGCCAGGGGCAGGGGGCGGCAATTATTTCAGGGCCTAGGGGCAGCAAAATCATTAATCCGCCACTGATTTCATACCTTTCCTCAGGAACAGCAGAGCCCAAGCCTGCATCCATTCCACATGCAAACACGCCTACTGATGTCAACAGAAGTTCCAAGCGCAGAGTTGTTATATTGTTGAACTTACTCCTTAAAAGCTACCCAAAATGACTCAGAAGTTCACAGTGAGCATTTTTAGCTGTATATGTCCTAAAGTCCACAAACATTCACATACATGCACACAAAAATGGAATCAAGATGTGTACACAACCTTGTGTCTCTTTTCACGTGTTCATTACACATACCTCACTCCATCTTGTCTGACACTTAGCCCTGGTCTACACTACAGGGTTAGGTCGAATTTAGCTGCGTTAGGTCGATTTTATAATGAATGCATCTGTGACGTTGTGCAGTCCATATGGTTTTATAAAAATATGATAATAAGTGAATATAATGTAACTGGGAAATGCTTCATGCAAAACATCTCTTGTAAGGTATCATTACAAAGCTTATAATCTACTGAGTGTGATCATCCTATTTGTATAAATCTACCACTCTTGTATCTAAAACTAGAAATATAAAATATAACTCTGAGGGCCTATTGTAATTATGCAAAGTGTGGGCCATTAATGGTGGTTTGGAATCTTGATGACTCCCATTAACCAGGACCATTGTCTGCAGATGGCTGTTTTACACCTGTGAGTCTTCCTGTATATGTGTGTGCCGGCAAGTGGGTAATGAAGTCTTGCAGTGACATGTGATCATGTCACCTGAACTGGAATCCATCTTTAACCTGGTGCTTTTCCAGTGAGTGGGGGTGGAAACCCAGAGGGAAACCCAGAAGATTCCCGCCTTATGCAAAAGATATATAAAGGGGTGGAACAGAACAAAGCAGGGAAGAGGAGAGCCATCATGAAGAATCCCCTAGCTACCACCTAGGCTGGAACAAGAGCTGTACCAGGGGAAGGAATTGTGCCCAGGCCTGGAAGGTGTCCAGTCTGAGGAAAAAACTTACTGAAGCATCTCTAAGGGTGAGATTATCTGTATTTAGTTTGATTAGACATAGATTTGCACACTTTATTTTATTTTGCTTGGTAACTTACTTTGTTCTGTCTGTTACTAATTGGAACCACTTAAATCCTACTTTCTCTATTTAATAAAATCACTTTTTACTTATTAACTCAGAGTATGTATTAATACCTGGGGGAGCAAACAACTGTGCATATCTCTCTATCAGTGTTATAGAGGGCGAACAATTTATGAGTTTACCCTGCATAAGCTTTATACAGGGTAAGACGGATTTATTTGGGTTTAGACCCCATTGGGAGTTGGGCATCTGGGTGTTAAAGACAAGCACACTTCTGTGAGCTGTTTTCAGGTAAACCTGCAGCTTTGGGGCAAGTAATTCAGACCCTGGGTCTTTGTTGGAGCAGACAGGGGTGTCTGGCTCAGCAAGACAGGGTGCTGGAGTCCTGAGCTGGCAGGGAAAGCAGGGATAGAAGTAGTCTTGGCACATCAGGTGGCAGCTCCCAAGGGGGTTTCTGTGATCCAACCCATCACAGCGTCTACACAAGCAACCCCGTTCCATCGACCTAAAGGGCTCTTAAAATCGACTTCTGTACTCCTCCCCAGCGAGGGGAGTAGCGCTAAACTTGACCTTGCTGGGTTGAATTTGGGGTAGTGCGGACGACGTTATTGGCCTCCGGGAGCTATCCCAATGTGACCACTCTGGACAGCACTTTCAACTCCAATGCACTAGCCAGCTACACAGGAAAAGCCCCAGGAAATTTTGAATTTCATTTCCTGTTTGGTCAGCGTGGCGAGCTCAGCAGCACAGGTGACCATGCAGTCCCCCCAGAATCGCAAACGAGCTCCAGCATGGAGCGAACAGGAGACACTGGATCCATGCTGGAGCTTGTTTGCGATTCTGGGTGGACTGCATGGTCACCTGTGCTGCTGAGCTCGCCACGCTGACCAAACAGGAAATGTGTTAGTCTCAGGAGAGTGACATCATTCAGGGTCACCTGGTTGAAACAGGGGAATTTTTGTAAGAGAACAGTAAAAGGACCCCGTTCATGCTGGGCGGTTTGCACTTGGCTAAAAGGGATCATCCCTGAGAATAGCCACGCGGTGGGGGGGGGGGGGGGGGGTGGAGGGGGCCACCCCAAAAAGCCACGCGGGGGGGGGGGGGGAGGGGGGGGGGGCGAGGGGGGGGGGGGGGGGTGTGCTGCACATCCACCCGAAAACCGCAGCCCCCCCTTTTAAATGGCAAACCCAACCGGCATTACTTGCTATGGGAAAGGAGGGTGCTGCAGTTTGAAAACATTCCCACATGTTATCAAGGCGTTAGAAGCCAAACCCACGTACCCTTTGGCTTACCACGGCTGCCTGGAAACCGAATTCTGTTGTCCAGCCATGTGTGATGTGTCACTATACTGGCAGGCACTCAATATAAAAGGCAAAATGCGACCTTGTACCTAAAGCACATGTGCTGTCTGCTGTGAACTGCTTGATTCACTGTGAAAGAGTCTCCCTTTTGTTCTCAGGAATGTATCATAAATTTTACTCTCCCTTTTTATCCCCCCACAGGTGCAAATGTTTCTATGCTCCCCCATCATCTCCATCCCTGAGGTTATCACAAATTAGAAGGCGAAAAAACCGCACTCGCGATGACATGTTTTCCGAGCTCATGCAGGCCTCCTGCACTGACAGGGCACAGCTGAATGCATGGAGGCATTCAGTGGCAGAGTCCAGGAAAGCATTAAGTGAGCGCAATAAGAAGAGGCAAGATGCAATGCTGAGGCTAATGGGGGAGCTGCAAGAAAGCCAACAAGAGCTTAGACCGCCGCTGCATCCACTGTACAACCGCCTGCCCTCCTCCCCAAGTTCCATATCCTCCTCACCCAGACGCCCAAGAATGCGGGGGGGGGGGGGAGGAGGAGGCTCCGGGAACCCAGCCACTCCACTCCAGAGGATGGCCCAAGCAACAGAAGGCTGTCATTCAAAACAGTTTTGATTTGTAGTGAGGCTACAATAAGCAATGTGGCCTTGTCCTTCCCTCCTCCCCCACCCCACCTGGGATACCTTATCAGTTATCTCCCTTTTTTTTTTTTTAATTAATAAAGAAAGAATGCATGGTTTCAAAACAATAGTGACTTTATTTCCTTTGCCAGCTGTGAACGAAGGGGGGAGGGTGGTTGGCTTATAGGGAGTTAAAATCAACAAATGGACAGGTTTGCATCAAGGAGAAATACACACAACTGTCACACCGTAGCCTGGCCAGTCATGAAACTGGTTTTCAAAGCCTCTCTGATGCGCAGTGCCTACCTGTGCTCTTCGAATCACCCTGGTGTCTGGCTGTTTAAAACTGGAAGCCAGGCGATTTGCCTCAATCTCCCACCCCGCCATAAATGTCTCCCCCTTACTCTCACAGATATTATGGAGCACACAGCAAGCAGTAATAACAATGGGAATATTGGTTGCGCTGAGGTCTAACCTAGTCAGCAAACAGCGCCAGCGAGCTTTTAAACATCCAAAGGCACATTCTACCACCATTCTGCACTTGCTTAGCCTATAGTTGAATTGCTCCCTACTACTGTCCAGGCTGCCTGTGTATGCCTTCATGAGCCATGGGAGCAAGGGGTAGGCTGGGTCTCCAAGGATAACTATTGGCATTTCAACATCCCTAACAGTAATTTTCTGGTCTGGGAAGTAAGTCCCTTCTTGCACCTGCTCAAACAGCCTGGAGTTCCTAAAGATGCGAGCATCATGCACCTTAACCGGCCATCCCACATTGATGTCGGTGAAACATCCCTTGTGATCCACCAGTGCTTGCAGCACCATTGAGAAGTACCCCTTGTGGTTTATGTACTGGTTGGCAAGGTGGTCCGGTGCCAAGATAGGGATATGCGTTCCGTCTATCGCCCCACCACAGTTAGGGAAACCCATTGCAGCAAAGCCATCCACTATGACCTGCACATTTCCCAGACTCACTACCCTTGATAGCAGAACGTCAGTGATTGCATTGGCTACTTGAATCACAGCAGTCCCCACAGTAGATTTGCCCACTCCAAATTGATTCCCGACGGACCGGTAGCAGTCAGGCGTTGCAAGCTTCCACAGGGCTATCGCCACTCGCTTCTCAACTGTCAGGGCAGCTCTCATCTTGGTATTCCTGCGCTTCAGGGTGGGGGAAAGCAACTCACAGAGTTCCAGGAAAGTGGCCTTATGCATCTGAAAGTTTTGCAGCCACTGGGAATCATCCCATCCCTGCAACACTATGTGGTCCCACCAGTCTGTGCTTGTTTGCCGGGCCCAGAATCGGCGTTCCACTGTATCAACCAGCCTCACTGCCACCATGATGTCCCGATTGCTACAGCCCGTGCTTTCAGGAATGTCTGTGTTCATGTCCTCATCACAATCGTCCTCGTGCTGCCGTCTCTTAGTAAGGTTCTGCACATACTGCAGTATAATGTGTGAGGTGTTTACAATGCTCGCAACCGCAGCGGTGAGCTGAGGAGGCTCCATGCTTGCCGTGCTATGGCGTCTGCATGGGTAACCCAGGCAAAAAGGCTCGAAATGATTGTCTGCAGTTGCTTTCACGGAGGGAGGGAGGGGAGAGTGACAACATGTACCCAAAACCACCTGCGACAATGTTTTTGCCCCATCAGGCATTGGGAGCTTAACCTGTAATTCCAATGGGCAGCGGAGACTGCGGGAACTGTAGGATAGCTTCCCACAGTGCACCGCTCTGTGAGTCGATGCTAGCCATGGTAGTGAGGACACACTCCGCCGACTTAATGCGCTTAGTGGGGACATACACAATCGACTGTATAAAATCGATTTCTAAAAATCGACTTCTATAAAATCGACCTAATTTCATAGTGTAGACATACCCTTAGATTACAAGCTCTCCTGGGCAGAGACTGTGTTTTCAAGGTACTTGTAGTTAATTATAGCATGTCTATGTTAAAAAGAATCTTAAGTTTGCAAAATCCAGCACTCAAAAGTTAGGAAATGTAAGAATTAAGGTTCCCTATGCAACCTTAATTCACCCTTCTTGGACATACACATTATGATATTGTCTTTAACTACACAACCGAATACCCCCCCCACACACACACACAGAACCTCTGCCTCATTCAGTGAACAGTTACTTTATTCACTGTTTCTTCCTTCTCGTTCTATGTGTGACCTCAGGCCTTATTTAAACACACATCACTCAACCCTCATCTCCATGGAGTTCTCACCAGACTATCTGAGTGCTGCACAAACAATGAATTCACCTTCATAACACTCCTGTAAAATTAGGTGCTACTACCCCAATTTTACAGACTGGCATCTGAAGTACAGAGTGATTAAGACCAAAGTGTCTAGTAATTTTGGGTGCCCAACTTGAGACACCTAGGGCCTGATTTTTTCAGAGTACTTAGCATTTTTATTACCACTTTATATGTCAAAGCACAGTTCCAAATGTTGCAGTTATGAGCATTCAGCACTTCTGCAAATCTGGCCGCAGGTGTCTCATGTTGGGCATCCAGAAAACAAGGAACATCATTAGTGGCCGACTGTGAATGTTTTGGTTAAGTGGCATGCCCAGATCACTTAAGTACTCTGGCAGAGGCAGCGATAAATCCACTTCACTGCTCTAAAAAGATAAGTGATCATGTAATTAAAGACTACATCATAATGCATGCACTCAAGATAGCTGAATAAAATTTGCACGGGCAACCTTTATTCTAGCATCCTCTGACTTTTGAGTGCTTGACTTAAAAAAAACCACATTCTTTTAATACATTTTTTTTTTATTAAAAAACCCAGAAATTCTGTCATGTGGAACCATACTGAGATACAGACACACACAACTTAGGTCATTAGCAGGCTTTTGACCGTTAGATCTACAGCACAAAACTCTATCACTTGAACTAATGAATAACTAGTAGCATTGCTATTACCTTCAATGTGTACTAGGCACTAGAGCAGTAGTTTTCAACCTTTTTTCATTTGCAGACACCTAAAAAATGTAAAATGGAGGTGTGGACCCCTTTGGAAATCTTACTTTGTGGATCCCCAGGGGTCCACGGACCACAGGTTGAAAAACACTGTTCTATGGTAACAACAATCTTTCATGGACCCCTCAGACACAGTCTGCAGGCCACAGATTCAAAACCACTTCACTAGAGGGACATGAGAATTTGACAGTCAGTTCCTACATCCCTCTGCTTTCAGCAAGTGAGACTCAGCATTCCTGGATTCAATTCCAGATTCTAGAGGGAGTGGTTAGAAACTTCTGTCCCTGTATACCCAACCTGTCTGTCTGCCTCTCCTCCTACCCTCCACCCCACTTCCCGGCTCCTGCCCTCCAGAACCTGTGCAGCTACTCCCTCCCTCCACCTCACACATCCAAGCTCCTGCCCTTCTCTCCCAGTTCCCCTTGCATCCCCCAGGCACCCTTTGGCTGCTGGCCCCTCCCCTTCTTACTCCTATCCATACCACCATTTGGGTCCTGTAACACCCCAATTCCTCACCCATTTCATCTTCATTCCAGTTAGGCTACTCCTCCTCCATGCTCCATGGGTACCAGCATCAAGAGCACTGAGAGCACAGGAGATAGTTTCCCTGCTCTTCATTTCAGTGACCGTTATCACAGAAACCCTTGACTTCCAGGAGAAGCAACTGCAGAATTGCTGCTCAGGCCCTGTATCCCCACACTGGTGTATGCTCCATTACTCTGTGGGAATGACCCATGTGCAGCCCAGTTGATACATAGGAGCTGTGTGGGGATACAGTATGCTCAGTGAAGACTATCTTTGAAGAATTTAGCTGTCAAACTAATAAGGCTCTATGAGAATGTGAGCACAGAATTTTTTTAATGGATGCCAGTAACTTGGCCAAATTTGGGTGGATATTTTTTTATTTTTATTTTTTTAAACACAGATAGCAAAAGGCACAACCCAGACACCTTAGAGACCTCCTGCTTTCACTCCACCCCCACCATCGCATGAAATTTTGAGTCCCCACTTCAAAGCATGGACAAACTCTAGTGCCTCAATGAAACAGTTGCAGATTTAAACACATACACTCACGCTAGCCATTTTAGCTGAAACATTCTGGAAATAAAAAAATCTGCCTGAGGCCAACATCCAGCATGGAATGATTAAAGTTTGGCAAGGTTATAAGCAACTAAAACAGGGTCTTATATTGGGAAGCAACAAGCAACCCTAACTATAGGCAACACTAACATCTCCCTCTATAATTACAGTAGCACTTAGAGGTCCCAACAGATATTAAGGTTCTATTGTGCAAGGCAGTGTACATACCAGAATTAATCGCAGTTAACTCACGCAAATTAATCACGATAAAAAAATTAATCACCATTTATCGCAGTTTTAATTGCACTGTTAAACAACAGAATACCAATTTAAATTTATTAAATATTTTGGATGTTTTTCTACATTTTCATATATATTGTATTCTGTGTTGTAATTGAAATCAAAGTGTATATTATTTTTATTACAAATATTTGCACTGTAAAAATGATAAAATAAATAGTATTTTTCAACTCATACAAGTACCGTAATGCAATCTCTTTGTTGTGAAAGTGCAACTTACAAATGTAGATTTTTTTTGTTATATAACTGCACTCAAAAACAAAACAATGTAAAACTTCAGAGCCTACAAATCCACTCAGTCCTACTTCTTATTCAGCCAATCACTAAGACAAACAAGTTTGTTTACAGGAGATAATGTAGGCTCTAAAATTTTACATTGTTTTATTTTTGAATGCAGTTTTTTTGTACCTAATTCTACATTTGTAAGTTCAACTTTCATGATAAAGAGATTGCACTACAGTACTTGTATTAGGTGAATTGAAAAATACTAATTCATTTTTTTATTTTTTTTTTACAGTGCAAATACTTGTAATCAAAAATAAATATAAAGTGAGCACTGGTACACTTTTTATTCTGTGTTGTAATTGAAATCAATATATTTGAAAATGTAGAAAACATCCAAAATATTTAAATAATGGTATTCTATTATTGTTTAACAGTGCGATTAATCGTGCGACTAATCACAATTAATTTTTTTAATCACTTGGCAGCCCTAGTACATACACATAATAAAAGACAGTCACTCCACTAAAAAACTTATAATCACAAAGCTAAGTGTTTAGTACATTTTTGGTTACTGAATAAGTGAGTGCACACTAAGAGGTACTTTAACTATATTAGATATACTTACATACACATACATGCAAATATATACGCAACACCACATATACTGTATGTAGATAATTTGTTAGCTTAAAATTATTTCTGTATAGGGTAATTTCAGCCCATGTTTAAGGTGATGGTATAGCATAAGGATACCTGACATACCTGAACCATGACTTACCCATTTGTCCAAAAAAAAAAAAAAAAAGAGAGAGAGAGAGAGAGAGAAAGAGACAATCTCTCTCTCACACACACACACCAGTTTTTGGTACAGAGTTGGAAGCCTCCCCAATCTAATTTAGAATCAGATTTTTGTGGTAAATGGAATCCTAAAGAGTGAAATGCTGATTTACAGTTTGTTAGATCTACCAAATGCTTCTATGCCAGCAAACCTTTCTTGCTATAGGATACATTGCGGTTATATAAAAAGCAATGTGCCATTTGCACAAATTGTAGGAGGTTTAGTATAAAAGTCTAATAGACCATTTAGTTTCATTTATGTCACATCTAATTTTTTGTTTATTCTTAATGAAGAATATGAAGATTCTTATCAATTAAATATTATGATTCTTGAGGAAGCATTCACTTTTAACATTCTGCTGTCTAAAGCCTAGGAGAACAAGAAAAAAAAGGCACCTTTTGTTTTGAAGATTTTCTCACCACCTGGAGAGAATTTCTGGAAAAAATTAGAGTTCAGCTAAAAGTCTCCATACATCCTCCAACAAACTAGACCTTTATCAATCCAAGAATGAATAACTAAATTTTCCATGTGTTAAAGAACCAATAAGGAGGAAAGCCTTATAATTATTATAACAAAGATGTAGGAGAATTAAGTACTTCGTATTTAATTTTTTCATTTAAGCCTTGTCTACACTACAAAATTAAGTTGACCTAAATTAAGTCGACGTACAGCCACTGGAGTAATTACTGCGGTGGTTCATGTCCACACTATGGCCCCTCAGTCGGTGGTTTGCGTCCTCACCAGGAGCACTTCCTCCAACTCAAGTGTGGGGTACTGACAACTGGAGCCCCACCGCTTCCTGCCCGGGGCTGACAGCCTGAGCAGGGTGGCCAGACTCCAGACAGGCAACGTACGTAACGCAGTGCCTACACAGACACCGTATCACCCTAACTACATCGACCTAAGCACTACACCTCTTGCAGAGGTGAAGTTATTAGGTTGGTGTAGTGGGCAACTTACATCAATGGGAGCCACATTGTAGTGTAGACACTTAGCGCTAGGTTGACGTAAGTTGCCTTACATCGACCTAACTCTGTCGTGTAGACCAAGCCTAAGAGTTTAGACTCATTATCCTTTCAACAGCAGCTGTACAGTCTGTGTGTAGCCAGAAGTTACTAGAAACCCCTCCAATCTCCCACACTACTTCATAAAGGAGGAATCACCGTAGGGGCATCTGCCCAATTGAGAAAAATAAAATAAAGTAAATTTACTTGTACACGTGGTTGTTAGTTGGATGGTACAGATTAAGTGTCCCAGACTGTAGAGGGTACATTTCACTAAGGATCTGCAATGTCACAGCAGCAAAGCTGTAGTTAACAGCTTGGCAGCAACAGCAGAAAAAAAAACAGTTACTAACCTTTCCTAACTGTTGTTCTTCGAGAGGTGTTGCTCATGTCCATTCCACGTTAGGTGTGTGCATGTCGTGTGCACTGTTGCCGGAGATTTCTCCCTCAGTGGTATCCACTGGCCCAGCTCTAGTGCCCTCTGGTGCCGGGCATTTATGTGGGGTGTTGCTGGCCGTGCACACTCCCTTGATTTCTCTTTTGTGGATCCCCTGCTTGCAGCCTGCCTTTCCTCTCTGGTAAACTTGATCAAAACATGCCCCAGAATACTTATCAGCTGCCATGATATCAAAACAACTTTTCTGAAGCAGCTGGTGAAGAATTACGTGGCACACACATGGCCATTAAAAGGAAGGAGGCATTAAGTCATTTGCAGAGCAAACAGTCTTTCTGAAGAAAGCCACTGAATTCTTCAAGCAAAAGCTTCCAATGATGTAAACCCTAAAACCATTTCATTAATGGCATCATACTTGGTGACACTGCAAATAACAAAAACTGCCAAGCCTCATTATAATTAGGGAAACACTGACTATCTTTCCTCTCAAATATCAGCGTTAGATTGGGATCTGTTGCTGTCAGTTAAGTCAATGCAATTTTCCTCTCCAACGAAGTAGTCAGTTGATGAATTCATGACATGGCTGCAGATATTTGTGAACAGCTGCTTAGAAATCAGGAGAACCACTAGTTTTCCACAGAACAGGATAAAACCACAAGTGTGTCTTATTCCACTCAATGTTTTACATTATTCCAGAATGGAGGCCAGGGTGGCGGAACTGGAGGAGCTAAGAGAGGCATGTTGATGAGGCTTTCCGGGACGCTGTAGAATTGTCCCACCTCCGGTCAGACAGCCCCTGCGCTGTTGAGGAGGATGAAAGGCCCAGGGAAGCAGAGCAGTCAATGGGAGCAGAGGGAAACCTTCCCATAGTTGGGACCCTCCTTCCAGATCGTGTTAGCGTATCCTCTCGCACTGAGGTTACCTCTCCGGGAGAGGGAACTCCAGTTACTAGGAAAAGGCAGGTGTTAGTAATGGGAGATTCGATCATTAGAAACATAGATAGCTGGGTTTGTGATGACCGAGAGAACCATATGGTGACTTGCCTGCCTGGTGCGAAGGTTGCAGATCTCTCGAGGCATCTGGATAGACTTATGTGTAGTGCTGGGGAGGAGCCGGTGGTCGTGGTACATGTAGGTACCAATGACATAGGTACGGGTAGGAGAGACGTCCTAGAGGCCAAATTTAGGCTGCTAGGGAAGAGACTGAAATCCAGGACCTCTATGGTGGCATTCTCAGAAATGCTCCCAGTTCCACGCGCAGGGCCAGGTAGGCAGGCAGAGCTTCAGAGTCTCAATGCGTAGATGAGACGATGGTGCAGAGAGGAGGGGTTTAGATTCATTAGGAATTGGGGAAACTTTTGGGATAGGGGGAGCCTATACAGGAAGGATGGGCTCCACCTAAACCAAAGTGGAACCAGACTGCTGGCACTTAACATTAAAAAGGTTGTAGAGCAGTTTTTAAACTAGGAGATGGGGGAAAGCAGACTGCTGCAGAGGAGCATGTGGATCGGACAGAGACTTCTCTTAGAGGAGAGTCTATTGATAGAGATTCTCTAGGTTATAGTCAGGAGCAGAGGATGGAAGAGGATAATGTAAGGGCCAGATCAGACGAGAAACATTCACATAAAGAATTGGACACATCAGAAAAGGGCAGACAAATAAACAGTGACAAGTTTTTAAAGTGCTTGTGCACAAATGCTAGAAGTCTAAATAATAAGATGGGTGAACTAGAGTGCCTCGTGATAAAGGAGGATATTGATATAATAGGCATCACAGAAACCTGGTGGACTGAGAGCAATCAATGGGACACAATCATTCCGGGGTACAAAATATATCGGAAGGACAGAACAGGTCGTGCAGGGGGGGAGAGTGGCACTATATGTGAAAAAAAATGTAGAATCAAATGAAGTAAAAATCTTAAGTGAATCCACATGTTCCATAGAATCTCTATGGATAGTAATTTCATGCTCTAATAAGAATAAAACATTAGGGATCTATTATCGACCACCTGACCAGGACAGTGATAGTGATGATGAAATGCTAAGGGAAATTAGAGAGGCTATCAAAATTAAGAACTCAATAATAGTGGGGGATTTCAATTATCCCCATATTGACTGGGAACATGTCACCTCAGGACGAAATGCAGAGATAAAATTTCTCGATACTTTAAATGACTGCTTCATGGAGCAGCTGGTACGGGAACCCACAAGGGGAGAGGCAACTCTAGATTTAATCCTGAGTGGAGCGCAGGAGCTGGTCCAAGAGGTAACTATAGCAGGACCGCTTGGAAATAGTGACCATAATACAATAGCATTCAACATCCCTGTGGTGGGAAGAACACCTCAACTGCCCAACACTGTGGCATTTAATTTCAAAAGGGGGAACTATACAAAAATGAGGGGGTTAGTTAGACAAAAGTTAAAAGGTACAGTGACTAAAGTGAAATCCCTGCAAGTTGCATGGGCCCTTTTTAAAGACACCATAATAGAGGCCCAACTTCAATGTATACCCCAAATTAAGAAAAACAGTAAAAGAACTAAAAAAGAGCCACCGTGGCTTAACAACCATGTAAAAGAAGCAGTGAGAGATAAAAAGACTTCCTTTAAAAAGTGGAAGTCAAATCCTAGTGAGGCAAATAGAAAGGAGCACAAACACTGCCAACTTAAGTGCAAGAGTGTAATAAGAAAAGCCAAAGAGGAGTTTGAAGAACGGCTAGCCAAAAACTCCAAAGGTAATAACAAAATGTTTTTTAAGTACATCAGAAGCAGGAAGCCTGCTAAACAACCAGTGGGGCCCCTTGATGATCAAAATACAAAAGGAGCGCTTAAAGATGATAAAGTCATTGCGGAGAAACTAAATGGATTCTTTGCTTCAGTCTTCACGGCTGAGGATGTTAGGGAGATTCCCCAACCTGAGCTGGCTTTTGTAGGTGACAAATCTGAGGAACTGTCACAGATTGAAGTGTCACTAGAGGAGGTTTTGGAATTAATTGATAAACTCAACATTAACAAGTCACCGGGACCAGATGGCATTCACCCAAGAGTTCTGAAAGAACTCAAATGTGAAGTTGCGGAACTATTAACTAAGGTTTGTAACCTGTCCTTTAAATCGGCTTCGGTACCCAATGACTGGAAGTTAGCTAATGTAACGCCAATATTTAAAAAGGGCTCTAGGGGTGATCCCGGCAATTACAGACCGGTAAGTCTAACGTCGGTACCGGGCAAATTAGTTGAAACAATAGTAAAGAATAAAATTGTCAGACACATAGAAAAACATAAACTCTTGAGCAAGAGTCAACATGGTTTCTGTAAAGGGAAATCGTGTCTTACTAATCTATTAGAGTTCTTTGAAGGGGTCAACAAACATGTGGACAAGGGGGATCCGGTGGACATAGTGTACTTAGATTTCCAGAAAGCCTTTGACAAGGTCCCTCACCAAAGGCTCCTACGTAAATTAAGCTGTCATGGGATAAAAGGGAAGGTCCTTTCATGGATTGAGAACTGGTTAAAGGACAGGGAACAAAGGGTAGGAATTAATGGTAAATTCTCAGAATGGAGAGAGGTAACTAGTGGTGTTCCCCAAGGGTCAGTCCTAGGACCAATCCTATTCAATTTATTCATAAATGATCTGGAGAAAGGGGTAAACAGTGAGGTGGCAAAGTTTGCAGATGATACTAAACTACTCAAGATAGTTAAGACCAAAGCAGATTGTGAAGAACTTCAAAAAGATCTCACAAAACTAAGTGATTGGGCAACAAAATGGCAAATGAAATTTAATGTGGATAAATGTAAAGTAATGCACATTGGAAAAAATAACCCCAACTATACATACAACATGATGGGGGCTAATTTAGCTACAACGAGTCAGGAAAAAGATCTTGGCGTCATTGTGGATAGTTCTCTAAAGATGTCCACGCAGTGTGCAGAGGCGGTCAAAAAAGCAAACAGGATGTTAGGAATCATTAAAAAGGGGATAGAGAATAAGACAGAGAATATATTATTGCCCTTATATAAATCCATGGTACGCCCACATCTCGAATACTGTGTACAGATGTGGTCTCCTCACCTCAAAAAGGATATTCTAGCACTAGAAAAGGTTCAGAAAAGGGCAACTAAAATGATTAGGGGTTTAGAGAGGGTCCCATACGAGGAGAGATTAGAGAGGCTGGGACTCTTCGGCTTGGAAAAGAGAAGACTAAGGGGGGACATGATAGAGGTATATAAAATCATGAGTGATGTTGAGAAAGTGGATAAGGAAAAGTTATTTACTTATTCCCATAATACAAGAACTAGGGGTCACCAAATGAAATTAATAGGCAGCAGGTTTAAAACAAATAAAAGGAAGTTCTTCTTCACACAGCGCACAGTCAACTTGTGGAACTCCTTACCTGAGGAGGTTGTGAAGGCTAGGACTATAACAGCGTTTAAAAGAGAACTGGATAAATTCATGGAGGTTAAGTCCATTAATGGCTATTAGCCAGGATGGGTAAGGAATGGTGTCCCTAGCCTCTGTTTGTCAGAGGGTGGAGATGGATGGCAGCAGAGAGATCACTTGAGCATTACCTGTTAGGTTCACTCCCTCTGGGGCACCTGGCATTGGCCACTGTCGGTAGACAAGATACTGGGCTAGATGGACCTTTGGTCTGACCCAGTACGGCCGTTCTTATGTTCTTATGTAATGAGTTGGAAGGAGCCATACATGAGGCCTGCTTGACAGAACATGCTATAGGAAAAAAGATATTTGAAGCTTTATAACAATCGGCTCTTTAAGAAAGGTGTCTGCAATCACTGTATTGGTATTTACACACACTGTATAAATCAGCAGTCCATCTTCCAAAATAGAATTCATTAGATTTAATGTGGCAAATTTTTAAATCATGTGGTCAAGCTCAGAGATGAAGCAAGGATTTTCCTTACTGTACATGTCTCTGTCCTTGCAGAATGCTTCACTGATCATCACTGGCTTGCTCTGAAAGCTTCTCTCCAAGGATGAAATATATGGCTTAGGTTCCCTTATCTGGAGGGTCACAAACAGATGCCAGTGGGTTGCAAATACCCTGCCTTTCCTAGATTGTGGGGGTCCAGATGTGGAAGAGATTGAATCAATTATTTAGACCAAGTTCTTTGGAGAAAAAGACCACCTTGCCAGGTGTCTGTGCAGCGCCCAGCATGATGGGAACACACACATTTTCAGTTTGGGTTTGGAGGCCCTACTTTAATCATAAAATAAAAATTAATAAATAAAATAATAGCTTTTTAAAGATCTGCAGTCACCACTAGTCTTGCTCAACTTTACCAAGACTGGCAGCAGCTTCGTTTGTCCAACTAATAATAAACCCTATCATTTTAAAATAAATTTGTTGGCAGTCATCAGGCCCACTAGCCAATCTCATTCACATTCTTAATGTTTCTTTTCCAGTATTTGCTGATTTTAGTCCAAAACAACATACAGAAAAAACAGACAATTTGTTAACTATATATTTCTGTTTAACTTTTTCAATTTTTGGCAAATAATTCTTTAAGTATGCTGGGAACAAGTAATGAAAAATACGATCTAGGCACTAATAATCTGGTTTGTGCAATAAATGATCATCAAATCCAATGAGCCTTTTAAATAGGGCTTACTAAGTCTTTATTCAAAATCACTTCAAGGAAAGAAAAATGTATAACTAAGGATTTAAAACAATGTGTCATTTTGAGCAAAAGTAGGTTTATACATTTTCAGAGTGAGAACAAACCAATATTCAGACTCATTGGGGGAGATGAGATTCAAACAGAAGGTAATAACTCTGATCAGTAAGCCAATCTCTCAGTGACTCAGCATCATTGGTTCTCAGCAATCATATGTGGCTCCATGCAGCTACCTGTGCACAGGAACAGTCAAACCCTAGGAAACCGATTTGGTTTAAAAGTGGAATTGGAGTAAGAATGCTGATTCTTTTTTAAAAACAATAAGACAGAAGAAAAACATGACCTATGGTAGTGCTTTTTCTGAAAGGAAACTGGTTTGGCCAGTTAAGGGCTGAGTAACTCAGATTGCAAATGAAAAGTATTTACATCTTCAATACACAAACAAGTCTGGGTTTAAATGGTCAAAATGCATTTCCAAGCAAAGTAATTTAACTACTGAATTCACAGAGAGAAATGTGTTGCATCACCTACATAAACAAGTTATGGAATTTCACTAAGAAACAATATACTGAAAATTGTTATTTACATTTTGATCAGAGTAGTCAAATGGCCAGGGAAACAATTATGTATTTCTTAACAAATCACTCACTATTAGGCCTTATAGATGTTAACTTATAGTAACTGAAAGACATGGTTTTTTTAGGATTCCTTAATACTGTGATACAAATGAACTTTCTAGTACAAAAGCCTAACCCAAACTCAGTTTGATAGTCAAGAGTATGATACAAAGAAACAAAGAAAGACTTTGAGGATATGTCTACAAAGTAACTGGGACCATGCTTTCCAGCACAGGATAGACAGATTACTCCTGGGGGAATTCTGCGTTACTACGCAAGTGCAGAATTCATGTGCTGAGCAGATTTTTTTTCCCCCCACAGAAAATAACTTCTACCGGAAAGTATCAGAGGGGTAGCCCTGTTAGTCTGGATCTGTAAAAAGCGACAAAGAGTCCTGTGGCACCTTATAGACTAACAGACGTATTGGAGCATAAGCTTTCGTGGGTGAATACCCACTTCGTCAGACGCATGAGACGCATGCGTCTGACGAAGTCGGTATTCACCCACAAAAGCTTATGCTCCAATACGTCTGTTAGTCTATAAGGTGCCACAGGACTCTGTCACTTTCTACCGGAAAGTTGCTGTAGTTATGCCTTTTGCCCACCAGGAGCCGCTGTGGCACTAGAACGGAGCAGACATTCCCAAGCCAGCCCCAGCTGCTGATAGGGAAAAGAAGGCAGCACCCTGCCAGTGGGGCCAGGTCAGGAAGATGGGCTATCGGGGACAGACAGTGTGGGGCACATGGGGCTGCTGGGGGGTCACAGAGTGGGGTTCATAAGGCCTATTGGGGAAGGACAGACAGCGGCAGGGGCTGAATGGGAGTGGAGGTGCAGGGCCACATAGGTATGGGGGAGGGTGCAGGGCCAAATGGGGACAGGGGATGGGCAGGGGAGCGGGTTGGCTGAGTGGGGATGTAGGGACACATGGGGACAGGGGGCAGATGAGCCTGACTGAATAGGAGAGGCTAGGAGTCAGCCAGGATCTGCATGGGAGAGGCTCCCTAACAATCCCTCCCCACTCCCCCAAAAAAACCTGTTCCATACTTCTCCCACCCACACCCAACAACCCTCAAGTTCACACCTAGGCTCCTTCCCAGCAATTACTTCCCTCTCCCTCAGCTCCTCCATTACCCCTGACTCCCCCAAGCCTTTGCACTGTTTCTGAGTGATGCGGGAAATACGGTTCTGTATGGTAGTTTAAATGAATTATTACTCAGAGTTCTGTTTTAATATGCCTAGTAAGGAATCTATTTGTCAAAAACCATTTCCTGAATCTTTTTCGTTGTCCGTATTGTAACGGACATACTTGCTGACAGGTATTTTTAAATAAATTACCAAAATAATTGAAACTGGTGTGATTATATTGTGTTATTTTGACAAATAAAATATGCAGAATTTTAAAATACTGTGCGCAGAATTTTTTATTTTTGGCGCAGTAATAGATGCATACTAAAAATAGCAATGTCTGTGGCCACAGTGGCTCAGGTTAGACACCCAAGTAGTGTACCCAGGGGGTCAGGCAGGCTTGTACTTGGGTGGCTAGCTTAAGCCAATGTCAATGCCACCACAGCCATACTGCTATTTTTAGTGTGCTAGTTCAAGTAGAGCTAGCACATCTGTCTACTGGCTCTGGAAAGCAGCTTCCCAGCTGCTATGCAGACATACCCAAAGCGACTGAAAAGACAGCAAATTTAAAAACTTCTTTTTTCAAAGTAGTATGAATCTGTCTGGAAAGAAAAAATTGTACTTACATAATTTTTAATTAACATTCACTGCTTTTTTTCCATTTTATCCTTGCTTAGCAGCCTCTATATTAGGATTCTTTAAGCAACTGATTAATATCACTTAAACCGTTTGCCAAACACTTTTCTACCTGTTTTTTTGGCAGGCATGGCAATGAGGAGGGAGGTAAACTAGCGATAACAAGTAGTAATAATTGCTAAGTCAGCACCCAAATACCTCAAAAGAACATGAGATATATAGAAATAAAACTCCTTCCGACCGCACACCCCTAGTTTTCACCTACTACCTCACACTGGAACCCATATGGGGTATCAAACAACTACAACCTATATTTGATGGGGACCCTATCCTGAAAGAAATCTTTCCTGAACCCCCACTTCTGGCCTTCAAAACAACCCTCCAACCTCTCCACCTTCATCATCAGAAGCAAGCTCTCCACAGACCAGGACACACCAACTCAAAGCAGCACCAGATCCTGCCAGAACAACAGATGCAAAACCTGCAGACATATCTCTACTGCTACAATGATCAATACCCCACATGACATACATATGTAGGACACATGGATCTTGAAAGGTGTCTCTCACAGCATGTAGCGCACCTCATCCAGTGCATTAAATGCACCAATAACAACTATGTGGGTGAAACCTGACAATCACTATGCTCTCGAATGAACTCACACAGGAAAGAGATTAAAAAAAGCATATCACCTGTGGGTGAACACTTTTTACAAAGTGATCACTCTATATCTGACCTATTAATCCTCATCCTCAAAGAAAACCTGCATAGCACTTTCAAAAGACGAGCCTGGGTGCTTAAATTCACAATTCTGCTAGACACTAAAAATCATGAGTCTTAATAAAGAATCTGGATTTACGGCTTATTACAACAATCTGTAACCTACTAACCCTGTTTTTTGTCCTATGACTACGGGGGTATTAACGGGCCACATCATCTCGAATGGTCCCTTACAATATGTGCTAACTACTTATGCTAAACTATCTGTTTGTCACAGCTAAATGCAAAATCATTCTGAGTACATTTCCCAGACCTGAAAAAGAGCTCCGTGTAGCTCAAAAGTTTGTTTCTTTCACCAACAGAAGTTGGTCCTACCTAGTCTATCTAATATACTGGGACTATCTAACATAACATGGCATAAGTCAGCTCCCAGTCATTTTAAACTTGGAAGGATTAGATTTTTATGAGTAAAATGTCAGTAAATATCTATTTCACTGTACACACACAAACCAACAAAAAATATTTCCCTCTATAGTAACAGAAATTTACAGATAGGAAAAGTGAGGAAAACGCTGCTTGAGAACTTTTATTAGAATTTGATTTAAAGATATTTACTTTGCATATTTTTGACCTAATAATGACAATGTGTGTTTTAATACTTATAAGGCTTTTTGAATCTCAATGGCTACTCTCGTTAAATAATTATTGTCCGATTTCCCCCCCTCCCAACATAATTTCCTGCAACTTTGAAAATGTAAATAATAAAAAATGTTAAAAAATGCTCAAACACTGATATTCATAAAAATTATTAAAAATAAAAATTAAATTCTGCCAAGCCTAACTATGCCATAACTTTAAAAAGATTTAGGCATGAAATACAGACTCACTGTATCCATATTAACCTGGCTTTTTACAAGGGTGACTTGAAAGGGAGAAAAAAAAAAAAGATGAACTTGTGACTTTTTTGCCATTTTATACATAAAGGTTCATTAAAACAAAATTAACATTAGAAATTTAAATCTTCACTAGTTCTCAAAATAGAACTATAGTCTTCCAAAATAGAGATGCTGGGGTAAATACAAGAAACGTAAAGGGGAGCAATGGAGATGGGAAGTGATTTAAAAAAAACAAAAGAAAACAACACATCAACATGCACTTTACTGCTATGCTTGATGAACACTTGGAAGAAAATGTTTGTTAGAATTTCTATCTGCCTCTCCATTCAATTAATGATAGAGAGTTGATAAAATATATTCCAGGCCTCCCCAAGAAGGAGATTTGAGCCAGGAATTTAAAAAAATGCTCTTCTTGGACTAAGTTTAAAAAAGGACAGTTTTACTGATGGCAAATCATGGGTGTAGAAAATAAGAGGATAGAAAGACATTTGATTTTACTGTCTTGGGGAGCATGAAGGAAGCCCTGCACAATACCAAAAGATGTCAGCTCTTCTGCCTCTGAAATTCACTGCTTGATATGCCTGTGCTAGTCTATCTATGAAGTCCACTAGAAATTTTCTCCACAGAGGCAAGGAGAAAATACACAGTACATTAGGCCAGATGGCCCCATCCTGCACAGGACATGGCAGAGGGGACATGATAACTTAGTAAGAAGCATATCCCATAAGTCTCTGCAAATTATCCCTTTGAGGAGAAGGGATAGCAGCCTTTGGAGGGGACACAGGGGAAATTAAGCTCTGACCATCATTCAGCCCCAATTCGATTTCAACACAGAAATCCAGTGAGACTGCAGGTAGCAGTGCCACAAAACATGACTGTTCCTCTGCTCCAAACCCTCCAAGGGCCTCACCAAAGGGACTTCTACAATGAAGAATAAATGGGTGGGTGGGGTTCTGTGGCCTGCAATGTGCAGGAGGTCAGACTAGATGATCTTGATGGTCCCTTCTGACCTTAAAGTCTATGAGCTAAGTCTATGATGGACTGTGCCATTAAGGTAGCACTCTTTCTATACCAGCAGGGGGAGATCCATGAACAAAGTAGTCCACCACACACAAATCCCAAAGTGAACAATCCAGGCGCTGCCAGATCCTGAAAGCACATTAACAAAAGCTCTGTCAGTACATGGATGGGAAACTTCCAAAACATGCCTTCCACAGATTCCTATCTTAAAAACTGATTGCAGCAATTATTTCCCTCTCTGACAGAAAACTTCCCTGCAGCCCTGGCTACATTATTTCCCCGTCTCATATTTGGGAGGTTAGCACAGGGACACAGGCAATTTGTTAGAGGGTGAGGGAGGAGGATGTTGGGCAATTGATACTTTTATTTAAACCCAAGGAAATTCCTTCTGAAACCCTTATTAATGCAGTATTAAGGCAACTAAACTTACCAACTTAGTATAAAGAATGTTAAGAGCTTGTTTAAACTCTTACACTTATGCATCAAGCATAACCCCTTCATTCCTTATCAGGCTTTGGTTTAGTTAATGAGGGGTACCTGAGGGAGTTAGGAGAGAAGAAAGGAGCAGTGGGCACAGCAGAAGCCTAAGGCGGAAAAGAGCAATGGGGAGACCCAAAAGAGTTGCTGGCCAACATGTGGTCGGCACACACAGCACACTAACCAGCCTAAGAAGGGAATGGGAGCTGCATATAGATGGCATGCATCATGTGGATGTTGTGTACTACTTTTGGGAGGGGGGAGTAAAGACAAGAGTTACAAAGGAAAGAAGCAACCTCTGCTTCCTGTTACACAGCTCCCCTTTAGGAGTAACCTTTGAGAGACCCATTTGAATATACAGAGTCTGAAAAGCTCCACATGACATGCAATCTACGGTTCAAGGGAGGCAAGAGGAGAATGGCACAACAGCCGGAAACGTATCTTTTCTGGGATTATCCAAGCCCCATGTACCTTGTAAAACCACTGCCAGACAGGCCCAAGAGCATTCCAATTTCAAAATGTAGCAGGCCCAATCACATGCTGCTAGAAGAGTGTCAAAAACTTCCCCCCGACTCCGACTGTTGGGAGGGGAGATGGGGGGAGGACTTTTTTTGTTTTGCCTCCAATAAAACTGTTCCTTTTTAAACTTAGTCCAAGAAAACTATGTTTTTATTCAGGGCTTTGGAGTGGAGCCCGGAGCTGGAGCGTGGAGCGGAGCCCGGAGCAGTGGAGCTGCAGGTTTTTGCCTGGAGCTGGAGCGGAGCCGGAGCACAGCTTCAAAGCCCTGTTTTTATTCCTAGCTCAAGTCTCCTTACTAACTGCTACTGTTCATAACCTAGAGAACAATTGGCCCATCTTTCCCAATCTTTATTTGCAATGAACAACTGAAGACCCCAATCCATAGCTGACTGTTTTCTCTTCCTGCTACTGACCGCTAGAGTTTAGACAAACTGATGAGGCAGCATAGGGAACCTTGCTGTCCAAAAGAGGCCTTTCCACCAAGAAGATTCTTGCACACAGCAGGATGACAGACCTGCTTTACTCACTTACAAAGATTGTTAATACAGTGCCAAGTGGGGGAAGGGGAAGCTCATCCCAGTTGTGCTCATCTGAACATGTGATCTCATCAAAAAAGAAAAGAAAATTAACCTTTGAATCTTCTGAGGTCCCATCAACACATTGCATTATCACACAACAGCGGGTGTGTGACATAGTATTTGATAAAATACTACAATATCATAGGCGTGCGCACAGGGTGTGCCGGGTGTGCCCAGGCACACCCTAATGCCCGCAAGCCAGATCCGGCGCCTCAGGGCTTTGGATCCGGCCAGTGGGATTTGCCCCCCGTGGTGCCACAGGCCCCGCGCCGCTCTCAGAAGCGGCCTGCACGGCACCACGTCCCTGGGGTCCCGGAGGGGAGGGGGGGGAGGAAGGGGGCTCCGTGTGTTGCTCCAGGCACCGCCCCCCGCAGCTCCTATTGGCCAGGAATGGGGAACCGCGGCCAATGGGAGCTTCGGGGGAGGTACCTGGAGGCATGGCAAGGGCAGTGCGCAGAGCCCTGTGGCCCCCCTAGGGGCCGCGCAGGGACGTGGTGAGCGGCGTGGCATAGCGTGGGGCCAAGGCAGGCAGGCAGGGAGCGCGCCGCTGCAGGTAAGCGGCACCGGGCCGGAGCCCAAACCCCTCCTGCATCCCGCACGCCAACTCCCTGCCCTGAGCTGCCTGCCTGCACCTCGCACCCCTCCTGCACCCCAACCCCCTGCCCTAAGCCCCCTGCCTGCACCTCGCACCCCAACCCGTGCCCTGAGCCCCCTGCCGCACCCTGCACCCCAACTCCCTGCCCTGAGCGGGGGGCAGGGATAGCTCAGTGGTTTGAGCATTGGCCTGCTAAACCCAGGGTTGTGAGTTCAATCCTGGAGGTGGCCATTTAGGGATCTGGGGCAAAAATCTGTCTGGGGATTAGTTCTGCTCTGAGCAGGGGGGTGGACTAGATGACCTCCTGAGGTCCCTTCCAACCCTGATATTCTATGATTCTATGAGCCCCCTGCTGCACCCTGCACCCCTACTGCACCCCAACTCCCTGCCCTGAGCCCCCTNCTAGATGACCTCCTGAGGTCCCTTCCAACCCTGATATTCTATGATTCTATGAGCCCCCTGCCGCACCCTGCACCCCTACTGCACCCCAACTCCCTGCCCTGAGCCCCCTCCTGCACCCCGCATCCCTCCTCTGCCCCTTGCCCTGAGCCCCCTCCTTCACCCTGCACCCCTCCTCTGCTCCAATCCCTTGCCCTGAGCCCCTTCCTGCACACTGCACCCCCTCCCACATCCCACACCCCAACCTTTATGATGTTCGCCTTTAAAAAATAAATATATAAAATTCCCTGGGTGCACACCCTAATGAAATGTGCTGCGCACGCCTATGTACAATATTATATACAAAGGAACGGCACCATTTTCTATAACCCTAGATGCAAATGCAGCATTTGGAAGGCTATTTGCATTAACCACAAGAAAGACTGTAAAGTCTAACAGGGTATAGATATTAACAAGTGCAGGCTTCCCAAAGTGATTTAAAGTTTCAATTTGTCAAGAACTAAAACAAGTATCAGCAGTTTATACTGGACTACTGTTCAGCTAGGTAACGTCTTTTAATTCTTGCATTCAATTGAGCCACATATCAACTCTGTTCTTCCTATGTGATATTTAGCTTAGCCAAATAAGGGCTCAGGCCTGAGAATAGGTCAACATGACTCAATGACCAATGAAAAACCTTGTACCATAAAATATGCTGTTACAGTAAATAGATGTGTTGAGTGCTGATGTTTAGGAAAAATGTACTGTAATGTACCAGTCCAAATCATAATAAAGCCAGCTATATCATTTGGGGGATTTTTGTAAAAATAGGGTGTTAGCAATATGCTAACTGCAAGTTGCTATGGTGATTAATTGATGTAAATGTTAACGAACATAAAGGAATTGATGACTTAGCCTATGTAAAAACAGGGCACCCGTGAATTAATGGGTACACTAAATTAGAAGTACAAACAAGGAAAAGAGGTGGAAATCTTCATGCAGAGGTATGAACCTCAGTGGGTATTAGCATAACTCATAAAAGGTGTCACTCGGCCTGTGCGCGGGGGGGGGGGGGGGGGGGGGGGGGGCGGGGGGGGGGGGGGGGGGGGGGGGGGGGGGGCGGGGGGGGGGGGGGGGGGGAGACACATCAGAAGACGCTCAACTGAACATCACCTGATGATCATCCAGGCTCTGGAGTTCCCAACACAGAAACGTATTAATGCTGAACGTTCATTATTATCTCACTTTCTTCTGTTATGGTTCTCTGACTGTGGCATTTATTATCTGCTTAATAAAATTATTAATAAATGGACATGTCTTTCTGGAGGTGTTTCTAGAGTCTCTCAGGCTATGCCTACACTAGCACTTTTGTTGCTAAAACTTTTGTCGGTCAGGGGTTGTGTGGACAGCTCCATGTCCGGCAGGAGATGCTCTCCCGCCGACAAAGCTACTGCCGCTCATTGGGGGGACGAGGGGGGTTAATTATGCCGGCCGGAGAGCTCTTCCATTGGCATAGAGCGGCTACAAGGGAGGCCTTACAGTGGTGCAGCTGCAGCAGTGCCGCTGTAAGGTCTGTAGTGTAGACATGGCCTCACTCTAATGATAGTCCTGTGAGTGATTCTGACCTTATGGCTCTTCATACTGTAGCCAATTGAGAGCACAAACCTGCATCAATCACCACCAGAGTGTAAAGTGTAAACCATGATTTGATTAAACCACATAAATTAGATTATAAAAGGCTACATCAGCTTACATTAAGGGCCAAATGTTCAACAAGCCTCTATGTCAGGCAAATCTATTTCCACATGCAAAACCTGCAACTACTGGTGTAAGTCAAACAGTGACATTTGTGGACAGTTATTTGACTAGTGGGCAGAAGCATATACAATTACAAATTAATTATTGAAAGCTATGTTCAGATTATGAAGTGGCACATAGCCAGTCGAGAGTTACATTTCTTATTCCCTGTAGTTCACAGATTACTACTTCTTCTATTTCCTCAGCCCACAACTTCATCAGTGACTACATTAAACAGTAAGTGTGAAACAGAGATAAAATGTATCATGAAAAAATATCAATGATGTTTATTTAATATTCTCCTTTCCTTCTTGGACTAGGCCTTGATGTGGCAGTTTGTCCAGATACTTTGTACTATATATGAACTCCATAAATATAGATTTACGCAACCTGGTTAACATTGCATTTTTTTTAAAAATGCTTAGTTATGTGTTTACTTTGGGCCAGATCCTACAAGTGAACTTTTCGAGCAAGCTGCCCCAACAGCTTCCATGGGACAATCTGCATGAACAGGTCTAGCAGACCTGAATAAGTCTACCGAAGGAATACATAAGTATCTACTTGGACCCTGATCCTGAAAACACTTCAACAGAGGAATGCCACTGATGTGAAAAGTCACTCAAGTATCCATTTTCAGGATCAGAACTTATTATTTTAATTTAATAAAAAAAAATTAAAAAGTGTGTAAAATTCTAACAAATCCAAAAAGGAAGAAATTTAAAATTAAAGAAAATTGTCAGGTCAAATTTGGCCCAAAATTTAGGTTTTGTAAAATAAGTTTATACAAAATTTAGTATTTATAGAAATAGTCTCTTTTTTCCTTTTTAAATCCTATGGGAAATTAACATTCCTCCTTCAATGTTTGCACTGTGAATATTGCCACACCCTACTAATGCATGAGAACCTGAAAAACAAACTCATCCAAGATATGTGTAGCAAAAAGGTGTTAGACACAATCCTGATCCTAAAATGCAGAACTGACTTCTTTTCCCAACTCCATTATAGAGAGGCATTTTAATTATTCCCCTCCCTTGACTGACTACTGCTCTTCCCCATTGCTGCCATCCCCTCATTTCTGGTTGCCTCCTGTTCTTCCCAGCCCACCCACTTTCCATCTCCCTCAGTTGTCTCCTGCTTTCTGTTGGACTCTTTGCTAGCTCTGGACATCCAGGAAGTAACAGTGGCAAGAAATGCCTTCTTCCACCTTCAGATTAGGTATAAACCTCCAACAGACTACGAGATTCAGTATGAAAGCTACATAAATAATGTTACGCTTGAATAGTTAACCACCCAAGAGGCAAGCAATGTCAACAGTGAAGCTCTACATGTAAATTAACTGCACAAAAGGGAAAGTTATTGTTCCATAGGCAACCCTAACTTTGCAATTTCCTGACTTTTGGGTACTTAATCATTCAGCATCTATATTATCTTAATATAGTTATTTGTACTTATATTAAATGCTTTGTTACATGTTTAACTGTAATTATACATTTACTGCAGCTGCAGTCAAGGAGCCCTTCCAATAACTAATTAAAACCTGGCAAGTTTTATAGATGGCTTCACTTACTGAGTTATGTAGTGATATAGTTCTTATTTTATATTGAAAAGAAACTAAAATCCAGTTCTGTGAGAGCTGTAATTATATGAAGATTTTCCTATCAAACTTTTATCCTTTCCATGCCAAGTCATTTATATATTTTTTTATTATTATTCATTTTGTCCTTGTAATTCTCAACAGGTTTGTTGTCTCAAGAAAAAAATAGGGAAGCTCTCTAACAGCTACGTTAAAATGATGTTAAGTGGTCTACGCAGAAGAAAAGAAAAGAAATTAAGTGGTTTTACAAAAAATCTAATGGAAATGGGTTTTTACACTTTCAATGAAGAGCTTTTGTTGTTTTTATTATCATTTCAATATTCCATAGAAGTGTTTGCAATCCAAGTACTGAACAACTGTGCTACTGCACAGAAGCCAAGGAATGAAGTGTACTAAATAGACTAGCTTCAGAAATTCACTTAAGACTGTGCCTGACATGCCCACACACAGACAGCTTACTCAGGCTTGTCCATAAGAGCCTGCTCCATTGCTCTGCCCCCAACACAGACCCCATCTATTCTATTGTCAAATGTCATCCTTCTATTTATCCTTTTAAAATCATCTTGCTGAAGTATTTGTTCCCTGGGGATGAGATCTGATTGTTAATCAGTCACACACAGTATTCCTGCAATAAATAGTTTACTTCCACCATCCTAGTGAAATGAACAAAACAAAACAAACCACAGAAGCAGCAGAAAATAATTTAGGGTTGTTTCCCCCTGCACCGCCTTCACACACAATGAATTCAGTTTTCATAATCTAAGGTTTTAGTAACAGTATTTTTGAAATATGATTCTTAATCTATGTCCATATAATACCTATAAAGATACATACTTGTTCATGTAGTTTAAGCCTAGACCCTTTATACAACTTGATGCCACAACTGGCAAGGGGCCATACACATCACCTTTCCTGCAAATTACCATAGATTCAGGCAAACCTACAAGCTGTATCAGATCTTCAGCTCCCCCTTATACAGGTGCCACTCTTTATCCTTACTGCTTCTTTTAACATAGAGAGACAGGAGCCTTAAGATCAAGAGCTCAGCAAACAGGTGGGTTAGAGAGACCAGAGACATGTCTATACAGGGAAATTTACCGGCATTTTATCACTAGAGTATTCTGCTATTGCTCCCTGTGTGGACACACTTATTCCAGAAAAAGGGTGCCTTTTTCTTTTTTAGTTTATGTTGCTTAAACAAAACCAGAAAAAAGCACTTAAAGGATTTGTCTACATGGGAAAACTGACTGGCAGAACTATAGCTATCTAATTACACTGATATAGCCGTAGCATTGTAACTCAATATTGTCAACCTTAAGTTTCAAAAAGCTCAAGTCAGACCTCCAAAAATCATGAGATTTTAAAAAACATCCTGATTTTTGGGCTAAATAAAAATTATATCATGTTTTGGTTTTCTTGATTTTTCAACCCCACACCCCCCTCCAATGCCACTGGCAGTGACAATTTGTGTTGCCAACGCTTCCAAGTTTATTAAGATGACTTTGGCTCCTGCTGCGAAGCTCTCACCCCTACCTCAGCCCTTCCTCCTGCCCAGCAATTAATTCTTCCCCTAACTCTCCATCAATTCTACCCTCATCAGTTCTGCCCAGAACCTCCATCAATTCTGCTCCCCCCCACCTCACTTCCACTCTTCCTGAAGCTCTTCACTCCTCTCTTCCTGCTCTTTCCCAGTCATGGTGTTGCAGGGAGGGAGAGAGAGGAGGGGAAGAGAAGCCATCCCTTTGGTCACAGGCATCCTGCAGGGATCAGTTCTTGATCCCACGCTATTTAACATTTTTATCAGTGACCTGGAAGAAAATATAAAATCATCACTGATAAAGTTTTCAGAGGACACAAAGATTGAAGGAGTAGTAAATAATGAAGAGGCCAGGTCACAGATACAGAGTGATCTGGAAGGCTTGGTAAGCTGGACTCAAGCAAATAATATGCATTTTAATATGGCCAAATATATATATAAGAATAAAGAACACAGGCCATACCTACAGGATGGGGGACTCTAACCTGGGAAGTAGTGCCTCAACCAGATATGGAGGTTGTGGTGCATCATCAGCTGCACATGAACTCCCAGACTTCCCCTCCCAATGCTAGAGCCAAGAGGTCTAATGTAATCCTTGGACGCATACATAGGGGAATCTCAAATAGGAGCAGAGAGATTATATTGCCTCTGTATTCTGCACTGATGCAACCGATGCTGGGATACTGTGTCCAGCCCTGGTTTTCATCATTTAAGAGGGATACTGATAAATTGGAGAGGGTTCAGAGAAGAGCCACAAGAATGATCAAAGGATTAAAGAACAAGCCTTATAGTAAAAGACACAAGGAGCTCAATCTGTTCAGTTTATCTAAGAATAGGTTTAAGGGTGATTTGATCAATTGATAAGTACCTACTTCGGGAACCAATATTTGATAATGGGATCTTCAGTCTAGCAGACAAAAGGTGTAACAAGATCCAGTGGCTGGAAGTTGAAGCTAGACAAATTCAGACTGGAAACAAGACACAATTTTTTAGTAGTGAAGATAATTACCAAAGGCTGTGGTTGATTCTGCATCACTGAAAATTTTAAAATCAAGATTGGATGCATTTCTAAAAGATTTGTTCTAGTTCACACAGGAATTAATTCAGGGAAATCCTCTGGCCTGTGTTATACAGGAGGCCAGACTGGATGATCATAGTGGCCCCTTCTGGTCTTAGAATCTACAAAATTTTGAATAAGAAGGAGAGAAAGGAGCAGAGTTGCTGGGCTCTTTGTTCTCCTTCCCTCCCCACCTTTCCTATTAGAATAGTGTGGGCTCTTGAGAGGATGGGGGAGGGCAGAAAGTTCTTCTGGCTTTCTGCAGCAGTCCTGATCGGCTGCTTTTCCTCAGGAGACAGGGCTGCAAGGGAGGCAGCCAATCAGAAGAGCTCTCCTCTCCCCGAGAGAGCTGAAATTCACAAGAGGGCTGGAGTTTCTCCGGTCATCATAAGACCCACATACCCAGTTCAATAGATAAGTGCAGGCATAGTTAGCTCCAAAATATCCCCCCAAGAAAGGCTGTAGAATTCCCACCATTGGAGGTTTTTACAAACAGGCTGGACAAACACTTGTCAGGGGCAGTTTAGGTTTACTTTATCCTGCCTCAGTGCAGAGAGCTAGATTGGAGGACCTTTTGAGGTCCCTTCCAGCCCTACATTTCTCTGTTTCCATGATCCTCAGAGGAACTTTTGTCCACTCACACCCAGTTTGTGCTGGACTCATGAGTCCTTCTGGGTAGCTAAATCCCTATGAGGCCCAGTGGCTTCTCCTTCTGCCTCCACTACCCCAGTGACCTTCCCAACTACCACATAGCTCATCTCCATATTTCCTGCCATGTCCTCCACCACTGCTGCCTATTTCTATGGCAACAAAGGCAAAAATGCCACAAGTCATCTTTATTTGCCACTGTGAGAGGCAGAGGGAGCAGGCACTATGCCTTGAATAGACAAAGTGTCATCCTACAGAGACCTAAAATCAATACAGGAGCCTCTTCCATGAGCAAAGACAAGGGGAAAGGGTATGGATGGGACGGTGGAGGCAGAAGGCCAATGAAAAAGGGAACACAGACTTGTAGGAGAAAGAAGGTAGGGAAAGAAGGTAAATACAGTAACTTCTCACTTAACATTGTAGTTATGTTCTTGAAAAATGTGACTTTAAGCGAAATGATGTTAAGATAATCCAAGTTCCCCCATAAGAATTAATGTAAATGGGGGGGAGGGGGAGGGTTAGGTTCCAGGGAAATTATTTTTGCCAGACAAAAAAGACATTACACCTCTACCTCGATATAACGCTGTCCTCGGGAGCCAAAAAATCTTACCATGTTATAGGTGAAACCGCGTTATATTGAACTTGCTTTGATCCACCGGAATGCGCAGCCCCGCCCCCCCCCGGAGCACTGCTTTACCGCGTTATATCCAAATCCGTGTTATATCGGGTGGCGTTATATCGAGGTAGCGGTGTATATACATATACAGTATAAGTTTTAAACAATTTTAAACAAACAATGTAATACTGTACTCAGCAATGATGATTGTGAAGCTTGGTTGAGGTGGTGGAGTCAGAGGGTGAAAGAGTGTAGATCGTCCGGCTGTTCCTCTTGCTGTTCTTTTCAAAGTGCCAGGGTGTGCTCAACCCTCGGCTCTGCCCCAGGCCCACCCCCACTCCACCCCTTCCCCGAAAGCCCCACCCCACCTCCTCCCACCTCTGCTCCACCCCCTCCCCTGAGCACGCTGTGTCCTCGCTCCTCCCCCTTCCCCCAGCCTCCTGAACGCCGCCAAACAGCTGATTGCTATGGGCAGGAAGCATGCAGCCTCCCCCCCCCCCTCCCCACGCCTCCCGCTCGCAGCAATCAGCTGATTCGCAGCATTCAGGAGGCTCGGGGGAGAGAGGGGGGAGACTGCGTGCCACGTCCTCGCTCCTCCCCACTCCTCCCCAGAGCCTCCTGAACACCACGAAACAGCTGATTGCTGTGGGGACGAAGGGGGAAGTTGCTGATCCGCGGGACCGCTGGTGGGCAGGGGATGCTGGGGGGGTGGGGGTGGAGAGGAGCCCAATGGGGGCCTGCTGGCCCACCCTGGTTCCAAGCCCCTATGACCAAATAACGTTATAACCAAACATTGCACAACTTTAAATGAGTGTGTTCTCTAATAGATCAGCGATGTAATAACGAAACAACATTAACCGGGATGATGTTAAGTGAGGAGTTACTGTACTTAAAGTTGGATCCCCCTCAAATATTAATTCTCTCCCAGATTTTCTTTTTTAATTCTCACCCATTGCACACCTATCTGCAGGACTATCAGAGATGGCTGCAAAAACCCTCTGAACAAAAGTTAAAATAAAGCCCTGGTATCTTTATGTATTCAGATTAATTCTGTAATTTTCAAGGCTTGAAAGTCCACTCAACAGTGGCCAATGAGAAGCTCTCCCAGACAAGTTTGGGGACTTCCACTATCAATTTCTGCAGAATTTAAGTTTTTATTTTTAATAGAGTTATGTTTCTAGTCCCTAGATTGCAATTATAACTTTCCACATGCAGATCCTTATGCCTTATTTCATATATGACTTATGTTAAATTGTCTTCCCAAATCTGTAGAGAGAAAGCTCTGGTGATTTTGCCACTGCTCAGAACTTTGCCAAGCACCACCAGAGTGAAATTAGCAAAACTCTACTCTGGTTCTCTGCTGATATCCAAAACCCTTTGAGGAGCAGTGCAACTATCAAGAAACACATTAGCATTCTGAAGCAGCAACTTCAGTTAATCATGGCAGGAGGACTTAAAAATAGAGCCTTAGGGAGAGGTAGCACAGTAGAAACTCCCATCCTGATATCAGGGGGCTATGTATGGGGTTGGGGGGAAAGAAACAGAAAGCTCCTGACCCTTCCAACAACTGGAGAAGTTGGAACTTCAAATTTATAAAAATCCGAGCTGTCACAGTTCAGGGAAAATGCATCTGTATTTCACCCACCAACAAGGGCACCCAGACTAGGCTCCCGGCCCCTCAGTCATCCATTTTGGGAGGAGACCCACATCTCTCTCCCTCCTGATCAGGGTTTTTTCAAGATGCCCAATTCTCTGCCTATACTGTGAGTTCCCCAGCAAGCCAGAATGCCTTAATACGTCAGAGGCTGCTCTTTACTTTCTCTCCGAAGGCTATGAACAACTGTCACTGCCAACAGTCACAAACTTTACCACACAGCTCTTTATAAGCAAGTACATTTATTCATGAGGTGAAAGTACTACGGAGAAAAAATATTAAAGACAACAGAAGAACCTACATGCACATTAAAAAGCTTACTAGAGACAACGCCAACTCCAACCTTGGGCTCTGGTAGGTGTCAGTCCTTCAAAAGCTACAACAGGGTTTTCATCATGGTTACAAGTTCATAACTGTGTCTCAGATTCAGAACCAGAACACCCATGAATAGTTCAGGCTTTCCTTTATACGGCTTGAGTCTTTGATGTTGGCCTCAGGTAAGAGGATCAGCAAACAACAGTCCACTCCACAGGGCATAGCGTCATAAGGCTGTGTTTTTGCATAACCAGCAGCGGGGAATTTGCAATCACCTCCCCCATGATATTCCCCAGGAAAACAACACTTTTGGTCCATGAGTCCATCCTTGTCTGGCACAATGTTCAATGTAGTTTTCTGAAACCACAGGTCTGACATTTCTCACATCTCCCACCCTTGAGAAGTTCCATACAATCCCAGCCCACAGTAATACATAAATAGGGCCCTACCAAATTCACGGTCCATTTTGGTCAATTTCATGGTCATAGGATTTTAAAAATCATAAATTTCATTATTTCAGAAATTTAAATTTTAAATTTCATGGTGTTGTAATTGTAGGGGTCCTGACCCAAAAAGGAGTTGTGGGTAAGGTTGCAAGGTTATTGTAGGGGGGTTGCAGTACTGCTACCCTTACTTCTGCTGGATGGCTGAAGAGTGGCAGCTGCTGGCTGGGTGTCCAGTTCTGAAGGCAATACCGCCACCAGCAGCAGCACAGACGGATGGCATGATATGGTATTGCCACCCTTACTTCTGTGCTGCTGCTGACAGGGCACTGCCTTCAGAGCTGGGTGGCCGAGGAGCGTCGGCTGCTGGCCAGGCGCCCAGCTCTGAAGGCAGTGAAGAAATAAGGGTAGCAACACCACGACCCCCATAAAATAACCTGGCAATCCTCTTTTGGGACAGGACCCCCAGGTCGAGACATGCTGGTCTCCCCCCCGTGAAATCTGTAAGGTATAGGGTAAAAGCACACAAGACCCGATTTCACAGGGGGAGACCAGATTTCATGGTCCATGACACATTTTTCATGGCCCTGAATTTGGTAGAGTCCTATACATAAACCATTCATTTAATAAAATGGACCGCTAATAAACTTCATTCAATGAAGTCTCCCAAGGATTTCACAGGAAATTGCCATATCGGTCACAACAGCTTTCCCCCTTTCACCACAGCTGACAGAAATAGGGGGACTGGTCCTCTCACTATGTCCTCTCGGGTGGATCCATCCTTTCCTGTCTTTCAAATATACCTCTGGCTAGTAGGTACTTGGTAAATTTTTCAAGCCTTGGCTGTACTGAGTGTTTTTCTAAGTAGTACCTCTAAATCCCTTTTAAAGCCTGGTCTACATGCATATTTTCGTATAACTATTTTTGTAAAAATCATACCCTTAATCCAAGTTTTAGGCTGTTTTCACAGACAAAAAATATTTTTATTTAAATTTATTTTAACAGCAACACGTGTTAGCCATATTTCTGTAAGATTCTAGTGGAGACAAGACACAAGAGGTTTTTACTAAAGTATAGTTAGACAAAGTCAACATTATACCCCCCACCTAGGTTTAATCTCACCTAGCGACATCACTGTAAAAACTATAGAGCCTTGTCTTCACTATTATTTTTACAGCAAATAGTTAACACACATTACCTATCTCACTGTAAAAACCCACCTTTTTTGGCAGTGAAGACACAGCCAAACTGGTAGAACTCCCACAAAAGGGATTTGTGTAGCTTTAACTATACCAGTATAAACAAAAAGCTCTTACTCCTTTTGTACTTCCTTGTTCAGCCAGATCTGCTTTTTATAATCCCTAGTGTTTGTACAATATTGTTGAATGGCATACATAACCTTTGCCCATACAAAAAGAACAGGAGTACTTGTGGCACCTTAGAGACTAACAANATCAGCCATGCCATCAGGGGCTCGTTCACCTGCACATCTACCAATGTGATATATGCCATCATGTGCCAGCAATGCCCCTCTGCCATGTACATTGGCCAAACCGGACAGTCTCTTCGCAAAAGAATAAACGGACACAAATCTGACATCAGGAATCATAACATTCAAAAACCAGTAGGAGAACACTTCAACCTCTCTAATCACTCAGTGACAGACGTTAAGGTGGCAATTTTGCAACAGAAAAGCTTCAAAAACAGACTCCAACGAGAAGCTGCTGAACTTGAATTAATATGCAAACTAGATACCATTAACTTAGGTTTGAACAGAGACTGGGAATGGCTCGGTCATTACACTAATTGAATCTATTTCCCCATGTTGAAGTAGCCTCACACTTTCGTGTCAACTGTCCGAAATGGGCCATCTTGATTATCACTTCAAAAGTTTTTCTCCCCTGCTGTTAATAGCTTCTCTTAATTAATTAGCCTCTTACAGTTGGTATGGCTACTTCCACCTTCTCATGTTCTCTGTATGTGTAAATATCTTCTTACTGTATGTTCCATTCTATGCATCCGAAGTGGACTGTAACCCACGAAAGCTTATGCTCAAATAAATTTGTTAGTCTCTAAGGTGCCACAAGTACTCCTGTTCTTTTTGCTGATACAGACTAACACGGCTGCTACTCTGAAACTTTGCACATACAGCAATTTATCCGAACACTTTCTGTTTCCTTTTAGTGTTTTCCCTCCACTGCTTCATCCCATTTGTTTACATCCAACATTCATGTTCTCTCCCTAATTAAACATATCTTTATGCATCTGTCTTGTGATGAGACTTGTTATACAAAATCTCAGCTTTAAAGATTTTTTTTAAATAAGTATTCCAATAAATACAACTTCTTACAAAGTTGTATGATTTCACAAAGCCTTGAATCCATACTCTACACAACATTACTATTGCTTAAATCAGGGGTAGGCAACCTTTCAGAAGTGGTGTGCCGAGTCTTCATTTATTCACTCTAATTTAAGGTTTCGCGTGCCAGTAATACATTTTAATGTTTTTAGAAGGTCTCTTTCTATAAGTCTATAATATATAACTAAACTATTGTTGTATGTAAAGTAAATAAGGTTTTTAAAATGCTTAAGAAGTTTCATTTAAAATTAAATTAAAATGCAGAGCCCCCCGGACCAGTGGCCAGGACCCGTACAGTGTGAGTGCCACTGAAAATCAGCTCGCGTGCCGCCTTCGGCATGCGTGCCATAGGTTGCCTACCCCTGGCTTAAATCATGGCTAATGAAAATACACAGCAATTTTCCTTTGTACACATCTACATATCAACATTAATAGTCCATAGGGCAGGGCAATATAAAAATGGGGGGGGGGGAGTATTTTAACGTTCTTGTTACAGACCTTTTAAACTACACACAGTTTTCATTGAAATTGCCCTGGAAGCTTCCATGTAGCTTGCTAGATAAGGGCAAGGTATTTTTCATAAAGCAGCTATCTTACAGAAGCATCTGTTGCAGAACACTAGAACAATACAGGTTTTAAGCCGTATATTGATTAAGATTCTAGATGGAGGCCTTCCAGTCTTTTGGGTAAATAATTTTAAGTGATGTATCAGCAATATTTATAAAAACAAGTTTGAACAAGTGACCATATGCCACAAAGGGATGAAAGTTATAACGAATGCCAACATCCCGGAATCATGCCATAAATGAGGAGTTATCTATTATTATTTGTTTTACAACATCCAAGTGAGTTCTAGGTGCTTTACAGAAATAGAGAAGGCATGGTTCGTGCTTTAAGAACTTAAAATCTAGAAATAAGAGAGTTCAGACACTAGGCCATATACTGCCCTTGCTACCAGTACGAGATGCATACTGAATCAACTGAAGTTCTACATAGTATCTAGCTCCTGGTGTCAGAATTCACTAGAATTGCCTGCTTTTGGGAGCTTCTGTAACAGCCATATCTTTAAATATATCTTTAGAAGCCACTGAATTAGGGTATTTTTAGACTCTTGTATTAGTGGAGTAGAAAAATTTAAAACTAAAACTCTTTTTCTGGAGAGTTTCCTTTCCTCAATATTTAGTCCCCACTGATTTTTTCTTGTGAAGTTTGGTTTGGTGACACCCCTTAAATGTAAAACTCCCTCTGTGTACATATAATAGGAGTTCTTCTATTTTCCTTACCTTGCTTCCTTTGTTTGCATACTATCACCTTAGAAACTTAGACGCTCTGCCCCAGATCAGCCTTTACCCATTTACACCATGGATTTTCTTATTATTCTTCCTTCTAAAATGGTTTCTCTACCCATACATCACAGTATCACTATATTTTTTATGAACATTACATATATATTTGTAAAAGTGTTTATCCTTGGAGTTAGAAGATCCAAGTTTTATTTCCATTTCTTTCACAAACATACTATATGACCTTGGATAAGTCACTCCACCTGTACATCTCAGTTTCCCCACCCATAAGATAGGGATAACACTTTCTACTTTACATGTGTTGAGAGACATAAGGCATCAGGTATTTACACATCCGGAGATAAAAAAAGCCACTAGGGAAGTGCAGTGCCCATGGGTATATATTCATTATTAAACATTTTGTTTATATAAACAGATACATATCTGCACAAAATAAGTAATACATAAATGCAGAGTAAGCATGTTCCATGAATTGCAGAAATTAACTAACACTCATGACACTCCTGGGAGGTCAAGTCAATATTATCCCCCATTTCCAGATGAAAAAAAAAAAAAGGGGGGGGGAGGGTTAAATGTCTTCCCCGAGGCCACATAGGTCATTACAAAGCCAGGAAAAGAACGTATGGTTTCTACCAGTCCCTTGGTATAACTACTAACCCACACGCACAGGGGTCAACCACCACCATAACAATTTGTAAATACACATATAACTATATTATGTACACAATTTTATTACAGATCTGTAATACAGTTTAGAACAAGCGTTGCAATTAAAAATACCATCTGATGTATGCTTTTGTATTTATCAAAACACTGAGGTACACCATGTGCACCTGCACAAATAGCATTGTTGTCGCCTATTCTCATACCTGATGCATACCCATGGTCATCACATCTTGCACACACACACTAGTGTCAGGGAAGGGTGGATGCAGGCACAAGCGTTCCTGCACACACAAAGGGCTGGATTATATGCACACAGGCACCCCGGTGCCTAGGCACGCACGGGAGAAGGTGCTGGGGGCTGTCCCCAGACACACACACAGACGTGCCATGGGCTGCGGGGGGGAGGGGTGGTGCATGCGGGGAGAGATGCCATGGCTGGGATGAGGAGGGGAGGGATGGGGGATGGGATGGAGTGGAGGGGGCTAAACCCAGCCAGCCCCCTCTCCCCACAGGAAGCCGGGCAGGGTGGGCGCCTCCCCATCCTCACCTGGTCTATGGGCAGCCGCACGGCGTTGCTGAGGGGCTGCAGCAGTGTGGAGCCCGTGGTGCTGGTGGCCATGGCGAGGGCGCCGCCCCCGGCCCGGGAGAACGGGGACTGGTCGGGGGGGAGGAGGAGAAGCCGCTTTTCCCTCCCGTCTCCCCACGACAGCGGCAGCAGCCCGAAGAGCCCGACCTACGTCGTGACAACAAGGGGCCGGAGGAGGCGGCGGGAGCGGCCCAGCCGCGGAGTGACAGTCCCGCTGCCCACTCCACAAACGGCCAGGCGGTTGAGTGACAGGCGGCGTCTCCCAATTCCCGCCTAGCAGGAGGGCGGGACAAAGCCACCAGTCGTCACCTCCCCCCCCAGCGTCGAGAGTGGCCGCGGGACCGAGTTTGGGGCGGTTGGGTTGGGTTGGGCTGGGTAGCAACCCCCCCCCTTCGCCTTCTGCCGGGGAGCGGCTGCGGGACCGACAGTGGAGAAGTGTCAACAGAACAGGGGGCCACGGCAATGCCGGGGGAAGGGTAATGAGAAGACCCCGGCAATGGGGGTTAATGGAGGCCCCAGCATTGGAGAGGGGGCACTGACAATGGGGAGGTAATGAGGAGACCCCAGCATTGGGGGGGAGGGGGGTTAATGGAGGCCCCAGCATTGGAGAGGGGGCACTGACAATGGGGAGGTAATGAGGAGACCCCAGCATTGGTGGGGGTGTGTGGCAATGGGGGGGTTAA
>QXTE01000012.1:4216898-4302768 GCA_003942145.1 Platysternon megacephalum
GGGGGGTTAATGGAGGCCCCAGCATTGGAGAGGGGGCACTGACAATGGGGAGGTAATGAGGAGACCCCAGCATTGGTGGAGGGGTGTGGCAATGGGGGGTTAATGGAGGCCCCAGCATTGGAGAGGGGGCACTGACAATGGGGAGGTAATGAGACCCCAGCATTGGGGGAGGGCGTGGCAATGGGGGGGTTAATGGAGGCCCCACCCCAGCATTAGAGAGGGGGCACTGACAATGGGGAGGTAATGAGGAGACCCCAGCATTGGGGAGAGGGTGCTGGCTATGGGGGGAGGGGTTAATGAGGATGCCTCAGCATTGAAGGGGGGTACTGGCAATTGGGGGAGGCAATGGAGAGGGCTGGTTATGGGGAAGCTTGTGCATTGGCAGTGGTACTGTCAATGGTGGGGTTAATGGGCCTCTACCAGCAATAGCAAAGTTGATGAGGGCCACCAGCACTGAGCAGAAGGGACAGTAGATTAAGGAGAGTACTTGGTAGGGTTGAACTGTGGAGGATATCAGCACTTCAGGGGGACAAGTCTGGGAGTGCTGGGGCAGCAGCACTAGATAGAGGGTAGTACCTATCCTAAAGATTACATTGGTATCAGCACTTGACAGGAGTTTGGTACCTTGACACAATGGGATGGGAAAAGCTTGGGAGCCACAGTATTAGAAAGGTTGAGAGTACTGGTCCCCACTGAAAAGGAAATGGCAATTGCCTGAGGACCTAACTGCTAGCCTGATAGCTATTGCCCAGTTTGGGCTAGGAAAATCACAGTGGATGCTAGTATGGTGGACGTTTGCAAAACTGTTTGTTGCGGGAGCATGTGGATGCAATAAAGGTGGACAAGATACCAGAGATTATTAAGGAATATAAACAATTGGCTGTTTCTAACAGTGCAGGAGCATGTGCCTATTCTTCTCCTAATTCCTCTCAAATGCCCAAGAGTTTATGCGCTCCACAGGAAGGAATATTACTCCATGGTTATGCAGACATTAGTGGATCGTTGTGGTAATGTTGGATGTTTACATGTTATACGATAGCCAAGCAAAGTGCATGGTAACAGAATTTTCAAAAAAAAGATGGCAAAGAGGACTCTGTTCCCACTGAACAACACTGATATTAACAAAGTCTTCTTCCTAAAGGTGTTATGCTACATACCCACTTTTACCCACTGCTAAAGAAGCTATTTCCTGAGTACACAAACTTAGAGTGACACCTCTTATTCACTTAGTAGTTGCAAGATGGTAGTGGAATTTCCTTTTGGGATACTAAAAGCAATATAGGTATGTCAACCTACGGTGACAGTTCAGTGACTAATATATTGGTTGCATAAGTCGAGTACATATATGTAAGACCAAGAATGATGTCTTCAGTGACCAGTGGAGCTAGGAGGCAGTGGGGCTTGCAGCAACCTTTGCACTATTGGACAGACCCACTCTAGCACTCAGGGTTGTTAAATATATTAGAATAGTCTGTATTCGTATACCTTTTTTACCTCTTTATACTGTTAGTTGCTAACAACGAGGAGTCCTTGTGGCACCTTAGAGACTAACACATTTATAAATTTGTTAGTCTCTAAGGTGCCACAAGGACTCCTCGTTGTTTTTACTGATACAGACTAACACGGCTACCCCTTTGATATCTGTTAGTGCTAGATTTCTCCTTATGTATTAAAGGTTATCTTTATTAAGTATTTCATTATCCTAATTTGTGTAATGAAGGAGTTTATGGAGGAGGGCACTGTTTTTATCTAGATCCTCCAATTATTGCTATGAAGTGGTTTTCAGTGACTTTACTGGAGCTCAAGGACTTATTCACAGTGAGTATCCAGTTGTCACTCAAAATTTGATGATCAGTAAATCTAATAAGATTCCTGTAAACTCATAATTGTTGGGGTCTAGCTACAAAAACAGCAATGTTCATCTGCAGCTCAGGCAAAAGAGTGACTTGTCTGGAACATCATATCAAGAGTACTTCTGATGATGACATTACAAATGGATAGCTGTGTATATTTATTGACACTCAATGGCCTGAATAATATGAAGCTGTTGTTGTTTTCTTCCCACTCTAACCATATGTTTTGGAGGACATAAAAGGTTAGAACATACCAGAAAATACAAATATTCTCTTCCTGCTTTTACAGAAGTTAATTTATCATTTTGCTTAATATTCAGCAGCTATGTGTGATTCAAAAAATGTCAGCCAGGGACTACAGTGCACCATGACTAACTAGATTATTTCCAGCAACTGTAATGAAATGGTGAAACAACTTCTAAGATAAGCATCAAAATAAGGATGAATTCAACAAACTACAAAAGTAAAACTCTTAGGAAGTGAAGCGAAGCTGCCATAGAGTTTTCAGTGCCCTGTGTAGTCAAGCAACAACAATGAATGAACCTCTGAACTCTGTACAGTAGCATCATAGGTGTTCATTAATTCTTTGATTTGTGGATGCTTGACTTAAGCTCCAAATCTGCCATTTAGTGGCCTATGTTAAATTGTCTCCAATCCTAGGGTTTCAGAGTTTCAGTTTGCCACAAAGGACTTTTTTGGGGGAGTCTATCATCACCCATCCTGATAAAATGATATGTTCAGCTGAGCTAAATTTTGATGATCATTGCCTCCATGGTGGCTGTTTTTGCTCTTTCACGGATGTTCATGTTTGATACTTTATCTTCCCAGCGGGTCTTCACAATAGAGCAAAGAGAGTACATGTGAAATTTTTCAAGTTGCCTGGTATGCCTGCAGTAAATTGTCCATGTTTCACATCTGTATAAAAGGAATGCCATCACTTCTGTATCGTATATCATCAATTTTGTTGACAGTTTGATGGCATGCTGGTCGAATATCCTATGGTGAAGTCTTCTAAAAAGCCTGCCTTTTGTATTCTGTTTTATATTTCTTGATCCAGGGAATGGTCACTTCAGATGGTACTACCAAGGTTTGTACAGTGATTGACATTCTTTAATTTTGTACCGTTGATGGTGATGTTTGACTCAATGGTAGTGGTTGATGGTGCCAGTTGGAATAGGAATGCGTTTTTTTCCAGGCTGATAGTGAGTCCAAACTGTTTAGTTGCCTCTGAGAACCTGTCAGGGATAAGCTATAGGTCACTTTCACTGATTGAGTAGAGCACAATCATCTGCAAAAAGGGCTTCGCACATGAGTTTCTCAAGGACTTTTGTCTTTGCAGTAAATCTTTGGAGACTGAAGAGAATTCCATCAGTTCTGTATATTGTATAGCTGCCCTTTTGAAGGCTGTCAGTTGCATAATTCAGAATGGCTGCAAAGAATAGACTAAGGAGGATTGGTGCCAGCACACGGACTTGTTTCACCCCATTAGATGGGGGAATGGCTTAGAATGGCCAGCATCTGAGAGTACTTGACCAGTCATATCTTCATGGAATTGAGATATGATGTTAACACATTTGGTTGGCCAGCCAAATTTTCTAGAATTTTTCAGAGTCCATTTCTGCTTATAGTGTTGAATGCTTTTTTTAGATGAATGAAGATAGCATGCAATTCCATGTTTTCATCAATACATTTTTTTTGTGAATTCGTCTCTTAACAAAAATCATGTCTTTGTTGCTCCATCCTGATCTAAATCCACATTGGGTCTTTGGTAGAAGTTTCCCTGATACTGTTTCAGCAAGCTAATTGAGCAAATGCTAGCAAGGATTTTACCATCTGCAGATAGCAGGGAGATACCTCGATAATTGCCGCAATCAAATTTGTTAGCTTTACTTTTCTTTAGTGTTACTATGATTGCATCTGTGAAATCCTGAGGAATTTTCCATTTGCAAGCTATCTTTAGTAATTTCTTATAAATAGTTGACAGTTTGGGGGACATGCAATCTTTACTTGATGATTTAACTGACTTAATTTGTTTGATAGCTTTTTTCACTTCCTTGGCAGTAGGTAAATGGGTGATTTCTTCATGTATGGGGTATTGAGTTAGCTCCTCTAGCACTGTGGATTGACAGTAAAGGGATAGATGAGCAGCTTAGTAAAGTGCTGCACCCATCTCTCAAAGATGCCTCTTTTGTTCTTGATTAAGGAATATTCTTCTAAACTCTTTAGTGGAGCTGGTCTCAATTTCGATAGGCCATAAATGGCCTTCAGGGAATCATAAGACAACTTTGTTTTTAGTATTGGCATAATGCTTTCTTTTCATCATCATTTTCATCAAACCAATCCTGGTGCTGTCTCTGATTTTTGCTCAGAGTTTCTTGTAAGGGAGGGCTGGGGAACTTCCGGCCCGCGGGACAGATCTGGCCCACTGCTTCATTTCGTCCAGCCCGCAGCAAGTCTTCACACCGTCGGCCGAAAGCCCCAAGCCTTGGCAACCCCCCTCTGGGTGGGAGTTGCAAGCTCTAGCTCGCTGGCATGTCCCTGCAGTCCTTAGGTGGAGGGTGATCAGGGAAGCTCCGTGTGCTGCCCCCACCCCAAGTGCCAGCTCCACGCTCCCATTGGCCAGAAACCATTTTTGCTATGCTTAATTTTGATTTAATCTGTTCAGCATTGTTTTGTTGGGAGCAGCAACATGTAGACTGAAAATGGTTCTGATCATCCTATGGTTGGTCCAGCAATCTGATCTTCACGTTGCTTTGATACTGTTGATGTCCTTTGGCCATAGGATGACAGTCAATCACGTGCCAGTGCTTTGATCTTGGATCCATCCACAACATTTTATATTTGTCAACTTGCCTGAAGATTGTGTTCGTAATAACGAGCTCGTGGTCAGCACACTTGCTGAGTAAAAGGAAACCATTGCGTTCAGATGCCTGATTCCATTGTTCTTTATTACACCGCTCCAAGCTTCACTGTCTTTTCCAACACTGGCATTAAAGTCTGTTAGAAGCATGTCTTCACTGGGTATAGACTTGATTTGTGGGGGAGGGATAGCTCAGTGGTTTGAGCATTGGCCTGCTAAACCCAGGGTTGTGAGTTCAATCCTCAAGGGGCCACTTAGGGATCTGGGGCAAAATTGGTCCTGCTAGTGAAGGCAGGGGGCTGGACTCGATGACCCTTCGGGGTCCCTTCCAGCTCTATGAGATAGGTATATCTCCATATATTATATTATGTCATCCAAATCAGAATACAGCTCTTCTTTTATTTCTTCTGTGCTGTTCATGGTTGGAGCATAAGCACTGATAAGAATCACAAAGTGTAAATTTCCAGTGGGAAGTCAGTCATTGGGCATTCATTTTAGCCATAGATAAGACTTTCAGTGATTTCAGGAGGCTGCGTTTAATGGCAAAACCAATGCTATATATTCTGTCTTCCTCTGCTGTTTTCCTTTTCCAAAAGAATGTATAGCCATCTCTTAGTTCTTTTATGGAGCCTTTGAAAGTCTGGTTTGCTGATGGCAGCTAGGTCAATGCTATATCTAGCAAGTTCCCTTGCAGTTAATGCAGTATACATCTTTCAGTCTTGATGTGTTATCTCAGTCCATTAGGATCTGTATGTTCCAAGTTGCCCACAGTGAGAGCTCTTGTTTTTCTTATAGAACGACCACAGTGTAAATGATCCACAAATTGCAATGAACTCTTCTTTTATTATTCCTCCTGCATTGGGCGTCCATAGTTTCCACCATTTATTTCAGTCTTGTGCTGGTCTGTTCAGGCTTCTGTGTGTCATGTTGATGGATTTGGCTTCTTTCTCTATTGTTCTGCATAATGTTTCTCTAAGTTGCCCTCTTTTTGTCTTCTCAGGTGATGTCCATGTTATCACTTGATGTGGAAATCATGTTGGTATCATGTCCTAAATGTGTTTATCTTCTTCTTACCATGTTTGTTACTTGGGATTGGTTTGCTCTACTTAGAATTTCTCATGTTGCAAGAAACCCTTTTCCAATGGACTCTGAAGATCTTCTGCAGGCATGTACTTTGGAATGAGTTGATCTTCTTATCAATTTCTGTTGTAGGTTTACATGACTCTGCTCTATAAAGGAGTACAGACATGATGTTGATGTTTAAAATCATATTTTTGTATCGGTGCCAATCATGCTACTTTTTAAAATCTTTTTTCAAGTTTATAAAAGTTGTTTGCTGCTTTTGATATTTGTTGCTTGACATCTAGTTTGGTGTCACCATCATTGCACATATCATTCCTTAGATAGATAACATGACTTTATTCTTCTAGTATTTCTCCATCTACTCTGGTGGTTGCATTTGGGACATTGATAGCCATATATTTTGTCTTTCCCTTTTTGAAAACAAACCAACTTGTTTTTGCTGCATCTGCCAAAAGCTTGGTCTTTTTTTTTTTTTTTCCCCGTTAAGCAATGTGTAGAACTAAGTAGGACAGTGTCATCAGCAAAAATGAGATCATCTAATTTATCATTTGTCCATAAAATTCCTCAGTTGCCTTCTGCAATTACTTTCCTCATGACATAGTCAATGACCAGTGCAAACAATTGTGGGGCATAACACACCTTTTGCCTTACTCTAGTTGCCACTGAAAACCATTAGCTGATGTCACCCCCTGACTGCACATTAGTCATGGTGAATAGTTCCAATTAAAATTGGCAATATTTAGGTTACCTTTTCTAGCCCCTTTCCTTTCTAGAAATGTTGAAAAAGAGCTACTCAGTCACCTGGGGTGTTGTCAGACATCCTTGCTGCCCATGATTCAAAGATGAGCAACCAGAGTCCCAGGTTACCTATGTGCAGGTTTGTGAGTGTGACTCCCAGTGTTCATCTACACCAGTGGTTCTCAACCAGGGGTCCGGGGCCACCTGGGGGGCCACAAGCAGGTTTCAGGGGGTCCTCCAAGCAGGGCCAGAGTTAGACTTGCTAGAGTCCCCGGCAGAAAGCCCAAGCCCCACCGCATGGAGCTGAAGCCTGGGGCCCTGAGCAGTGTAGCTTCGCGGGGGGCCCTGTGGCATGGGGCCCCAGGCAATTGCCCTGCTTGCTACTCCCTAATGCTTTTACATGCAGAAAACCAGTTGTTGTGGCACAAGTGGGCCGTGGAGTTTTTATAGCATGTTGGGGGGGCCTCAGAAAGAAAAAGGTTGAGAACCCTGATCTACACCACTCGCCCATCGCTGCAGGACTTTCTTAATGATGCATGAATGCCTGTGTGTGAGGGGTTTGTTTTAAGTAAGACCACCATTGCACAAAGGCAATCTCACTCTCTTGCCTGCTGGAGTCGAAGGCCAGTGACATGAAAGGTCACAATGACTGAGAACATCATTAGCTGTAGTGGATAGCTGTTGATATCTTTTGTGCCTTGTCAGGCATTACATATTCTACAATATGTTGTTGCAATACCTTTCCATCTGTTGGTCCAAGAGCTATCCCTCACCTGGTCTGCCAAAGCAGACTTAGTATGCTGGGAATAGGCATTTCCTCTCATGGCTACTCTCTCCCTGGTTTAGCTCACCAGTGTCCCAGGATCTGGCCGCTACTTCATACTAGCAACTACTTGGAGCCACAGGTAAAAGCTAGTTAAGAAGTGAGGACCAATGAAAGAGCACCACTCAAAAAGTGTGATTGTCCTGATTTTCAGAAGTACTACCTCTCCCTCTGGGATGTATAATCAAGTAAGCCACTGATGGTTGCATGTTGTTCAAAAAATACTATAATTCTGTTTACCTTATTCATAAAAGTAGTTAATTTGAAGTCTTTGGGAGTACATGCATTAGTAGGATGAACATAATTTGATCCATAATAAGAGAATCCATTTATTTCTATACCACTCATCAATATAGTATCTAATTTCAGAACCAAATTACACAATGTTTTTTAGAGTAGCAACAAGACTTTTTAAAAGGTGTATAATAAGTTTGCTAGTACCAGAATACTTTGCTCTTTCAAGCATGTTCCTTTGTGTTTTGTGCTGCTGGTTGTATATCTGGAAACATGACTTCAGATCACACGCACAGTTACTGCAAAAATATACTCCATGACATAATATTGCACAGAGATTAGTTCTTCTAAAAAGTATTAACAAGTAATGAGACTGTTTAAGCATCATAATATTCACTGACACATATACCATATGGACAAAAGTGCCTACTGCAGGGGTAGGCAACCTATGGCACTCGTGCCGAAGGTGGCACGCGAGCCGATTTTTAGTAGCACTCACACTGCCCGGGTCCTGGCCACCAGTCTGGGGGGCTCTGCATTTTAATTTAATTTTAAATGAAGTTTCTTAAACATTTTAAAAACCTTATTTACTTTACATACAACAATAGTTTAGTTATATATTATAGACTTATAGAAAGAGATCTTCTAAAAACGTTAAAATGTATTACTGGCATGCGAAACCTTAAATCAGAGTGAATAAATGAAGACTCGGCACACCACGTCTGAAAGGTTGCCGACCCCTGGCCTACTGCTAACCTTTAACGCTTAGGGAAAAATTTGTAAAACTTAATCTCCGATGTAACTCCATGAATTTTATTGGAGTTATACCAGAGATGAATTGACCCAACATGCCTACCTGTTTTTTGCATTCATATTTTACTTAATTCCTCCTGCAGCCTAAGGCAGATTCTATTGAGAAATTCATTTGGTGTTAAACTCATAGCTTTCAACTGTATCTGATAACAAACAATCAATCACTCATTGTAGACCGAAATGTACCTTTGTCACATAAACTTGGTCTGGTGTCACTGCTTATTATTGCTATAAATTAGTGATGATAAAAATTCTGAACTTTGAAAAAGAAGTTACACAAAGTGTGAGGCAGATGCAGTGTGGTTTATAGAAATGCATACAGGTTTGGAAGCCAAGAACACCTAAATTCTAATCCCACCTAAACTTTATACAGTGAATAATCCCATTAAAGTCAAAGGGAGCAAAGGTGTAAGTGTCTACAGGATTGAGAGATTAGTTTCTATTTTTTACTGGGATCCAGCTATTTAAAGCACAACTCTTTAGAAATCTTTAGTTAGAGATTTTGAGGTAAAGTTTCAAAAGGACTGCTTTAGAGACAGCTTTCGCTAACTCTGCCACTAGACAATGACTCAATCAGTGTTGTTATTCTAGTACATGGAAATTTACAGAGGTGCTGATAGTTATTACATGATGCATAAACTATTCATAGCAAATAATTTACCCAATGAATGTAGCCCTTATTTCTTCTTCTCAAATTGTCTTTGAGAAAACTCACCATGCCACAACAAAAAGTGCCATTTTTAGAGGTATCTTAATAGCCTGTAATTTTAATATAAAAATTAATTTATACTCTTCTGTCAGTATATGTGCTCTATCTGTACTCAGAAAGTATGAAAAGTATGTTTCAGCACCAAATTGGGCTGGCATCTTATGACAGGAGTTACAGGAATGTGTATTACAAGTCTCAAAACAATAGTGCCTTGCACCTAACCAGGGAAACTGGTTGTTCTGTTTACGTGAAGTAAAAAGATAATCCCTTCCCCAAATAACTTACATTCTAGGTTCATAATAAGACACACCAGGTGTGAGTGGCAGACAAGGTTTACAGCGAAACAAGCACATTTTGAATGAGAAAGAGAAGTAACAATTTTCTAGTTGTCTACCCATTGTCAGTGGACAGGGTTTTTGCAGATATCACAGCAGAAATGAGTCTTAGGTGGGATTTGAAAGAAGATAGCTTTAGGATGTTTTTGAGGAGTTTCCAGGGGGAGGAGACACCAAGGTATCTGAGGGAGAAGCTGAGAATCTTGGTAGAGCAAAGGTGGCAGTTGACATCACAAAAAATCAGTAGAGCAAGCAGGTAGGGCAAGGCTAAATCTTGAAGGGACTTAAAGACATAAATTGTGCATTTGATTTAGGGGACAAGGGGGAAACTGTATTCATGGGAAGAGCGGACTGATGTGGTCAGAGTTATAAGCCTGGAAAATTTGGCTTTTGCTTTCAATCGATTCCACAAGCATTCAGTTCACTCTCAAATTGGGGAAAAGCGTATATTTTTTTAATTGTTTAAAACAGTTACATATCCAGTTAGGAAAAAGATCTGTGCACCAAAGGCCCTCTTTGAAGAAAAGGTATGTCTGCATAGAGAGATTTATGCTGATTGATTAATCCCAGGAAAATAACTCCGTATAACACAAACCTCTGCCAAAGTGCTTCTATTATTATTTAACTTTCTACCATGCCATAGGTGTTCATTGGCATTTTACAGAAAAATATAAAGGCAAGTCCCAACCCTAAAGAGATTACAATCACCCTGTGGGCCCAATCCAAGAAGGTTTTGAGTGCTTCCTGAAAATTGCATTTAGTTCAGTGACAGTTGAGGATGCTCGTCACTGTGCAGGAACAATCCTTAAATTTGACAGGATGGGATGACAAGGAAAGGATATGGTGAAGACCAGGGTTACAACAGTGGAAGATTATGACATGCTTCATCATATACACATCTTTTTTCCTCTGTTTATATTTCATGTACATGTTTTAATTAGGCCAAGTGCTCACTTTATATTTATTTTTGATTACAAATATTTGCACTGTAAAAAACAAAATAAATAGTATTTTTCAATTCACCTAATAGAAGTACTGTAGTGCAATCTCTTTATCATGAAAGTTGAACTTAAAAATGTAGAATTATGTACAAAAAAACCTGCATTTAAAAAATAAAACAGTGTAAAACTTTAGAGCCTACACGTCCACTAGGTCCTACTTCAGCCAATCGCTCAGACAAACAAGTTTGGTTACAATTTGCAGCAGATAATGCTGCCCGCTTCTTGTTTACAATGTCACCTGAAAGTGAGAACATGCATTCGCATGGCACTGTTGTAGCCAGTGTCACAAGATATTTACGTAAAGAGATTGCACTTGTATGAGGTGAATTGAAAAATATTTTTTTATCATTTTTACAGTGCAAATATTTGTAATCAAAAAGAATAATATAAAGTGAGCACTGTAGACTATATTCTGTATTCTGTGTTGTAATTGATATCAATATATTTGAAAATGTAGAAAAACATCCAAAATATTTAATAAATTTTAGTTGGTATTCTATTGCTTAACAGTGTGATTAATCGCAATTAATTTTTTTGAGTTAATTGACAGCCCTAATTTTAATAATAGTTTGAGGGGGCCTAGTGCATAAAGAAAGGTGGTTGCAGGTCTTCATTATAAAGTCCTAACTTAGCCCCCTTATAGCTTTTGGTTTGGAAAATTAATTTGGCCTAGAAATTGTCAGATCTGCTGTGAAGTAAAGAAAAAGGTTTTTAATTTTCTTCAGACTTTGCAAACTGAGTTATAGAGCAGTAAAATAATACCCTGATTTGAAATGTTGACTTTTGTCTGATGTCTTTTTCACCGTCTAGCTCAAAAGCTACTTGTTACTATTCCCCCTTGAAACATTCCATATAATAAAGTCTCCTTCAAAATGTGAGTGCCAGTGATTTCTGAGATAATATAGGCTGTAATTAGAGTTGGTTTTTGTCATGGACAGTTTGGGGCCCAAACCTTCTCCCACGGATGCCAATAGAAATTGTTTGCCAGTCTTCTGTGGTAGCAGAATCAAGTTGAGATGTGTGTAAGCCTAACCTTGGCCTCTATTGTCTGTTTGCTTTTTAGAAAGAACATAAGCATCCTTCAACAGCTAACAGAGATCTTTCTTTAGCTCACATAATGGAAACCTGTGTTTTTTGGAGTTTAAATTATTGGGCTCCTTGTCCAGACTTACTGGTTTGTCTATTTTATTATGGACAGGTGGTAGCCTCTCCATAATTAAGGTTGCAACTGCCATATTCTATTAGAGAGGATTTGGATGAATTTCCTTGCCTTTAAGTGCTTGAATTTTGTAAATGATCGGATGGAAAAATACATTGCTGTCACTGAGGAATCAGAACTATTTTTTAAAATGAAACTTTTTGGTTTTAGTGTATAGTACTTTGAGGATTGTAATACTAAGTATGTTAATAAAATCAAGATCTTCCATTGTTGTATGCCGTGTTGTTGTAGCCATGTCAATCCCAGGATATTAGCTTGAAAGCATGTCTGTCTCACCAACAGAATTTTGTCCAATAAAAGATATCACCTCACCCACCTTGTCTCTCTAATAAAATCAAGATGCACTTACACAAAAGAATCATTCACAAAAGCTCACCTACCTTCCAGCTAGGAAAACAGACCTTAGAGACAGACCGCTCATAAACAATAGAGATGTTAGGTTCATCATCAGAATAAAACATTTTAAATGAGACTATATAGGAATTATTGCATGAGAAGAAGCCCTTGAGCAAATCAAATTTGACACTATTACTTAAAAATATTTTGTAGAGTTTTTTACAGAATATATCCTAAAATGCTTTATGACATAAAATATAAGATGGTGGATAGCATATGGAATCTGAAACTGTAATATTTATTAAGTATGTGCACTTATGGGATTGTAAAATAGTAATAAATAGTGCTGCAAAGACACTACTTACTTAGTGTAATGTCTTTCACTAGAGGCAAATATGAATGTTCTTCATATTATTTAATTAATAAATGTGTCACTATCACCCCTGTCCTTGCTATCTTGGAGCAGAAGGGCTGGGAAGTAGCTGTTCCCTTCATCGCTTCTGACCTTTTAGATATGGCTGCTTCAAAGTCCTCCTGCCTCAAGGTGGCATGGGCTACCATGCCCATCCTCTTGCAATCTGGAGGCAGGAGGACTTTGAATTAAGGCTGTCTGTGCCCCTAGGCAAACCTCCCCAGGGAGGCCCCCCCATAAGTCTTGCCCCTAGCGCTGTGGCACCACTCCAGATTGGGGTGGTAGTGACAGGAGCCACACACACATGAGCTGTGTGGTGGGGTTCCAACACCATAACCACTCTTTGAGCAGGCTGACCATCACTCCATCTTCAGATGTAGCCTATAGGACTAACCTGCTTGCTTGCATATATATATCTTTTCTTATAGTTTAAGTATTTGGTTTATTGTAATAGGTTTATAGATTTATATTAAAGTAAGTTTGGCTGTAATGCAAGAGACCTACAGGCCATATCCTGTATGTTAAGCTTAGGCAAAGTTAGCATATCTATATTGAGACCTTTTACTCAGAAAGCAAAGTTGACCTTTGTCTTGTTTATGCTATACCCAAATAGATGGAGTACCTACACCTATGTCTATGACCTTTTATTTAGACCAATGGAGAATAGATAGGGGGGTTTCCGATGTTGTGCCCACGGACTTAACAAGTACACCACAAGAGACTGATGTGCGTACGTATCTGTCATCAATATGCACATACATATTGGCCTGTGGGGTGGGTGTGCCCTAGCATTTCTGTGGGTGAGGAATGAAATTTGGGCATAAGAGGAAGGATTTCCAGCATTTGCCCTATAAAAGAGGTGACCCACCTCAATAGAGTACTCCAGCTCTCACTTTACTCCATCTCCATTCTCACTTCGTTCCTTCCTCCACTCTATCTATGATGACTGCTATGATTAGTAGGCTAATAATAATATAATATATGGAGATATACCTATCTCATAGAGCTGGAAGGGACCCCGAAGGGTCATTGAGTCCAGCCCCCTGCCTTCACTAGTAGGACCAATTTTTTGCCCCAGATCCCTAAGTGGCCCCCTCAAGGATTGAACTCACAACCCTGGGTTTAGCAGGCCAATGCGCAAACCACTGAGCTATCCCTTCCCCCCTACTTGTTCTTCTTAAACTTTAGGTTTCAAGGGAACTAGGCTAAGCTTGGTTTCCCTAAGTTTTGTTCTTGGTTTGTTTGATAGGTTTTGATTTTAAGTTTAAGTTAGTCAAGTAAACCCTAAGTTCACTTTAATAGCTCGTAGCATTAGTTTCTTCTAAGCACTGCATCCCTCACTCAAAAATTAAGAAACCTGAACCACAAGGCTGTTCCTGTGACTCTTACCACCAGGTTATCAAGGAAGGGTGTGAGTATATTAACCAAAGCTTTGTTGCATATAATACTATATTATCATATGTATCTTTTGAATAGCAGTAATGCAATTGTAACTTTTAACTCTGGGTATTTTACCATTTACTTACTATTATTGATTTTAATAAGTCTTTAAGACTATATCTGTCTCAGTGTGAGCTTCCTGTCATACCCCCGAGGGTCCTTTGTAAATTCTGTGGAGCCTGATTCGGGACAAGAACTTTTATCTTCTGATCAAACAGATTGGCGAACCTAAGACCCATACTAATTAATATTGATGATGATTGATGATTATTATTAATATTACATCAAATAAAAATTAAATTAATGAATTAAATTCCCATATTATCCAAATTAATATTATCACTACACCCTAAATCAGGCTACACAGACAACCTGAGGTCTATCTCACACAAGGGAGGACTAGCCCCCACCCACCTGATTAGAGGACTTCATGCATAGGGTCCCTTGCCAACACCACACCAACATAGCCATGTTGCGGTGGAAACAAGGCACTCAAACAGATGGAGTCCTCTGCTGGGGTGGTGTCATAATCCCCTACCCCCAAGAGTAGTGGGCTAGCAGCACATTTAAGCCTGGCCTACACACAATTTTTGTGCTAGGATAATTAGGGCAGTTAGGCATATGATTTTTACTGATACAGTTATACCAGCACAACTCCTATTGTGGACACAGTAAGACTGGTATAAAAGTCCTTATAATGGTATAGCTCAGCGGTTCTCAAACTTTAGCAACCCGAGGACCCCCATTTTGTTTTTAAAATTTTCAGGGACCCCCAAGTCCCCCCTGCTCAGCCCTTGCCTTGCCCCCTTCTCTGAGGCCCTGCCCCCGCTCACTCCATCCCCCCTCCCTCCGTCGCGCTCTCTCTCTCACCCTCACTCACTTTCACCTGGCAGCGCGGAGCTGGGGAAAATAGGAAGCCTGCATTAGGCCCGCTGTGCCGCGAGACTTTTAACGTGCAGAAGGTGCTGGGAGGGAGTGGGAGGAGTTGATCAGCGGGGCCTGTGGACCCCCTGGGCACCATCAGGGACCCCAGTTTGAGAAACGTGGGTATAGCATATTCCCCTTCCCTTATGAGAATGTTATACCAGTCTAAACACATTTAAACTTGTATAACTACATACATACCTAGGGAGGCATGTGGTTAACGCTTTAACTATACAAGTATAGTTAAAGCACTACAACATTTGTGTGTAGACAAGGCCTAAGATGAATAGGAGAGTGCACACCTCTGAGAGTTTCAGGCTGCATGTAGACTCAGGCAGACATTCCATTGAAGTCAATGGGACTACTTGTGCTTAAAGCTAGACATGTGCTAAAGTAGCTTGTTATCCTGGCCCCAGTGATCCAATAAGTCTTTTCTGTCTAGATGTACAGTATGCAAACAAATAAACTATTTAAGAAAGAAGAGGATGCAGTTTGATAAGTCAGCAAATGTACTAATTTATACATAAAGGCAAGTTAAACTTTTGTCCTGGCAGTTCAATTAAATTATCATTATGAGACTTTTTTCTTCTGCAAGTACTGCATTAAATGTGAGTTTCTGCACATACACAGTGTATGAGAACAGAATTTGGCTCAGTATATCCTCCACAATTTTCCTTATTAATGTTCATAATGCTCTCTTTATCTGGAATTCTTTATCTGTTTGTTTCTAAATAGTATAATAAAAGGAGAGCATTCTAAATGGTGCATTGAAAGGTTAAATAGCATGAGTCAGTTGGCATCATTCCATCTCTCTAAATTGGCAGCAGTTTCATTTTTTCCTAAAAAAAAATTAAATATATGTATCTGCCTACAACAAAAACAATTCATAATGACAATCAACTCCACCCTCCTCATTCAACTCCAGTGTATAACATTCCACATGCATAGTTGTAGTGAGCAAACCACTCTGACACCTTACCTCTTCATTATTATTTTATTTAACTGTATGTGGGTTTTGCTTTATTTTGCACTGACATTTTTAAAATTATGGCAATACCATATTATGGTTACAAAGGGAGTTTTTCTAAAGTAATGAAATGTAAAAATTAAAGCTCCTATAGCAACATTGCCTTGGAATATATTTCCTGTTTTGATTTTAACTGTGAGGGAGGTATATAATTATTGCTGTGGGAAAAGTTAGTAAAGAGTTACTGGATACCTTTTCTCTCAAAAATAGTTTAAGGGCACACCCAATTAAATTAAGTAAGGAAATGTAAAACAGTATTATTTTTTTTTACACAATATGTAATTAATCTGTGGAGCCCACTGCCACAAGATAGAAGCTCAGAGCTTAACAAGATTGAAAGAAAAGAGTTAGACATGTATATGAATAAAAAGAACATAATTACATCATACAGGATATACAGTTATAAGGGATATAAATCCTTATTCTCCAGGACTTAATAATTAGTATTAATAAGACAAACACTAACAATGAGATTTGGGAAAAATTTCCCTCCTGGATTGGTTATTATGTGATTAACCATTATAAGATTACTTGCACCTTTCTTTGAAACATCTTAACCACCATTTGAGAGAGGATACTGAATTGGATGAACCATTCATTTATTTTCCCATTAGGCACAATTTCTCTTTTAATTATTTTATTCAACCATATTTCTATAGTGTGTATTTGGTTTTGTATCCATAATGCTGAAATACATTAAGACCTGGATTCTGCAACTGATAGCATGCTGATGGACTCCTGTGCCTGTGTGGAGCTCTATTCTGCAGCAGGCCTCCCATAAACTGTTTGGGTCTGACTGGCTGCAGTCAGCAGGATTCTAAACAGGAATCTGTTCTATCTTCATTTCATTTCAGTAAATCAGGACACTTCCTTAACACCACAGTAACAGGAATTTGAGTCCTGTATACAGAGGTGGATTACAGTTTTGTGGGGCTCAGGGCTAGAGCAAGTGGGAGACCCTCCCCACCCCTTCTGCCTGCAGTCCCCCCGTACCCACCCCAGCAAGCCCCTGCGTCCCGACCCACTGCCCCCCAGCAGGAGTGCCGGGCGGAACGGATCAGGGCGTGGGGGCACCACAATTGGCCAGGGCCCCTGGGCACAGGCCCCGTTGGCCCAGTGGCTAATCTGCCACTGCCTACATAATATATCAATTTTCTAACACCAGATCAGAAACTTTTCAGTTGGGGACAGTCTCAGTATGAAGATGTTTCCTGATACCATGGCATATTCTCTAGTGAAATAGTTAAGTGATTTTTACTTATTTGCCAAGGCAGTTGACTCATTACCCCACCTAGAATTAAAGAAGGTGGGAGCGATGCTCTGGGGCTAGGAGTGATTGAGGTGTGTATTAAGAATGACTAAATTGAGAGGTAGGAAACGTATGAGTACTGCGTAGAATGTCTGAGCTGACCTTTACCTTACCTCTACTGTTTTATTTAATTGTAATTAATTTTATTGTTAATAAAGCAAAAGATCAAGAAAGAGTGAGTTATATTGGTTGGACTATGTTGTAGCGCAGGGTGGGACAGGAACCTGCTCAAAGTAATATTGTCTGTTTTAAAGATTAGGAAACTGAAGCACAGAGAGCGTTATGTAGCAAGTGAGTGCTAGGGCTGGGAATAGGAACCTAAATAATATGTGAATCCCCAATCATGAGACCACACTTCCTCTTTCTAGATTTCTATCTTGAGAGTTCTTGAGTTAAACGTACATATTCAAATGGTGTTGTTAACTTTGCATAGAGTAGCACAACAGAGCTTCCAGCATGCTCTCTCAAAGCTATTTTAACCTTTTAAATTATCCTTAAAGTACTGTGTTTTCCTCTTTCATTGCCAATGCCCTGAAGTAGTCCCCTAGACTGAATAAAACATTATTCCAGTATAAACATGATTCATGGGATTTAAAAAAAATAATTCATTGCCACCTCACCATCATCACCACCACCACCACCACCAGCAGCAGTGGCACTAATTAATGCTACAATTTAACCACTCCAGTGTGAGGAAGAGAAGGCCACTATGAAATTACAAAGCTTAATCAGTGGATTAGTTCCATTAAGAGTTTCCTTTTAAAAAGCAGCCAGATACCTTTACTAGAGACTCTTCTAATACTGGATTCTAATATCTTCCCCTACACAAAACACATACACAAGCTCTTCCCAACTCTCAAAATGAACCATAAAAACATGTTTGCAAGTTTAAAAGAGAGAAGTGAAAAAGCCAATAAATAAAATAGATTTCAGAGAGAAAGGAAGATATAGCACCCTCACTGTGAGTGCTACTTAAAGGACAATTGTAGCCAGTTGAGAAGAGTATCCCAAGAAGGCCAGCCAGTTTTGTTTGCTATTTTTGGAGAGATGGAAAAAGTCACATACTGGAACAGTGCTAGTGTATGTCTTTCTGAGCAGCTGCTTCTTTCTGGTTTATTTTGTGGCACCTAATGTTAAGTTACACTTACTTCCATGGAAATATAGTCTTGTGGTTCAGGGAAGGCACTCAGTCAGGATTGCTGGGTTCTATTCACAGCTCTGCTTCCTATTCATGGTGTGACCTTGAACAAGTCAGTTTCTAAAATGAATACAACTTCCTTACCTACTTTGTAGGTATTACAAAGCTTACGGCTTGCTCCTGCTCTCATTGAAGTCAATTGGAGACTTCAATAGGAGCATGAACGGCCATTTAGATAGTTAATATTTATAAAGTGCTTGGAGATTCTTAGGTGACAGATATTATCATTTATTATTTGTATTACTGTAGCACCTAGGGCCACTATTCATGGACCACTGGTTCGACCCCATTCTGCTGTACAAACACAAAGCAAAAAGATGGTTCCTGCCCAAAGGGGCATACAATCTAAGTATAAGACAAGAGACAACAGATGGGGGAGTACAAGTAAATAATGAGACAGTATTGGTCAGCATGCCAGGCAGCATCTCTGCACATAAGCAGCCTAACTGTTGTCAAGCTTTTTGTAGGCATCATGGTAAAGAAGAGCTTTGAGGAGATATTTGGAGGAGTATAATGAGGTAGCTTTGCGGATGTTTACAAAGAGCGCCTACTGAACATGTGGGCAGCAGGGGAGAAAGCATGAAGGTGTTTGAAAATTTAACAAGTGGGCAGTAGAGTCTGGCATCATGAGCCTATCAGCTCAATAGTGAATGAGAGATGATCGGTAGAATGGGAATTGGGTATGAAGGGCCTTGAAAGTGAGACAAAATGGCATTTGTCAAGGCCAGAGGGAAGGATGTTGCAGTAATCCAACCAAGAGATGATGAAAGCTTGGATGGATTTTAGCTGTATGGAAGGATAGGAAAGGCCATATCTTAGTGATGTTATGCAAATGTTATATAAGTGCAATTAATATTATCATATGACCAGCAGGCACCTTAATTCACTTTTAAACATTTGTGTGTTTGTAGGATTAAGGCCTAACTATAAACAGACAAGTAATCCCATTGATTTTAATGGGATTATTCAAACATAAAATTAAGCACATCGTTAGTGTGTATACTCCTCTTGGGGGGCGAGGGGAGAGGGTTAATGCGAACTATAATATATGCTGTCACTGAGACGAGAAAATACTTCTTAGAAGGGTACAATTATTATAAAACACATTATTAGGGGTGAAGATGTTAAATGCTTGAATCAAAAATATCCAGAGGACATCAATGGAATAATAGATAGAGACAAGCAGAGAGTATTAAATACAGATCATTCAAGCATTCTTAGACATCAGCTTTTTCAAATTAATTGTCTTAATATAATTATGTCTTCCGGTGGTATTAAACAAGTTAGCTAACATTGAAAAATAACTTAGGTGACATACTTCATAGTAATTTTTCATACTGTAATTTGTTTCTATTACCCAGTAATTTCTATTAAAACCATTTCTAGTCATGTAGCTAATTTGTAGTTCTAGTTCTGATTACTTAGAACTTTCTTTAATAATAATTAATACAATTTAAATCTTGATCCTGGTGCCATCAAAATGAATAGGAGAATTACCATTGGCTTCAATAGGAGCAGGATTGGACCTTTCCAATGAAGTATTCGTATTTTCTGGGGACTTGCTGAGTAGGATACAGATAAGAGACCCTAAAAATGAACATAACAAAAATACAAGGGCTGTCAAGTGATTAAAAAAATTAATTGTGCGATTAATCGCGCTGTTAAAGAATAATAGAATACCATTTACTTAAATATTTTGAATGTTTTCTACATATTCAAATATATTGATTTCAATTACAACACAGAATACAAAGTGTACAGTGCTCACTTTATATTTATTTTTGATTACAAGTATTTGCACAGTAAAAAAACAAAAGAAATAGTATTTTTCAATTCATCTAATACCAGTACTGTAGTACAATCTCTTCATCATGAAAGTTGAACTTACAAATGTAGAATTATGTACAAAAAAACTGCATTCAAAAATAAAACAATGTAAAATTTTAGAGCCTGCAAGTCCACTCAGTCCTACTTCTTGTTCAGCCAATCGCTCAGACAAACAAGTTTAGTTACATTTGCAGGAGATAATGCTGCCCGCTTCTTGTTTACGTCACCAGAAAGTGTGAACAAGCATTTGCATGGCACTTTTGTAGCCGGCATTGCAAGGTGCCAGATATGCTAAACATTTGTATGCCCCTTCATTCTTCAACCACCATTCCAGGGGACATGCGTCCATTCTGATGACAGGTTCTGCTCGATAACAGTCCAAAGTGGTGCGGACTGACACATGTTCCTTTTCATTATCTGAGTCAGATGCCACCACCAGAAGGTTGATTTTTCTTTTTTGGTGGTTCGGGTTCTGTAGTTTCCGCATCAGAGTGTTGCTCTTTTAAGACTTCTGAAAGCATGCTCCACACTTCGTCCTTCTCAGATTTTGGAAGGGACTCCAGATTCTTAAACCTTATGTTGAGTGCTGTAGCTATCTTTAGAAATATCACATTTGTACCTTCTTTGCTTTTTGTGAAATCTGCAGTGAAAGTGTTCTTAAAATGAACAACATGTGCTGGGTCATCATCCAAGACTGCTATAGCATGAAATATATGGCAGAATGCAGGTAAAACAGAGCAGGGGACATACAATTCTCCCCCAAGGAGTTCAGTCACAAATTTAATTAACGTAATATTTTTTAAAGAGCGTCATCAGCATGGAAGCATGTCCTCTGGAATGGTGTCCGAAGCATGAAGCGGCATACGAATGTTTAGCAATGTCAGCTACAAAAGTGCCATGCAAATACCTGTTCTCACTTTCTGGTGACATTGTAAAGAATAAGAGGGCAGCATTATCTCTTGTAAATGTAAGCATACTTGTTTGTCTTAGCGATTGGCTGAACAAGAAATAGGACTGAGTGGACTTGTAGGCTCAGAAGTTTTACATTGTTTTGTTTTTGAGTGCAGTTATGTAACAAAAAAAATCTACATTTGTAAGTTGCACTTTAATGAAAAAGATTGCACTACAGTACTTGTATGAGGTGAATTGAAAAATACTATTTCTTGCGTTTATCACTGTTACAGGTGGGGGGGAGGGATAGCTCAGTGGTTTGAGCATTGGCCTGCTAAACCCAGGGTTGTGAGTTCAATCCTTGAGGGGGCCACTTAGGAATCTGGGGCAAAATTGGTCCTGCTAGTGAAGGCAGGGGGCTGGACTCAATGACCCTTCAGGGTCCCTTCCAGCTCTATGAGATAGGTATATCTCCATATATTACAGTACAAATATTTGTAATCAAAAATAATATACACTTTGATTTCAATTGCAGCACAGAATACAATATATATGAAAATGTAGAAAAACATCCAAAATAGTTAGTAAATTTCAATTGGTAGTTTATTGCTTAACAGTGCAATTAAAACTGTGATTAATTTTTTTAATCACGATTAATTTTTTTGAGTTAATCGCATGAGTTAACTGCAATTAATCGACAGCTCTAGAAAATACCAGTCATTCCTGTATCACCATAGCACCTACATTAAACATTAGTCTTTAATGTTTTTTTTAAGACTGGGAAGACATGATGAAGGTGGATCTCTAGTGGTATTATATTATATCTCCAGTGGTATTCTTGAGGCTGCTACTGGAAAAGCATGGTTGTTTTCTAGCTTAAGATGTCCTGATGTTACCATCAAGCTCTAGTTTGAAGAAGCACTTGGATACCTACTTGGAAGGACAATCAAATGAATTCAGGTGCTTCAGCTCATTGGCCCCCAGTCCAGTTAAAGCTTATATGTTAACAAATCAATGCTCTTATTCTACAAAGATTTATACATATGCTTAACTCTAGCATGTAAGCAGTCCCATTGAGCTTAAAGGAACTATTTACATGCTTTAAATTAAGGATATGTGTAAGTCTTTGCAAGATTGGGGGCCAAGTCTGTATGAATTATTGGCAGCCAGGGCACATACTACAATTTGTATGCAGTATGTTCACCAAAGGTCTCATGAACAGTGCTTATCAGAGACTTGGTGTGAGGAGGCAAATTTTCTAAGACCTATGAGGTCTTTTAGTACTAGCAGTAGTTGTGTCGTGCACATTAAGATCTGATGGCTAGAAAGATGCACTGAAAAAACGTTCCTTTTCATTTGCAAAGAGTGAAGCTGAATGCAGATTAAGCTGAACAAGTTAAACTTTATTAAACACTGTACACTGTTCTATCCATGTGGATGAGATGCTTCGAGCCTATCTCCCCACGTTCCCTGTTTTCCTGGTGTCCTATCAATAATAGCCCCTTCAGGGAAATCTGCCCTCTTACCCCAGTTCCACTGATCATGATACATCTTCCTTAGTTCATAAACACACTTTTAAATATAAACATTAAACACAAATAATTGATTCCCAGACCCCCTACTCCATGTTCCCTCAGCCAGAGGTTGGTAGCACATAGCCTCAGTCGACCACATTGCAAGTGCCCTATCTGTCTCCACTCTAGCAAATGATATCTCTGTGGAGTCTCCTCCTTCCCTGTGGGCTTGACGTTCAAATAGTGCTGTCTCTCCATTCTGTGATGATCTCTGTAGGCTCTCGCTGGGTGTTGCATCTGCTGGTTTGTAAGTGTAGTGTCTACTGTTCTTTTGGATCATTAGTCCCTCTTGCATAATCACCTCCTATTACCTGGTTGCCACTGTACCCCTCACTATTCCTTTAGTCCATTCCTTCTGGTCTCTCTCTAACAGCTGGATCCTCACAGGAGTGTCTGTCTCCAGGGCCGTTGGGTCCTTGGTTGACCTGTTGTACTCTAGTGCCTACCTCTCTGATTGATTGTTGGCAGTCTCCTCTCCGCAGTGTCACCATTCTTCTGGCCGCAACAGGCCTCCCCCTCATTGGTAGCAAGGCTTTGGTCCTTTGTCTCATCAGTGTCTGTGCTGGACTGTTTTGGCACCCATGTGATGGGGTGTGCCAGTTTGCCAAAACTGCTTACAAGGAGTCTGAACCAGAAGATACAGCCTTGTGTAACAGTCTTAGTTGTTTTCACAGCTGACTCCACCTTACCATTACTCTGTGGGTATGATGGGGAGGAAATGTGTTCGTCAAATTCCCATTTGCAAGCAAATTTCTTGAATTCTTCCAAGGCAAATTGAGGTCTGTTGGTGAATACAGTGTCCAGAGTGCCATCTCTCACAAAGTGGGCCTTCAGTTTGCCAATCACTGATTTGTAGGGCTCTACCAAATTCATGGTCCATTTTGGTCAATTTCACGGTCATAGGATTTTAAAAATTATACATTTCATGATTTCAGAAATTTAAGTCTGAAATTTCACAGTGTTGTAATTGTAGGGGTCCCCAAAAGGAGTTGGGGGGGCCGCAAGGTTATTGTGGGGGGGGTTGCACTATTGCTACCCTTACGTCTGCGCTGCTGCTGGCGATGGCACTGCCTTCAGAGCTGGGTGGCTGGAGAGTGGTGGCTGCTGGCCGGGAGCCCAGCTCTGAAGGCAGTGCCACCACCAGCAGCACTGCAGAAGTAAGGACGGCATGGTATGGTATTACCACCCTTCTGCACTGCTCCCTTCAGAGCTGGGCCCTCGGCCAGCAGCCTCCACTTTCCGGCTGCCCAGCTCTGAAGGCAGCAGCACAGAAGTAAGGGTGGCATGGTATGGTATTGCCACTCTTACTTCTATGCTGCTGCTGGCGGGGCGCTGCCTTCAGAGCTGGGTACCCAGCCAACAGCCGCCACTCTCCAGCCACCCAGCTCTGAAGGCAGCGCAGAAATAAGGGTGGCAATACCATGACCCCCCTAAAATAACCTTTCAAACCCCCGACAACCCTCTTTTGGGTCAGGACCCCCAGTTTGAGAAATGCTGGTCATACACCCCATGAAATCTGTATAATATAGGGTAATAGCACACAAAAGACCAGACTTCATGGGGGAGACCAGATTTCATGGTCCATGATGCGTTTTTCATGGCTGTGAATTTGGTAGGGCCCTACTGATTTGCTTGTTGTTTGAGGCAGGGTATCGACCTCCCAGAAATTTAAATAGTAGTCCACTGTAATCAAGTACTACTTTTTCTTGAAGATAAATAAGTCCACTCCTACCTTTTCCCATGATTGGGTGAGCAGCTCATCTGGCAATAGAGTCTCTTTCTGGTGGTAGTTAACACATGACCAGCAGGAGTCACACCCCTATATCAAGGAGCAGAGTTGTGTATTCATTCCTGGCCACTAAACACAATCTTGAGCACATCTAAGACATCTGTCAATGCCCAAGTGTGAGGCATGTATTTTTTTGCATGACATCCTTACATAATGAGTCGGGGGCAACAGCTTTCTGTCCTTGAAATATGATTCCATCCTGAATGATCAGCTCATCTTTAATTTGAAAATATGGTTCTGCCACTACTGTAACTGGTTTTTGTCTTCTGACCATCCTAGTAATATTGCTGTCTTTTGGATTGCCCTTTCCATTTATATTTGGATTGCCTTTCCATTTCCATTTATTACATTTGGATGCCCTTTCCTTTTATATCCATCAGCTTCACTGTTGAAACTGCAATTAGGCAGTCCTTCCAGTACTTGGATGAATCTTCTTTGGAACATCTCTGGTGCTGGGTTTATGCCCATCAGCATGTGCAGCAGTGACCAAATGGTGTTGCTCAGGTTGTCAGCGTGATGGTCTTTGTCCAGGCTTATGTGCCAAAAACTCATTCCTCACATCACAGACCTTAAAGATTCTGATGACATAATAAATTGTGGGCAGTGGATAGTAGCATCTTTTCAATGCTCAGTTCAGTGGCTTTGGGTCTATTCAGATGTGTAATTTGCCTGATGTCTTCTGTACCACCCCATGCTGCTTACCAAAGCTATACTGGCCTCTAGAGGTGCTATGATACCTCTGCAGACTTTCAAGCTCCTTGCATACTGGATTATGTAGTGCCACTGGAATTTTTCTTCATGGTAAGCATATAGGTTCCACTGTGGGGGTCGATTTTCATTTGCAGCTTTTCCTTCAAGGCACCTGTCACCTTTGAAAATATCCCCACATTCTTTTAAAGTTGTCTTTATTGTCCATGGGACTTCCCCCCTTTTACTACTTGTACTGCAGCTATTAAATTCTGACACTGCACACTGATCAGATCCCTGGCTTGTGTGGCTGTATTCCTCATAAGGGGGTTGTGCTTACCATCCACCACCACAAACTTCAGTTGGTGCCATCTGTTATTTTTTGTGTTAGTTACTATGAGGTCACATTTTCCTATGGGCTGCATTATGCTTTCATTGTACATTGCACCTGCTGTTTGTAATGGGCATGTTAGAGTCCAATTCACCCTGAGGAATCACTTTGCAGAAGGATCCACCTGAAATCACACAGGGCATTTCCCCATTAACGTTGTTGCATACACAGAGGTTGGTATTGTCCCTTATTGCTTTCCTGTCTCAACAGCCTGGACCTGTTATGCTCACAGACTCAAGGAGGGAGTTGTGATGTCATCACAGCTGTCTGATGAGCCATCCCCCTTTTATACAAGCCTGACTGAACCATTTTAGCAGTGTGTGCAAGAGCTGAAGAAGGTCCCAGAAAGGTTCAAAGTGCCACATTCCTTGCAATGCTGTCCTACTGCAGGACACTCTTTACCCCCTCAAACTGTTTCCCACAGTAAATGCCTCTCACTATGGATATAGAACTTTGGTCACTTTTTCTCCACTTGTTCTCCTTTGCTGTTGTGCACTTCTGGGTGTGTTGTGCCTCCTATGGCTTTCATCCTTTCTCTTAAGGTTTCTACTGCACACACATGTCTAAGCATCTATTTAATGTGAGATCACCTTCCTGGATCAGTTGTTCCCACAGGGGCTATCTCCAGTGCTGTCCTGTCCCAAATTAGGGGGTCTGTCAAGTCCTCAAAATTGCATGTAGCAGCCAATGTGTGTAAAGCTGTAACATAGGGGTCTATCCTCTCCCTTTCAGACTGGTCTCTAATGAAAAACCCATGTTCCACAGTTTTCTTCTGGTTTGGGGAGCAATAGGTTCCCAGGGCTCCTAGGACTGCAGTAAGGCTTGAGGCAGCGGTGCGCTTCAGAGNCTTTTTTTTTTTTTTTTTTTTTTTTTTTTCTGCCTGGGGCAGCAAAAACCCTGGAGCCGGCGCTGCATGTAGCAGCCAATGTGTGTAAAGCTGTAACATAGGGGTCTATCCTCTCCCTTTCAGACTGGTCTCTAATGAAAAACCCATGTTCCACAGTTTTCTTCTGGTTTGGGGAGCAATAGGTTCCCAGGGCTCCTAGGACTGCAGTAAGGCTTGAGGCAGCGGTGCGCTTCAGAGTGGTGCAGATCTCTCTGCCTTGTCCCCAGTAAGGTAAAATAATATTTTTACTTTCCTGCTGTTATCGTTCTCCTGCATGGCCAGATCTATGTACAGCTACAGCTCCTCCTTCCACCGGGTCTATCACTGGGCTAGGTTCAAAAATCCAGAGCTCCATGGGGCTTCAGACCAAGTTCCATGGCTCATGCTGCCAGCTGCCGCACTTCAGAGAACTCACAGTGCACATGCTGCCACCATGGCTCATTTGCAAAGAGTGAAGCTAAATGCAGGTCAAGTTGAACAAGTGAAACTTTATTAAACCCTGTGCACTGCTCTGTCCATGTCACTGAGTTGCCTCCAGCCTGACTCCCCACATTCCTGTTCCCTTAGTGTCCCCTAACTGACAGCCCCTCCAATTCCAGTCATTATGATACACCTGAGTAGGTAGCTAAGGCCCAAGACTGTGAGTGTTCTATGTTATGACAATTGCTGTCCTCCACTCTACAGAGAGTAATTGGTGTTAACTGATTGATTTAATTATATATAATTAAATTAACTGGTTAATTAAATTAAGTGATTAATTAAATTTATTCTTTTCCAGAAATTCAGTCAACATTATGATTAGGGGTATGGAATGGCTGCCGTATCAGGAGAGATTAATAAAACTGGGACTTTTCAGCTTGGGAAAGAGACGCCTAAGGGGGGATATGATAGAGGTCTATAAAATCATGATTGGTGTGGAGAAAGTAAATAAGGAAGTGTTATTTACTCCCTCTCATAATACAAAAGCTAGGGGGCAACAAATGAAATTAATAGGCAGCAGGTTTAAAACAAACAAAAGGAAGTATTTTTTCACACAACACACAGTCAACCGTGGAACTCCTTGCCAGAGGATGTTGTGAAGGTTAAGACTAACAGGGTTAAAAAAATAACTAGATAGGTTCATGGAGGATAGGTCCATCAATGGCTATTAGCCAGGATGGGCAGGAAGGGTGTCCCTAGCCTCTTTTTGCCAGAAGCTGAGAATGGGCGACAGGGGATGGATCACTTGATGATGACCTGTTCTGTTCATTCCCTCTGGGGCATCTGGCATTGGCCACCTTCGGAAGACAGGATACTGGGCTAGATGGACCTTTGGTCTGACCCAGTATGGCCGTTCTTATGTTCTAACATGATAAAATCCAGTGGACAAAGATATAAAATTCCTTTTTTGTATCTCAGTCATATCTTAGCAGTTTTCCAAGCACATTCTTTGAGTTTGTGTTGCTCAGGACCTAAAGCTAATATTTTATAGTAGATTCTTTGTGTACTCTAAGCATCTTGTTGCCATGTGATACAAAGATTGTCAGTGTAAATAATGTTGTTGTAATTAACTGAAATAATGTAATCAAGACATTGGTGTACAAAGTGAAATTGGAACAGATTTGGACAGTCTGAAATTAGTGTTTCTTTGAGTCACCTATGGCTAAAGCTATATAAACTATATGAAACTATGCAAAGATATAAAGTTTGGGATTAATCCTTCCATTAGTGCACAAAATATTTATAAAAGTTACTAACTTCAAACAACATTAGAAGTTATGCACATAAGCTTCCCAAGCATTAAGCTGACACATGGCAGTTCTGAATTGTCTGACTTGACCAATTAAGTAGCTAACCTTTTTCACATGGCTTTTTTGTAGCTACCATCTTTATGACTGAACTGTTATTTTTCTAACTTGGATTTTTTCTATTTACATATGAAACATTTTAGGTCAGATTTTTGTTTTATTATGCTTGAGAACACTGGTAAGAATTTAATGACTAAAATAAGTTTATATAAATTTTACCAGAAATATAACTGCCACAAGATTTGAACTCATTAGTTCAAAGTAGCGCTGTCAAGCAATTAAAACAATTAAGCATGAGATTAAAAAAATTAATCATAATTAATCGCAGTTTTAATCGCACTGTTAAACAATAATTGAATACCATTTATTGAAATATTTCTGGAGGTTTTCTGTATTTTCAAATATAGGCTGGGGCTTTGGGATTCAGCCCTGGTTGGGGTTCCAGAGCTCTGGGCTTCGGCCCCTCTCAGGGCTTGGTCAGGGGTGAAAGTAACTTAAAAGTCTTACAGGTACGGGGGCCTGGCTCTGGGCCCCCAGAAGGGGCAGGGACTCGGACAGAAGGGGCAGGTGCTCGGGTGGAAGGTTGCAGCAGCAAAAAGGGCCCGGGTGCCCCGGGCCCTTTTAAATCGCTGGGCCCCGGGGCAGCTGCCCCTTTTGCCCCCCTGCCTTGGGCAAGGAGGATCCTTAAAGCGCTGCCACAGCAGCGCTTTAACATCAACTGTGTTCGGGCCCGTGCCAGCGGCCACTTCTTACCGGTATGCTGTACCGGCCCACTTTCACCTCTGGGCTCTGGACTTCAGCCCTGCTCGGAGCTTGGGGCTCCAGCCCCCCTCTAGCTTGAGGTAATTGTGGCTTTAAATTAGAGTTGATTGGCCCATTGGGGAAGGGGGTGGGTGGGTTGTAGCTCAAGTGCCGCTGAAGCTCGCACTAGTAACACAATGGGGACTCAACTACAGTCTCTTCACCTCAGCTTCATTCCACTCCTGCCCTTTCTCCCCTCTCCTCATTGTCCTGTCCACCTTCCTTCCCATGTAGCTGATCCCTTCCTAAGTCACCCCAACCCCCTGCCCCAGCCCTGAGCCCCCCCCAAATATGGAGCCCCCTCCTGCACCCTAATCCCTGGACCCACCTGAGTCTGCACCCCCAACCCAGAGCCCTGACTCCCTCCTGCACCCCAACCCCCTCCTCTAGCCCAGATCCTCCCCACACCCTGAACCCCTCATTCCCGGCCCTACCCCGCAGCCCTCACTCCTGCACCCCAACCCTCTGCCCCAGCCCTGAGCCCCCTCCCACACCCCAAACCCTTCATTCCCAGCTCCATTGGGGCAGGAACATCAACAATTTTCTTCAACTGGGTCACCAGAAAATTTTTTTTGAAAACCACTGATCTAGCTGACCTCCCATCAACACTTAATTTTTCCCTAGTACGCATTTATTCACGTTCTGCCTTGCTATTATATCCTGTGCACTAATATCCTCCCTTCTCCTCTTTCAAATCCTTCCTTGATTATTTTTTTCTATGAAGCCTCTTGTGCTTTCCCAGGTTGTATATTCCAGGTCCTTGTGCTTGTGTATCAGTGTTCCATGTAATATTTGCAAAGTTAATTAATGAATATGTGATCAATAATCCTATTTCATTAAAATGTAAATAACTTGTTAAAAACCCTTTCAATTATGGGGAGGGTTATTATTGTGCAAATAAAATAGGAGTAAAATGTAGACCATCAGAAAGAATAGTGCCCAAGAAAGATTTTGCGCAAAGTTGAATGTTCTATAACAGCTTTTATGCTGCTCCAGTTCATTCAGGAAAGGCATTGATTAATTTTAATAGACATTTTGTGCTGCCTACTCAAATGGATGCTCTAACAGTAGTGAAAAGGTTAATATATTATGGTCCCTGGTAATAGGAGTGTATAGTACTTAAACAAAAATAAGATGCAGCTAACACTATCATCTAGCTAACAGAGTAATGATGGCTAATTAATTAGAACTTCTGCCTTTTCATGCTGTTGTGTTATCCCTTATGCTGAATTTTAAATAGAAGTCTTTTGGTTTTAAATAATATGTATAAACTGCACTCAGACATTGAACATTTTCTCTCTTCCCTAGAGCCACTGTACTCACCAGCCAAGACCTTCAGCTTGTTAGTAGAGTCCTCTGCCCTTCAAATGACCTTGCAGTAGGTGTGAAACAATCACCACTGCAGACAACATCTGGGTACTTCATGGCTTTAGACAGCAGAACCAACAGGTGAGCTAAAGGAGGGAAGCTTTGTGTCAAAGTTGTTAGGATCTATGCTAAGATTTTCTCATCTAGGAGTCTCAACAGCTCTTGACACTGTTCATACTTATTTTAGTTATATGTATCTGGTCAACAATTCATCCATAAACATTTTTTAAAGTTTGGGGTTTTGTTGGTTTTTTTCCTTGCATGTGATCATTCCTCATTCTTGAGCAGTGAGTTTCCTCAGTCCAGATTGCAGCTTTAGGGTTACCATAAAGTGTGGTGTTAGCAATATCAAATGCTGAAACCAGGTCACATCTTTCTGATTGGCCTAGAGACATGCCAGTCACCAAGATGCTGTCAGGCCATGATGGATCAGAAATCACCAGTATGGTGTCATGGCTCTTTTATGCATATAAGTAAGGGCATAGATATTTTTTCAGATACCACACTGGTGGGCTGTGTATAGTGACTATGGGCTGTGTAATAGCACTAAGGTTTACAGTTATATGTTCTGTAATAATTTGTTGTTGACCTACAACCTTAAGAGTTAACATCTGAAAAGCAGAGAGTTGGGATACTGAAATCAAAATAATATACTAAAAGATTTATTGCTAAAGTTGAACAGGTCACGGGTAATGGATTTTAATTATAGTGCTAATGAGCTCACCCTGTTCACTTAATTAAGCAATAAAACATGACAGGCGATGCATTGTGGGGGGATTATTGCATGCCTTCGGTAAACAGTAAGACAAAGACAAAGGCTTTCAACTATACAAGAAGTGCAATAATCCCCCAGAAATACATTGCCTGTCATGTCTTATTGGTACTTAAGAAAGTAATGGAATTTGTTTTAAGAAGAAAGGAAGATGGGGTTGGGGAAAAACAGAGTCCTGGATTTAGTTGGGATTGCTAAAGCTTATGTGTTTGTTTTTATTGCCCCTCAAATCTACATTTCTGTCCAGAATTCTAAACCTGTTTCCTATTAACGATGGTTGTGTGATGCTTTTTCACCCCAGAATCACTACTTGGCAAACATGAATTAAACTCTACAGTACCCCTTCAAAGCACAGTGACAGAAAAGACATCTTTGGGTGCCCCCAGTAAGGACTCTGAGGCTTCTGGCCCTATGAAGAGGCTCTGTTGGGTCAGACAATAGCCTGGAATTTCAGGAGTTAATGTCCAGCCCGGTTGGAGAGGCCATGCAGAGTCTATTTCCAGCCAGAGGTAAATTAGGTGGATCTCAGCCTATTTAGGCCAGGTCTGTATTACAAACTTTGGTAGACATAGCTATGTTGGTCAAGGGTGTGACGAGGTATAATTCATGATGGACTGTGCCGACAAAAGCTCCTAATGTACTAACTTATATCACTGTGTGAGGATGGAATAAGCTGTGCCAGCAAAAACGCAGTTTTGCCTGTATAAGCTGTGTCCACACTAGGAGTGCTTTGCCAGTATAGTATACCTGTATAGCTATACCGACAAAGCCTTCCAAGTGTAGGCCTGACTTTAGCCTCAATCTCTTCAGAGAAGGGTGTGTTGCTTTCAGGAGATATACAAAGGTTGTGCTGGCCAAAACCAAGACAGAGCTCTGGGGAAAAACGGAAACTGCTTTACTTCTTTCTATATTTTTGAGTATACTACTTTTTACACTGTATGGAAGAAATATAGCTAGTGATTTTTGCCAAACTGGTGTCAGTTTGGGTTTAAACCAAAACCTTGGCAATAAAACTCCAGCCTACAGATGGCTCACCTGAGCCTCTAGTGAATTTCTCTCTTCAGCCCTACTACAAGTCTCATTAGGCCATACTCAATCTTCAGTATTTAAACCACACTACTGTGCCTCAGCTAGGCCCCAATTAATCGGTGTCAAAGGTGGAAGATTTGGTGGCAGCTGCATGAGTTATAAGGGACTGTGCTATGTTTACAGACCATGCCCACTCAGCACAGCCTCTTCCAGGGACTAGTTTCAAGTATATTGACATAGGGGAAATGTAGGTAACCAAGGACAGAACCTGTATGATGTGGGGGAGGTGAACGGGTGGTACAGCTATGCTTCTGCAGGGTGTAGTTGAACTTCTGCTACAATAAACCGAGCCGTAACCAAAGACTCCAGTCTCCGTGTGTTCCTGTGTGTGTCCATTGGTCGTGTCTGAAGACATAGGATATCCCAACAGATATCACAGTCATCTCAGAAGGGACTTTACAATCACCTTCAACCTCTCCCAGAGCTGAGGTCACTTGACACAACTCTGATTAGCCCTCGAGGTATTCTGAACTGCATGGGCCAGTTCACCACAGAAACAGCTTACACTCTGAATGCATAGCTTTTGTCTTTGTGATCAAAGGACCACAGACCAACAGCCTTCTCAGCCACTGCGTAGCAGTCATCATGGGCCTAGTGAGAAACTTGGAACATTTGGTGATATTGGACTTTTGAAAGGAGATTCAGTACAAATGCTGATCTATATAGTGTATACACACCTCCCAGGATTCCTATCCCATTATTCCATAAAATGGAAATTGAGTTGGAGAATAGAAGAGATTGTCATAATTGAGAAAATCTGAGCCAACAGCATGGTGTGCCCCAATGGTACCAATTACAAAGAAAAATGGGAAAATATTAATTTGTGTGTCTCTTAAGAGACTTAATGAAACAGTTGTGAGAGAAAAATAAATCCTCCCAAAACTGGATGACTTCCTCCCCAAAGTGAAAGGAGCTACAGTATTCTCCAAGCTAGATCCCTCAAGCAGATTCTGCCAAATTCCTGTAGCCAAAGTGCTAAACTGACAACATTTATCACGCCCTTTGGGCGTCTGGCCCAAGTATCTAAAGGTCACTAAGGAAGGGACAAGAGACTTTTTTGCAGTGCGTGGACAATTTAGTGAGCCAAATAGACTCATGATTAAAGGCAATTGCATCGTAATTCCAAACAAAATGAAAGGAGAAATCATAAACCTCATCCATGAAGGACATAGCGGATTAACTAAATGCTGCAAATGAGCCAACCAGTCAGTGTGGTGGCCGGGCATCAGTAAAGACATAAAGAATAAAGTATCTGCATGTGGAAATTGCAGAACTAACAGACCAACATAGGATTATCCCCTATTGTACTTTCAGTAGGATTCTATCAGTTCTAAATGTGCCATGTCATTGGTGTGTGTGTGGAATCATCATTTCCCTTGGGAGATTATTTCACAAACTAACAGTTATTTTCCTCATATTCAACATAGTTTTTTCCTGTTATCCCTAATTATGCTCATTATTATTATTATTCTCCCTCTGGGCAACAGGGGATGGATCACTTGAGGATTACCTGTTCCGTTCATTTCCTCTTGGCACCTGGCATTGGCCACTGTCGGAAGACAGGATACTGGGCTAGATGGACCTTTTGGTCTGACCCAGTATGGCTGTTCTTATGTTCTTATTAGAGCTGTTGATTAATCGCAGTAAACTCACGCAATTAACTCAAAAAAATTAACTGCGATTAAAAAAAATGAATCACAATTAATCGCACTGTTAAACAATAGAATACCAATTGAAATTTATTAAATATTTTTGGATATTCTACTTTTTCAAAAATATTGATTTCTATTACAACACAGAATACAAAGTGTACAGTGCTCACTTTATATTATTTTTATTACAAATATTTACACTGTAAAATGGTAAACAAAAGAAATACTATTTTTAATTCACCTCATACAAGTACTGTAGTGCAATCTCTTTATCGTTAAAGTGTAACTTACAAATGTAGATATATATTTTTTTTGGTTACATAACTGCACTCAAAAACAAAACAATGTAAAACGTTAGCGCCTACAAGTCCACTCAGTCCTATTTCTTGTTCAGCCAATTGCTAAGGCCTGGTCTACACTACGATTTTAGGTCGAATTTAGCAGCGTTACCTCGATTTAAGCCTGGACCCGTCCACACGACAAAGCCCTTTTTTTTTTACTTAAACGGCTCTTTAAATCGATTTCTTTACACCACCTCTGACAAGGGGATTATCGCTGAAATCGGCTTTTCCGGGTCGAATTTGGGGTATTGTGGACGCAATTCGATGGTGTTGGCCTCCGGGAGCTATCCCAGAGTGCACCATTGTGACCGCTCTGGACAGCACTCTCAACTCAGATGCACTGGCCAGGTAGACAGGAAAAGCCCCGCGAACTTTTGAATTTCATTTCCTGTTTGCCCAGCATGCACAGGTAACCACGCAGAGCTCATCAGCACAGGTAACCACGATGGAGTCCCAGGATCGCAAAAGAGCTCCAGCATGGACCGAACGGGAAGTATGGGATCTGCTCGCCATATGGGGAGACGAATCCGTGCTAGCGGAACTCCGTTGCAGTAAATGAAATGCCAAAACATTAGAAAAAGTCTCAAAGAGCATGAAGGACAGAGGCCATAACAGGGACGCACAGCAGTGCCACATGAAAATTAAGGAGCTAAGGCAAGCCTACCACAAAACCAGAGAGGCAAACGGAAGGTCCGGGGCAGAGCCGCAGACATGCCGCTTCTACGCTGAGCTGCATGCCATGCTAGGGGGTGCAGCCACCAGTAGCCCAACCCTGTGCTTTGACTCCATCAATGGAGACTCACGCAAGACAGAAGCGGGTTCTGGGGACGAGGAAGATGATGATGAAGAGATTGGTGATAGCTCACAGCAAGGAAGCGGAGAAACCGTTTTCCCCAACAGCCAGGATATGTTTATCACCCTGGACCTGGAGCCAGTAAACCCCGAACCCACCCAAACCCAAAGCGTGCTTGCAGACCCTGAGGGCGGACAAAGGACCTCTGGTGAGTGTACCTTTGTAAATATTACACATGGTTTAAAAAGCAAGCATGTTTAATGATTAATTTGCCCTGGCATTCGCGGCCAGGACAGCTACTGGAAAAGTCTGTTAACATGTATGGGGATGGAGCGGAAATCCTCCAGGGACATCTCCAGAAAGCTCTCCTGGATGTACTCCCAAAGCCTATGCAAAAGGTTTCTGGGGAGGGCTGCCTTATTCCGTCCGCCATGGTAGGACACTTTACCACGCCAGGCCAGTAGCACGTAGTCTGGAATCATTGCATAACAAAGCATGGCAGCGTATGGTCCCGGTGTTTGCTGGCATTCAGACAACATCCATTCCTTATCTCTCTGTGTTATCCTCAGGAGAGTGATATCATTCATGGTCACCTGGTTGAAATAGGGTGCTTTTATTAAGGGGACATTCAGAGTGCCCGTTCCTGCTCGGCTGAACAGAAATGTTCCCCGCTGTTAGCCACGCGGTGGGGGGAGGGGTGAAGTGATCATCCCAGGGAATTGGGTGTGTGTGTGTGGGGGTGTTTAGTTGGGTTTGTGCTGCACGTTAACCCGGAAACCGCATTCCCTCCTTTTAAATTGCCATACCATTTTAAATGGCCAACCCAACGGCTGCTTGGTATGGAAAATGAGGGTGCTGCTGTTTGAAACCATTCCCACATGTTATTAAGGTTAAAGAAGCCAAAAGACTGTGGCTTACCATGGCTGCCTGCAAGCCGAATTCTGTTGCCTGGCCCTGCGTGAGTGATCTCTCACACCAAATCGGCAGACCCTCAATATAAATAGAGGCAAAATACGACCTTGTAACGAAAGCATTTGTGCTATGTAATGTGAACAGCAAGGTTTAACGGGAAAGAGTGATCCTATTGTTCTCTAAAATGTGTCTTTTTAACTACCTATCTCCCTTTTCCCCCACCAGCTGCAAATGTTTCTCCTTCGCAGAGGCTAGTGAAGATTAGAAGGAGGAAGAAGAGAACTCGGGATGAAATGTTCTCGGAGCTCCAGACGGCCTCCCACGCTGACAGGGTTCAGCAGAATGCTTGGAGGCAGACAATGTCTGACTGCAGAAAAGCACAGTTTGAACGCGAGGAGAGGTGGCGGGCTGAATCGCGTGCTGAATCGGAGAGGTTGCGTGCTGAATCGCGGGCTGAATCTGAGAGGTGGCGTCAGATTGAGAACAGAAGGCAGGAGTCCATGCTCCGACTGCTGGAGCATCAAAGTGAGATGCTCCAGCGTATGGTTGAGCTGCAAGAAAGGCAGCAGGAGCACAGACCGCCACTACAGCCCCTGTGTAACCAACAGCCCTCCTCCCCAAGTTCCATGGCGTCCTCACCCAGACGCCCAAGAACGCGGTGGGGGGGCCTCCGGCCACCCAGCCACTCCACCCCAGAGGATTGCTCAAGCAGCAGAAGGCTGGCCTTCAATAAGTTTTGAAGTTTCTAATTTTTAAAGTTTTAAAGTTTTATAGTGCACGGTGTCCTTGTCCTTCCCTCCTCCCCCACCCCACCCAGCGCTTCCCTCCTCCCCCATCCCTCCTGGGCTACCTTGGCAGTTATCCTCCTATTTGTGTGAATTAATAAAGAATGCATGAATTTGAAGTAACAATGACTTTATTGCCTCTGCAAGCGGTGATCGAAGGGGGGAGGGGAGGGTGTCTAGCTTACAGTGAAGTAGAGTGAACCGGGCGGGGGCGGGGGGGAGGTTCATCAAGGAGAAACAAACAGAACTTTCACACCGTAGCCTGGCCAGTCATGAAACTGGTTTTCAAAGCTTCTCTGATGCGCACCGCACCCTGCTGTACTCTTCTAATCGCCCTGGTGTCTGGCTGCGCGTAATTAGCGGCCAGGCGATTTGCCTCAGCCTCCCACCCCGCCATAAACGTCTCCCCCTTACTCTCACAGATATTGTGGAGCGCACAACAAGCAGTAATAACAATGGGAATATTGTTTTCGCTGAGGTCTAACCGAGTCAGTAAACTGCGCCAGCGCGCTTTTAAACGTCCAAATGCACATTCTACCACCATTCTGCACTTGCTCAGCCTGTAGTTGAACAGGTCCTGACTACTGTCCAGGCTGCCTGTGTATGGCTTCATGAGCCATGGCATTAAGGGGTAGGCTGGGTCCCCAAGGATAACTATAGGCATTTCAACATCCCCAACGGTTATTTTCTGGTCTGGGAAGAAAGTCCCTTCCTGCAGCTTTTGAAACAGACCAGATTTCCTGAAGACGCGAGCGTCATGTACCTTTCCCGGCCATCCCAAGTTGATGTTGGTGAAACGTCCCTTGTGATCCACCAGTGCTTGCAGCAGCATTGAAAAGTACCCCTTTCGGTTTATGTACTCGCTGGCTTGGTGCTCCGGTGCCAAGATAGGGATATGGGTTCCGTCTATTGCCCCACCACAGTTAGGGAATCCCATTGCAGCAAAGCCATCCACTATGACCTGCACATTTCCCAGAGTCACTACCCTTGATATCAGCAGGTCTTTGATTGCGTTGGCTACTTGGATCACAGCAGCCCCCACAGTAGATTTGCCCACTCCAAATTGATGTCCGACTGATCGGTAGCTGTCTGGCGTTGCAAGCTTCCACAGGGCTACCGTCACTCACTTCTCAACTGTGAGGGCTGCTCTCATTTTGGTATTCTGGCGCTTCAGGGCAGGGGAAAGCAAGTCACAAAGTTCCATGAAAGTGCCCTTACGCATGCAAAAGTTTCACAGCCACTGGGAATCGTCCCACACCTGCAACACTATGCGGTCCCACCAGTCTGTGCTTGTTTTCCGGGCCCAGAATCGGCGTTCTACGGCATGAACCTGCCCCATTAACACCATGATTTGCACATTGCTGGGGCCCGTACTTTGTGAGAAGTATATGTCCATGTCTATTTCCTCATCACTCTCGTCACCACGCTGCCGTCGCCTCCTCGCCTGGTTTTGCTTTGCCAGGTTCCAGCTCTGCATATACTGCAGGATAATGCGCGTGGTGGTTATAGTGCTCATAATTGCTGCGGTGATCTGAGCGGGCTCCATGATCCCAGTGCTATGGCATCTGAGCTGAAAAAAGGTGCCAAACGATTGTCTGCCATTGCTGTCACGGAGGGAGGGAGGGAGTGGGGGCCTGACAACATGTACCCAGAATCATCCGCGACCCTGTTTTTGCCCCATCAGTCATTGGGATCTCAACCCAGAATTCCAATGGGCGGCGGACACTGCGGGAACTGTAGGATAGCTACCCACAGTGCAACGCTCCGGAAGTCGACGCTAGCCTCAGTACTGTGGACGAAGTCCGCTGACTTAATGCACTTAGAGCATTTTGTGTGGGGACACACACAATTGACTGTATAAAAACGATTTCTATAAAACCGACTTCTATAAATTCGACCTAAAATCGTAGTGTAGACATACCCTAAGACAAACAAGTTTGTTTACATTTATGGGGGAAACTGATGACTGCTTCTTATTTACAATGTCACCTGAAAGTGAGAACGGGCATTCGCATGGCACTTTTGTAGCCGGCGTTGCAAGGTATTTACATGCCAGATATACTAAACATTCATATGCCCCTTCATGCTTCGGCCCGCATTCCAGAGGACATGCTTCTATGCTGATGACACTCATTAAAAAAAAAATGTGTTAATTAAATTTGTGACTGAACTCCTTGGGGGAGAATTGTATGTCTCCAGTTCTGTTTTACCCACATTCTGCCATGTATTTCGTGTCATAGCAGTCTCGGATGATGACCCAGCACATGTTCGTTTTAAGAACACTTTCACAGCAGATTTGACAAAACGCAAAGAAGGTACCAATGTGAGATTTCTAAAAATAGCTACAGCACTCGACCCAAGGTTTAAGAATCTGAAGTGCCTTCCAAAATCTGAGAGGGACAAGGTGTGGAGAATGCTTTCAGATATCTTAAAGGAGCAACACTCCAATGCGGAAACTACAGAACCTGAACCACCAAAAAAGAAAATCAACCTTCTGCTGGTGGCATCAGATGATGAAAAGGAACATGCATCGATCCGCTCTGCTTTGGATTGTTATTGAGCAGAACTCGTCATCAGCATGGACGCATGTTNTTTGTTGCCCTCCGCTGGACTCTTTCCAATTTTTCCACATCCTTCTTGTAGTGTGGGGCCCAAAACTGGACACAGTACTCCAGATGAGGCCTCACCAATGTCAAATAGAGGGGAATGATCACGTCCCTCGATCTGCTGGCAATGCCCCTACTTACACAGCCCAAAATGCCGTTAGCCTTCTTTGCAACAAGGACACACTGTTGACTCATATCCAGCTTCTCGTCCACTGTAACCCTTAGGTCCTTTTCTGCAGAACTGCTTCCTAGCCATTGGGTCCCTAGTCTGTAACAGTGAATGGGATTCTTCTGTCCTAAGTGTAGGACTCTGCACTTGTCCTTGTTGAACCTCATCACGTTTCTTTTGGCCCAATCCTCTAATTTGTCTAGGTCCCTCTGTATCCTATCCCTACCCTCCAGCGTATCTACCCCTCCTCCCAGTTTAGTGTCATCTGCAAACTTGCTGAGAGTGCAGTCCACGCTATCCTCCAGATAATTAATGAAGATATTAAACAAAACCGGCCCCAAGACCGACCCTTGGGGCACTCCGCTTAAAACCGGCTGCCAACTAGACATGGAGCCGTTGATCACTACCCGTTGAGCCTGAGGATCTAGCCAGCTTTCTATCCACCTTATAGTCCATTCATCCAGCCCATACTACTTTAACTTGCTGGCAAGAATACTGTGGGAGACTATCAAAACTGAGATGCCGGCTACAACAGTGCCATGCGGAAGCCTGTTCTCACTTTCAGGTGACATTGTAAACAAGACGTGGCAGCATTATCTCCTGCAAATGTAAACAAACTTGTTTGTCTGAGCAATTGGCTGAAGTAGGACTGAGTGGACTTGTAGGTTTTAAAGTTTTACATGTTTTTATTTTTAAATGCAGTTATATTTTGTACATAATATATTTTGTAAGTTCAACTTTCATTATAAAGAGATTACACTACAGTAACTTGTATTAAGTTTTAATCAAAAATAAATATAAAATGAGCACTGTACACTTTGTATTCTGTGTTCTAATTGAAATGTAGAAAACATCCAAAAATATTTAAACAAATGGTATTCTATTATTGTTTAACAGTGCGATTAATCGTGAATAATTTTGTTAATCGCGATTGTTTTAATCGCTTGACAGCCCTAGTTCTTATGTTTACACCTTTCATAATACTTGTACTGTTCCTATCTTCCACATCACCACCCCCTCACCTCCTTAAGTTACAAGAAATAAACATTTTACATTAATACAGTAAACTAGTCTAAAAATTAACAGAAACAACACCTTTCTACTGAAGAGACTGGGGCTCTGAGGTTGGGAGGAAAGGGAAACGAATCAAGAGTCAGAGATGCAGTGTTGCCCATATGAGATAGGGAAGGATCCAACAAACTGGGAAAGCTTACTTTCTAAAGAGAACTGATAGTGTAGATGCACATTAAAATAAAATAGTGAATAGGAGTGGGAGGTTTTAATTTGTTTTGTTATACCACATGGAAACTACACCAATTAATCAAAGTACTGGACTGGTCACAGTTTTCCTGGATTGGAGAGAGGAAGGGTGTGTGGGGATTGGAGTATGGTACATAATGTCTAGGGTGACCATATGTCCCATTTTGGCCGGGACAGTACCCTTTTTAAGCCCTGTCCCGGACATGCCAACTTTTTTGACAAACGGGCATTTGTCCCGTTTGCTCTTCCTAACTGATCAGTTGGCATGAGCAAATGCCCAGTTTACCAAAAAAGTCGGGTGCACCCCCGAGGGGGGCTCAGAGCATGGAGGAATGTTGGAGGGGGGTGCGACGTGAGGTGCCAGGCAGTAGGGCTCAGGGGGTCAGCCTCAAGTGGCATGGAGCTCGGAGGGGTGGTCAGCCCCAGCCCTGGGTGGCATGGAGCTCGGGCCAGCCCCAGACAGCATGGGGTCCAGGAGGGTCAGCCCCAGCCCTGGGTGGCATGGAGCTCAGGGTCAGCCTCAGCCCCAGGTGGCACAGGGCTTGGGGGGGGGGCACTCAGCCCCAGCCGTGGGCAGCACAAGGCTTGGGGGTCAGCCCCAGCCACAGGCAGCGCCGAGTTCGGGTGCTTAGTAGGGATATAAATATCATTTTAAATGTTAACTGTTTAAACTATTAAAATATTTCATTTAAACGGTTAACCAATTAAAGGGCTAGCTGGCTGGTACGGCTGGGGCCGATACGTCCAGCACGACTGGGGCTGGGGCTGCTCCGGCCGGGCAGCGCGGTTGGGGCCGCTCCGGGTGGCACAGGGCCGCTGGGGTTGGGGGTTAACAGTTAAGACTAATGCTTACCGGTTAACAAGTTAACATTTTACATTCCTAGCGCTCAGCCCCAGCCGTGGGCAGCACGGGGCTCAGGCACTCAGCCCCAGCTCCGGGCGGCAGGTTGGGAGGCAGCTGTGGCGAGCACTGCGCATGGGGGGGGAGGGAGTTGGTGTGTGGTTTGGGGGAGCTCTGGCCCTCCCATTTTTACTTTAGGAAATATGGTCAACCTAATAGTGTCACTTGATGGAAACCCCTCTGGCTGACTGAGATTGAGTGTAGCCTTTACAGCTTCTGAAAGGAGTCTAGCTTCCTTTGCTGGAAGGATGGTGGTTGTGAGGGCTAGAGGTGAAAAGTACAAAAGCAGGACAAAAATGGAAGGCTCCTTAGGCTATGACCCTCCAAACAAATCTGTAAGTGAAACTGCCATGGTACCCATGTTTGTTTGCTGTGTTGTAGCCATGTTGGTAGGTGAAGAAGAGCTCCATGTAGCTTAAGAGCTTCTCTTTCACCAACAGAAGTTGGTCCCATAAAAGATATTACCTCACCCACTTTGTCTCTGTGATAGTTATATCTCTGTATAAAACAGCTTCATTGAGGCATGGAGTGATCAAGTAGATAAAAGAGTTTGTCAGACTCCTGTCTGTTTGTGTCCCCTTTGCAACTAGATGGGGTCTGCAGAATTGCTAGGAGATGGTAGCTTGCATCAGAAAGGAGCATGCATAATTCAGCATAATCAGCTTCTGTGTTAGCATGATGCCCTGCTTGAAAAAAGGGCACAGTACAGTGTTTCTTATGAGCAAAACATCAGCACCCTGCAGTGCGACACTAGTTTAATCCACAGAGGAATCATGTTTTTCTATCCTGCTAGGCAAGTGCATGAAGTTTGCCAAGACAAGCTCCAGGAGCTTGGTCATTGGATACAACTAATTAAAGTTTGATTTACCAAAACTGCTACTTTAAAACTGTTAGGTTCTCAGTCTCATGTCTTCCTATGCTCTGATTTTGCCTTCTGTACTTTACATACTCTATCTGTTTCACTAGACACTAGGGCCTGATTCCTCTTTTTCAGTGGTGTAAATCCAGAGTAATTTCACTGATGTCAGTGGTTTCACATGTGTGAGAAGAGAATCAGGCCCTGCTATTTAATATCATTCCAGTACAATCCCATTGAAGTCAATGGGATTTCATGGTATTATAGAACAGAGAGCTAGTCTTTTCTCACTTATTACTTTGTGGAAACCCACATCTATTTAGACTCAAGATGCAAAGTCCAAAGCATGTCTGGACCCAGCATGTTGGTTATGCTCAACATAGTAATAAATGGCTTCAGATTGCCAAATATTCCATCCTAAGGATACAGTACAGCACTTTATAACACTGATCATTTATATAAGCTTAAAATACAGACCATTAATCGGAAGTATTGAACATTGCCACTTTGTATTGACAATGGTGATTCTGTACTAGAAGGAAAATTAATGACACCATTCAAACTTCTTTATATAGTCACCCATGTCAAAGTCTTAACTCATGACTCCCTAGAGGAGTTGACATTATCTAACTAACAATGTATTGCACATTAAAGTCCTCAGAGCATACGTCAGATGCAGCCTTTGGCCAAGTAAGAGGAGGATGGTGACATCTGTTGACAATCAGTGCTAGAAACTATGGCATCAACAAGATGGTGACCCCAAAGGACTTACTATAGAGTATAGACCTTCATCCTGAGAGATCACTGACTCCACAGAGACAGAGGTATTGACATTATGGTTTTTTATACCACTAAAACATTTTGTAAAAAATTTCTATCAGTATAAATGTTTATATTCCTAGGTAAGGATAGATAGGATTTAATTAAATCACACATTTATCTCGTCCATGCCTACTCTGGTCTAGGATTTAAACAGATCCTATGTGATTATTGTGTAGAACAAGATGATTCCCAAGTCTGGAAGCTGGAGAACTACTGTCTCTGCATTCCCAACAGCTTTAGTAAAGATCCCCTGTATTTACTGCACTCAAATCCTGTCTCTTCTTCATCCTGAAGGAAATTACAGGGGCTGATGGACCAGCAAGTAGCATAAAGGCAGTGTTCCTCAGCAGAAGACTTAGCCTTTTTAAGGATACTCTGAGATTTGTAGGGAAATTCCACAGATATTGGGGCATCCCAATTAAAAAGGCCATATTCTCTATCTGTCTAAGCTAAATTCAAAGCTTTCTTGCCCTCTGTGCCAGCGTCAACATCTACAGTGCCCACGCATGGCTTACCATCTCAGCAATCTCAGGCAGACTACTGATGAGTAAGGCTAAGATTATGTCACAGATAGAGTGATCAGATGTCCCGTTTTTAAAGGGATAGTCCCGTTTCTTATATAGGCGCCTATTACCCTTCATCCCCTGTCCCCTTTTTTCACAGTTGCTATCTGGTAACCCTAGTCACGGAGGTCACAGAATCCATAACTTCCAGAGATCTCCATTACATTTTCCACTTCAGCCACGGGCAACAGGGCTGGAGCTGTTAACCGTCAGGGACCCCACAGCTCTCAGCTGTTGTGGGCAATGGGGGCTCTTGCAGCTCCCAGCCACTGGCCCCAGAGCACTGAGCTGCGGTGGGGGGCCCCACAGCTCCCAGCCATCACAGGCGGCAGCGTGGACCCCGGAGCTTGCAGCCACCGCAGGCAGTGGGAGGGACCCTGGGACTTTGTGAGTGGCAGGACCCTGATCTGTGAGCTGCTGCAGGCACTTGGGGGACCCTGGAGCCACAGCAGCAGTGAGTGCTGGACCCTCCACCCTCCCCATTTTGTCACAGTTATTTTTAGTAAAAGTCAGGGACAGGTCATGGGCTTCAGTGAATTTTTGTTGCTTGCCTGCAACCTGTCTGACTTTTACTAAAAATAACTGACAAAATCTTAACCTTACTGATGAGCAATAGTGCTAATGGAAACATAAAATAGAAGGGTCTTCCACCTTGCTCTCTCAAGTGCTGACCCTCTGGTTTAACCTTCCTACCCAAGTTTCTGACTCCTGATCCTCCTGGCTTCCTCCCTGAGTCTTGTCCCCAGTCTGGGGGATCGTTATTCCAAGTCTACCTCTAGGCCATCTGCCTGGGGTGTGGCCCTCTGTGGAGCCTGCCACAGGAGCCAAACCCTCACCTTGCCGTCGCCCTCTCCTCTCAGGGCCATTCACAGGAAATAGCACTCCTCCCCAACTGAGCTCTCCCAGCCCTTTCTGGAAATCACCTGATTCCTTCCCAGCTGGGTCTAATAATTGACCCAAGACATCTGATCTCCAGCCCATCGGGATCAGCTGTGGGGTGGTAGCTGATCCATCAAAGGCAAGGCTGAGCCCAACTCTCCTTAAAGGCCAGCCAGCAACCCACACATGACATTGCCAACCAAATAAATGTGGACTGTGTTGCTGTAGCTGGGTTGGGCCCAGGATATTAGAGAGACAAGGTGGGTGATGTAATATCTTGTATTGGACTCTGATGGTGAAAGCCAAGAGACAAGCTTTCGAGCTTACACAGAGCTCACTTTAGGTCAGAGCTCAGTGTAGCTCAAAAGCTTGTACCTTTTGCCAACAGAAGTTGGTCCAATAAAAGATATTACTTCAGCCATCTTGTTTCTGTAATAAAATAAGTGTCATGTAATGAGAATGCTATTTATTTTGCAAAGTTTTGTCAAGAGTGCTGCATTAAATATTTTTTAATCCAAAACAAAAACCCATCTTAAATCAATGTACTTTTTTTTAAGCCTGTGTAAGGCCAATAAGAGTCTCCATAAATTCCCCAGTCCTACACTTTTTCAAGGCTTTGCTCATTGGTAAGATTAAGATTTTGTCAGTTATTTTTAATAAAAGTAATTGACAGGTTGCGGGAAATAAACAAAAATTCATGGAAGCCCGCAACCTGTTTGTGACTTTTACTAAAAATAATGGGAGAGGGTTGATGGGGGGGATCACTGAAGCCCGAGTCCCGTTGCAGGTAGGGGGATGAGAGCCCGAGGCACGGGTCTGAAGCTGAAGTGAAAATGTCACGGAGGTCTCTGAAAGTCACAGAATCTGTGACCTCCGTGACAAAATCTTATCCCAACCCTTTGGATATTGTAGCTGTTCGCTGAGACTGTGACTGCACTTTTCATAGAATAAAGAGAAGAATATGATACCAAGATCTGTAAGAGTGTAACATACAAATTCTAGTTACATTTTGCCAAACACTAAAAGGTGAAGGCAATTGTTCCTGCTAAAAAATGCTTTCACAGAAGGAGCCTTTGGGCAACATTTTCTCTGAGGCTTTTCATGCCCTGTTTTATTGCTTTTTACTTCATATGCAAAAACTTGAATACTCAGACCAGATCCTTATCACTACACTGATTTTACCTATTAACATTCTGCATCAATATATCATAAATAAAGAATCGAGTTTACATTTTAGTTTTCACCCATCTACTAAGCCATGTCCTGATTGTGCTGATCTGTTTACTTATGATCATCAGGGCCCAGATTTCTGCTGTGGTTTTTAAGACCCTGCAAACAAGTACTCATGCAAGTAAGTTGTATGGGAATACACGTGTGTAAGTGTTTGCAGGATCAGAGCTTTAGTTTTGAGAATGTGGTTTCTAGACCAGTATGTGATACTTTGCTGACAGTTCCTTATTAGGACGAAAATCCTTCAGGAAATATTCTTGCAGCAATGTGACTCAAAAAAGTCTGAATTGTCAGTCTGGGTAAGGGATTAGATGCTCAGAGTAAAAGAAATTTCAAAGTAAGAATATAGAATACTTGTAACCATCCTGCAATGTGTGAAGGAAGCTCTCAGCAGGCAGAATCTATCTGCCAAGAGAATAAAAGACTAAAAATCTGTCAGGTTTGTGAATTCCAATAAAAACAAAGAGTAAAAAGGTTATGCAGAGTTTAAAAATGAAGTAGAACTTAAGCACTTTAATATACAATGAGTTCTCCTTACACCAGGTGAGGTCCTAGCAACATTAAGTAACTCGTGAAGGGCAGATAAATGATATGGTCACCCCTTCTGCCAGGATTGAGCATGCTTCTTCTTGATGTTTGCTGATTCTCTTAGGGGAATCTAGTTAAATGGTCAGCAATAATGAGATCTTGACTTTCCTGGGGTTCCTGTTGATAATGCTCTCTTCATGGAGGTGGCCAGCAGAGGCTCAGATGTCCGAATCTCTGCTAAGTGTGTGTGTCCCTCATCACCTTGTACTAGATATACTGCATATATGAAAAAAGCAACAGAGAGTCCTGTGGCACCTTTAAGACTAACAGATGTATTGGAGCATAAGCTTTTGTGGGTGAATACCCACTTCGTCAGACGCATATATGAAGTGAGACAACATGGCTATACAATAAGCTAGAAGGCCAAAACCATAACATTGCATTAGAAGAACTGCTAGGGGTTGTTATAAAACAATAACTACATCAACTTCAAGCACCCATTGCGTCAGAGGGACTATCAAGGAGAAGTCCTTTGGGTAGATCTACCCCAGCTCCTGGAAATCTGATGTCTGACAACCACTGCCTGAAGAAGCCAAGACCATTTTGCTCAATCTGACATGGGATGGTATGCCGCAGATCAGCAGACTGTTGCCAAACCAACCCCAAAGACAGTCCCACAGTGAGGTCTGAAGCAAGTTGGGAAGACCAATTAGCTGAGATTGGGCTTGTGAGGACAGGGACAGATGAAGACTGTCTATCCCTACAAACTAATCCAAATCAGTGGGTTGTCTTTGGCCCTTTACCAAGGAGGGCTCCTCAGATGTACTCCTTGATTGATGACCGGCGCTGGCAAGTGGTCAGACGCAACAGCTGCATTTGAAACTGACAGTACTTGGACCAGCTAGGCACTTACTGCTCTTCAAAACCAGGTCAGCCAATGTTTTTGAACCCATGCTGAGGAGGGTTTTGATTAAGTATTCCATGAGGGACCACTCTGTCCCTCTCTTCTATGGTTTCACTCCAGTCTGTCATCAGGTCGTTGCCTGAAAGAAGCCAAGACCTGTTTATTTGTTCTGCATGTTAAGGTAGGCCTCACATTAGCATATCATTCTTCAGAGTAGCATCAAAGATGTGCCCCACAGTGAGGCTCAAAATGCACCTTTTTCTTGTGTAACTCTATTCTCTCATTTAATAAAGTTATCTTCTCCCTCCCGCCCTCATTTCACTTCTTTATGCCTACATATTTTCTCATATAAATCTGTAAACCTGTCTTATTATTTTTAGCGTTCCATTTCTGGAAATATGCTAATTACAAAAATTCATTGCTGGTCACTGGATTGACGATATGGTTGGATGAACCACTGGGGTGACCAGACCCCATATAGACAGAAAAAGTAACCCCTCTTGGTTTGATATATAATATCACAATGAACAGGTCAACCTTAGATCAAATGGCCCCTCAGGTGAAGTGTGTCTCCATTTGTTAAACTTTTGAATACCTTATTTTATTGCATATGCAGCCCATTTCATGACTTTGATGCATGATTTATCCCTGTCATATAAGACGATAAATTTGCACGCTAGGATCTGTAAATCTGTATTTATTCATGCCATATATAAGCAAATTAAAATGCATTTCCTCTAAGTTTATAGAAACTTTTTAATGTTAAGAATAACTGAAATATACTAACATGAAGAAATGGAACTGTGCACCAACATTGCCTAGACCAGTATTAAATAGTGTTACAGTAGGTAACAGCCTTAGAATGTTAACCCTCGTCCTTTAGTTCAAAAGGTCGCTTTTCTCACCTTTGCCCTCGCAAACTGAAGCACAGAATCCGAGAGATCCAAAGACTGGCCAATGGCCTTTTCAGGCAATAAAACAGCAAACCATGTCAGTCTCTCATCGGCCATCATCGATCAAAGATATATTTTAATGAGCCTCAATTTTGAAAAGCTGAGCTCACCACTCAAGACTGTGATTGGCGGCGTGAACAGAATCCTCAAAGCTATCCAGACATTAGGAAAAGTGTCCTTCAGCTCTGCATCATGAATGAATTGGAGAACTTGGAGTGGAGAGTGCTTCCTGTGTTGCAAAATGTGACGGATGTTGTCCAATTCAACATAGAGGTCTTTATCAATGATGTCCAAACATTTTCCATGTGGCAGCATCCAGTGAAGGGGTCCATACAATTGTTCAAGAGTGTTTTCCTGTCAGCCGGCAGCTTACTAAGGTCATACAAAAAGGCCCAGGTCTTTTCGTGGTGCTTAATTTGTCCAAACCTTTCATCGATGGACACTCAAGCAGTGTCAACAAGTGAGCAAAAAACTCCCTCTTGAATTTTTCTTCCGAGCTTCCCATCACCTCATCTCTGTCCTTGTAACCAAATTGTTTCTTTTTCTGATGAATACAAGTTTCCTTGAAGACAGGCTCAACTCCTAAGTTTTCTGCCATTTCTTTGGCAGCAGTGATGGCATCTTCAAATCCATTGTCTCTCTAGGTCACAACAAAAATCAATGCAGCTTCTCATCAAAGTAGTAGTGGTCGCGATGTCCATCCACTTAGTTTGTCATGCCTTGCTTACAGAGTTTACTTTGAACAGGATATCGTTCCATATTTTTTCTCACCAAACCACAATTGAGACCAGAAGTTTGAAGTCAGTGATCTGGTTTGCCAGGCTTTGCGCCTCATGTCGGATTCCAGCCTCGGCTTTACTCAACTGCGCCAATTCCATCAGGGAGTTGTAAACCTCAGTCACTTGGTACCTCACTGGCCTTATGTTGTCAATGCAGCTCTCCCAGCAAGTGTCACTTAGTGGCTTCATGGTCAGATTTGTAACATTGTCTGATAGTTGATGCTGGAAACAGGATGTATATGCTTTGCAGTACTCTGAAGACAGATACTGAATCTAAAAAAGATAACGTTGCATCTGACACAACCAGCTTGAGGGAATGACAACCATAAGGCATGAAGAAAGCTCTTGGATTCAGCACAAGTATCCTTGCCTGGACACCACTGTTTCTTCCCTTCATGTTTGCACTGTTGTCGTAGCATGAAGCGGCAGTCCTGAAGCTTTATTTTATTCTCATTCAAAGCGTTCATAAACAGTTCTGTTAGGCCTTTTCCAGTAGAGTCGTCCACAGACCGGAAACAGATAAAGTGTTCCTTTACTTGGATACAGCCATCCTCATCATTGACAAATCTTACTCTAAATGACATCTTTTCACTGCAACTAATGTTGGGAGTGCAGTCCATTATTACAGTGTAATACTTCGCTTTGCCAAGCTGCATCTATATGTTATCAAGCACCTTCCTTGCCATAAGGTCAATCAATTCATTTTGAATTGTTTTGCTGCAGTAATGGTCCATAGCTTCTTTATGAACTACTCGATGTAGGTGCTCACACATGACATCGTCGTATTTCCCAAGGAGCTCTACCAAACCAAGAAAATTACCATTTCGTTCAGTGAACAACTTATCTGATGAGCCCTGGAAACCCAAATTATTCTTTGCAAAGAAGAGGGTAATTAAGATCAGAGGCTTAAGCACATTCTGCCAATGCAGGGTTTCTACATTAATAATGCACTGGTTTTCTGCATCTATGCATTTATTAGGCATGGTCAGAGGCCATCTAACTTCACACAAAACAGCTGGCAGGAGAAGGGTCTCCCTTCTAATATTTAGCCCAGTGGATAGGGTACTCATGTGGAATATGGGAGACCACTGGTTCAAGTCTCCTGAGTAGGCAGAGGGGATCACACAGGAAACACTTACAGAGATCTCCATAAACCATGTGAAAGTAGAATGAATTATATTGTAAAAATAGAATGGATTAAAGAAATGCTGTATGTTCCTTTAAGCAGGAATGAGAAATGTTGAAATATAGTTGTCAGGAAGAGAAACATTAAGATATAGAACAATGAGTCGCACCTAAGCTAATGGTGGGACATTAGCAGAAGATTGCTAAGAGTTAATAAGGAAATAAGATGTGTGTCTGGCCCCAGGAAAACTTATCAGCTTTGCTTCCTTTGTTTTCTTGTTAAGTTCACCCCCCCTTTTTATCTGTATAAATAAGACAGTCTGAGTCTTATATGGTACTCACATTATCTGAATGTATCAGCACAGCGCTGCGCTAATAAAACAGAGTGGTCTATAACTAAAAACTGTGAGTCTTGATTCTAACTTTGACAACCAAATATGGAGCTTTTCACCAAAATGGGGGAAAGGCACTAGAAAGAGCTAGCATTAGATAAACAGTTAAATGTACAAGAAATAGTGCAATGTACATTACAAGATTATATACAGATATTACATATCTTGCCATCTTGGGGCCATAAAATATTCACTGACACAAGAATCTTGAAAGACAGTACCTTTAAGCATATTCATTAATACTTTTGTACAATAAGTTATTTCTGGGCAAGTAATATGAACATAGTAAGAAAGATACCGTCTTATCCTGGAGTGGCATTTTTGCCCCCGAAAGTGATTCTGGGTATAAACCACCTGTATTTGTGATAAAAAATAGTAAGTATGCTATTCTTTTCTGGAAAGGACAGTATTCTATAGCAAAAACCTGGAAGCACCTTTGCTGCAGCTGAAATGACTTGATGAAAAAAGTTTCATTCAGCACCTTCCATTCTGTCTGGACTCCATTTCTGGGTTTCACATCAAAATAACTAATTTCTCTCAAAATCGTTTGCATTTCTGCTTGGTAAGTCATGCCAGTTCCTATTGTTTTTAGCTGATCTCTGTTACTTTTAAGGGACACTATCAGGCTGAAATCTAGTCAGTTTAACAAAATGAATTAAAAGTATTTTCAGGTACTGCACAGGTCACTCAACTCCCCTGCTAATTGTTGTATGTTAGAATCACATTTTCTTAAAATATTTTTCTCTCCTTACTTGCTCTGTGTGAAAGATCTACACAAACAAAAGTAGGAACTGACTGACAATACATAGGAAAGTGAAACTGACAACCCAAAAAGTTGTCAAAAGCACAAAGTAAAACTGAAACGAGATTTTTCTTTTTGCTCTAATTGTGTTTAATTATAGTAATCTTAGATGTTAGACAACAGTTGACAAGATGTTTTCAGACAGAAGTATGATTAAAACAACCTCACTATATTTAGTTTGTTTTTTAGTTGTCAAGCATTCATTGTTAAATTGCTAAATTAACCTCAAGTGCATTAAGTGAAAAAATGCAACCGTACTTCACTTCATTAAATATCTCCACTATGATTCTTCTAATCACTGTTTCGAGTGTATATTGCTGCAGCACACCTTGAAAAATCACAATAGCAGGTGATGCTAATACATGGCAACGTGTACCCACATATATGAGACTAGAATCAAGCCTATACATTTATTCATATTATAGTGCCAACAGACTTGAAATTCAACCATTGAAAAGCTTCTACTTGCGTTTCAGCCAATCTTACTGGCTTGAAGTTCTGGTGGTGTCGAGAGAACTTCAGATTACAATATCTTTTCAAATTCTATAAATCATCTATTTGAGTTACGTGTAAGCAAAAAGTATCTTTCATGTACTTAATGTGGGAAGAGTGTCTCATTTTTTCATAAGTCAAAAGTGGAGGAGCAGATTTTGATCAAATTTTAAAAAGTTCTCTCTAAGCTAAGAACAAGCAGGAAAAAATTTCAGGCCAGAATGTGAAATTTTCAGAATGTCACTCAGGGACAGTAATTAAAGTCCTGGCATAATTTTAAATACATAAGGAGCTACCAGAGCAGTTGCTATGAGAAGAATAAACTTGAATTATAAATTATTAGAAGTTGGCACTGTATATATGTTGTGGGGCTGATTTTAAAATCAGAGGAGAAAAATAAAATATTTAACTTGACCCTTAAATAGGCAACCAATTGTACGAGTAATAATTAAATAGCTGCAGAATTTATTTTTGCCACCAAGAGGCACTGCTGTATAACTTCATTGTGACATCACCATTCAGTTTAGCGAGATAGAATAGCAACAAAGCAGATGTATATAGTTTTTGTGCTGGTAAATGTATGGGTTATCATCTTTAGTGGATCTCATTGATTTAGAGCCAAACTATTTTAAAACAAAGAAAATATCAGTTTCAAATAAAACCTCAAAATATATTGTATAAAGTGGTGCTGCATTGTCTTTGTGAGATGTTCTACATAGCCATCAGAGCAGTTACAGGTTACATAATAGATTAGTATTCCAAGAAATTATTTTAAAAATATATGTGACAGGGTTGCCACCCCAGAGCACAAACCCTCATGGCTTTGCAGGCACACCACCATCAGTCCCTCTTGCTTCTCACAAGTAACTTGTTCACAGCCGAAAATACTTAAAGTAATATTCCCCTTCCAAGGGTCCAATTTATTAGATCTGTATAAATATAGTTCTTTGAGTGGTGGCAGAGATGTATTCCACTCGGGTGTATGAATACCCAGCACACCTAAGCCTGAGAACTTTGCTTAGCAGTACCCGCAGTCTCACAGCCTCTGGCCCTTGTAGCCCTTCTCATAGCTATATAAGGGCAGCACGGCACCAACCCTTACCCCTCCCGCACTTCCTTCCCACCACTTGTGGCTTGAGTGGGAGCGTTCAGTGTGGTCTTAACCTCATGTTCATTATCACAGCGTTTCTGAGGTTTATTCTATAAATAATTTAGTAATACTGTAGAGGGGCTCGTCTGAGGCTCGTCCCTCAATGGGGCTGTGGGGTATCCCACCGCCTCGCTATTGTTCACTATGGGCCCAACCCTGGGTCGGGGTGGGCCAGTAAACCCACAGTCAGGGGCTCAGTCCCTTAGGGAGGGGCTGAGCAAGTAGTTCACGGTCAGCCCAGGCCCTAGTTCAGTGCAGGGCAGCAAACAACAGTCTGGAGCTCAGGCCCTTAGGCAGGGGCTGAGCCAATAGTTCAATCTAAGCCCAGGCCCTCGGTCAGGGCGGGGAGGCACAAACAGTCAGGAGCTCAGGCTTCTGAGCGTCTGGTGCGAGGGGGAGACTGCCACCCGTGAGTGGGGTGGCAGGGGGGATGCAGGCCCACCCACTCCACTGCGTCCCAGCCCGGGGCCCTAACAGCAGCAGAAGACTCGCTGCTGTCAGTGGGGATCCTGACCGCAACACACTGACATTGGTTCTGGCCCTGCTGCGGCCAGGCCAGGGTCGGCTGCCCCCAGGCTACTTCCGGACTCCCCCTCGTACGGTACCTGGATTAGGGCGGTGTCCTTTGAGGTTTCCAGGACCATCGGTTCCTCCGGGTAGCTGGCGAGAGGATGGCTCGGCTGCTCCTCAGGATAGTTGGCAAGAGGCAGGCTCGGCTGATCCTTGGGGTAGCTGGCGAGGGGCAGGCCCGGCTGCTCCTCGGGGTAGCTGGCGAGGGGCAGGCTCGACTGGCCCAGCCAGTCCTCGGGTCGGCCACGGCCTGCCAGCGTTCTTCAACCCGGAGCTAGGCCACAGGCATCTGGCCACTAGTGTCATACCCTTACACACAGTGGCTTTTTTGGAATTCCTGGGAGGCTCCTCAGTTGGCAAGGTCCCTATCATCCACTCCAGGGATAGATCATCTGTTCCTCTGGTAGTCTCTCTGCCTGAGCCACCTGTGCTACAGACAGAGACTGGGAGGGCGGGGCGGGGGGGAGAGGGTCCTTCTGACCTGGAAAAACCTGAACCCTTGATGTGGTCAGATGTGTTACTACAAGAGATTCCGGTGGTTCCACTTCCCTCTTCTTCCTCTTCACCAGACAATGCTGCAGTGCCTGAGTCTTCATCTTCAATACCAGATGATTTTAAATAATATTAAGACCTCCTGAGACAAATTGCATCATTGTTGGGTATTCAAGCTGAATTTGTTCAGGAGAACACCCCTAAATGAGTGGATATTCTCAATCCTCAGCTCCCTGGAGAGTCACTCTCCTTATAAATGAAGCAATATTGGAGCCTGCTAAATATCTGTGGAATACCCCAGTGATTATATTGCCCCATGTCTAAGCATACTGACAAGAGATATTATGTCCCCATGCATGGTTTTGAGTGTTTTTGCTCACATCCACTGCCTAATGCCCTGGTTGTGGCAGCAGAAAATGAGAGAGTGCAGCTGAGGAGGTATAAATCTAAATCTAAATCTACATATAACGGCGTTGCACCCACCTCTCGCAAGCGCCCCTTCTGGTTGGGTGTGTCTGTGGTCTTTAATCAGTCCTGGCCCTGGTATCGGGCCATTCCTCCAGGGGTTCCTCCCTGGAGACACTGTCTTACTGCAGCCCTCCATGGGCTCAGTCCTTACTCAGTCCCAGCAGCCAGCCAGGTGCTCTCTCTTGCTCCCCCGGTCCCTGCCAGCACTGAGCTCTGTGGTTCTACTGCTCCTTCGACCAGCCAGGAACAAAGTTCTCACTCCTCCAGCTCCAGGCAGCAACTGACTGCGCTGGCCCTGCAGCTCCTTTTATGTGAGCCTTCTGGGCCCTGATTGGCTGCTCCCTGCAGCCTCCCTTATTGGCTGCTTCCCCAAAGCCTTCCTCATTGGCTGCTTGGAGGACTTCTCTTCTGCTCCTCTCTGGGATGGGGTGTGATAGGACACTGAAGCCTCCGACAGGGGACCTCTGGGCCTAGTTCACCCCATCACACTAACCTAAGGGCAAAAAGTCTAAAATATTAGATTTGATGGGGAGGAAACTTGATTCAACCTCCTCACTATAAATGCACATTGCCAACCTGCGAACATTATTAGCTAAATATGACTTTGTAAATTCGGACAAGTTTACAAATAAATTACCAGAATCCTCCAGAGAGGTACATGGCTCTTCCCTTTGGCCCATCATCAGCCCCACATGTCTTTATTAAATGTATGACAGTGGTAGCACCCTATCTCAGAAGGTGGGGAATTCATGTATTCTTGTTCCTAGATGACTGACTACTCAGACATAGATCCAAGGAACATGTCCTCAGTCATGTCCAGTTTACACTCTGGGTCTCTTGGGCAATACTTCCTGCAGTGCCTACTCTCCACAGTGCACCCTGGCTGTACCTTGACATGGCCTCCTAGTGGCACTGTAGGACTATCAGCTGCCCCAGGCTCTGCACACCTGGGTTCTAGTCCCTGGGTCCTTACTGACTGAGGCTGGCTTTGAACCAAGCAAAATTGACTTGAATCCCACTAAATCAAATTCATTGGGACCATATTAGACTTTATAATTTTGGGTTTCTTTTCTCCCATATGAGTGATTCCAGACAGTTTGGTGCCTTTGTTTAGCTTTCTAGTTGCATCCTTCAATCACCGTCCATGTATACTTGAAGTTACTGGGCTATATGGCTTCATGCACTTATGTGGTTCAGCATGCGAGGCTATAACTTCATCCTCTTTAGTCATGGTTGAAGTTGGTCTGTTGCCCAAGTTGCCAGTCATTGGACAAGCTTGCCCAAGTGCCATAAGAACATAAGAATGGCCATACTGGGTCAGACCAAAGGTCCATCTACCCCAGTATCCTGTCTTCCAACAGTGGCCAATTCTAGGTGCCTCCAGAATTACTGGACTTGCTACCACTTGCTATGGTGGAGAGAACAGATCAATGTGTGCCAGGAAGTCCCCTATGTCTGTCCTCCACCAACTAGAATGGTAGTCACAGATTCCTCCACAATAGGTTGGGGAGTGTATATAGGGATGCTAAAGATTCAGGGTTTATGGTTGGAGTAGGAAGTATCCTGTCATATCAACGTACTGGCACTTTGGGCCATTTGCAATGTGTGTCAGCCTTCCGGGATCAGTTCAGGGGAGCAGTGGTTCACATACTCACTGACAATACCACTACAGTGTATGATATGAACAAGCAGGAAGGAGCCAGCTCCAACCAGCTTTGCCAGGAGACAAAGTTTTGGCACTTCTGCATTGAGGAAGACATGCCCACAGTGGCATACTTACTGGCTCTCAAAACCAGTTGGCCAACTGTCTCCTCAGAACTTTCTCAAACAATTATGAAAGATCTGTAAAGAGCAGTTTGGTGAAGTCCATTTTCAGGGAATGGGGCATCTAGTGAGTTGACTTATTTGCAACAAAGGGCAACAGGAAAGGTCATAAGTTTTGTTCCTGAGTGGGACTCAGCCGAGCATCCCTAACCAATGCCTTCCATCTGAACTGGGGATCAGACCTAATGTATACCTTTCCTCCATCTCTCTCATCACTCAGGTTATCCTCAAACTGAAGTTGGACCCTGCCAAACTGATACATATTGCACCAGCCTGGCTGAGACAACACTGGCTCTCTGACCTTCTCAGTCTGTCTCCTCTCCTTCCCAACTTGCTGACTCAGCACCCTAGCCAGGTTGTTCATCCAGCGTTGAACAGCCTACACCTCATGGCATGGATGGTACATGGCTAGATGAGGAGGAAGGGCAATGGTTGGAAGCAGCTTAGAAGATCCTGCTTAATCATAGAAAGCCATCTATTAGGTCTGCTAGAAAACCATCTATGAGGTCCTAAGTGGAGATGGTTTTTTCTTTGGTCGACATTGAAGGGAATTCAACTCATTTTGGCTTGTATTCAGGACATTTTGGATGACCTGCTACATTTGAAGTCTTCTGGTCTAACTATTGGGGGTTCACTTGGTAGTGGTCTCAGCACTCCATTCTCCCATCCAAGGAAAGTTGATTTTCTCAAACACCATGGTAGTGAGATTTCTGAAGGGCATTGTCCACTTGTTTTCTCCTGTAGTGGAAATGGTTCCATTGTGGGACCTTAACACTGTGCTAGCCACCCTCGTGGGTCCTCTGTTTGAGCCAATAGCAATCTGTCTCTCCACTCCCAGAAGACAGCCTCTTATGGCTATAATGTCTGCAAGAAGAGTCCGCAAGTTACAAGCCTTAATGGCAGAACCTCCATATACTCAGTTCCTCAAAGACAAAGTGTGCTGAAAACCACATCCAAAGTTTTTGTTTAAGGTGGTTTTGTAGTTTTGATTTAAGCAAGTTATTTACTTGCTTTTATACTTCCCTAAACCACATTAAAAATCCAGATGAGCAGCATCTCCATACATTATATGTGAGGCAGTGCTTGCGTTCTGTCTGGAAAGGGCTAAACCATTTCATTCATCACTTCGGCTTTTTGTCTTCTATGTGGATTGGATGAAAGGTTATCTGGTTTCCACACAGGCGATTTCCAGATGGATAACTTCCTGAATTACCATGGCTTATGGAGTTGCTCAAGCTATATTCCCACAGTCGTTATGGGCTCATTACATGAGAATCAAAGCAACATCCATCACATTTCTCAGTGATGTTTCAATATTGGACATTTATAGGGCTGCTACCTGGTCTTTCATACATACTTTTGCCAAACATTATGTGATTATCGCAGCATCTAGGTTGGATGCCAACTGTGGGAAGGCACTTCTGCAGTCATTGTTTAAGTAGACTCCAAGCCTCACCTCCTATGAATACTGCTTGTGAGTCACCTGAGCGAAATACATTTCTGCACCACTCAAAGAAGAAAAGGCGGTTACCTGTATTGTAACTGTTGTTCTTCAAGATGTGGGTGCAGACATGTATTCCACAACCCACTCTCTGTCCCCTCTGCATCTGAGGCTCTAGACTTGGATTCTGGTGCAAAGACATGAGGAGGGACCAGGATGGTGCCATCTCTATATAGCCATGGGAGGGAATACGAGGGCCAGAGGGCAGAAGTGCCACCCCAAAAGGTACTCTTAAGCAGAGTTCTCCGACTTGGTGCACTGGGCACATGCCTGAGTGGAATACGTGTCTGCACCCACATCTCAAAGAACAACGGTTACGATACAGGTAAGTAACTGTCTTTTTCTTTTGGCCCCTCAGGTCCAAACCCTTCCCCCAGCTAAGGGATTCCACAACCTTTCTTTCTGGGGCCATGCAGTGGTTTATAACAGCCCTGCTTCATAGAGCCTTGTCTGTCCTTCAAAGTCAGCTAACAGCTGGGTTTTTAGACTTTTTCCTGATCACCACCTGGTCTTCATTCATCAATATGTCTGCTGCTCCTTTAACATGTCTTCCTTAAACTGGCCATGTCCTTGGAAAAGGGTTGGCTGGCTCCAACCCTCCTTATTCTTTAAAGGCCAAGGCCACGCCGTTAAGATATGCAAGATGATTAACAGTAAATTCTAGTAATTGAGTTTGTTTTGATTAATACACTTGTAGTACATGTGAAAATAGAGCGTAGAGCTACACAACAATGATCCCATCACACCCCAGCATCTGATCAGATTCTTCAGTGCAATTGTCCTGATTGTACTAAGGGTTAGTTGAGGAATGGTTGAACTTGGTCATATTTTTAAAAAGTTCTTAACTCCAGATCCTCTTAACTCCTATATTTCTAAAAAGTTCTAGAAAGGGACACAATTTGGTCAGAAAAGTGTTCAGATACTGTTTAGAAATAAATAAATATTGGTATCACAAAGTTTAGGTTATTTCTATTCTATATCTGACAACCTCAGGCTCCCCATCAAATACTAGATTGTATTCAAGGTTTTGCTCTCAGTGGGCAGGGTCTGGACGATCTCAATAACCAAGGTAAAATTTGTAGGAGCAGGAGACAGATCTCTTTTGGTGGCTGGGCCACTGTTATGGAACTTGTTTTCATAACAGATTAGAACGACCATAAATCTCATTATCTTCAGGTCAAAAATGTAAGACTCATCTTTTCACCATAGCTTTACCATAATAATTGCTTCCCAGAAAGAGTAATTAAGTGAACAGAAGATGGTGAGAGAATAGAGGGAAAGAGCCCCAGCCATCAAGTGTTTAGCCTACCTGACCTTATGTAACTGTTTTAAAGTTCATAGATACCATGGTGCTGAATGCAGGATAGATTGGTTAGGTCGGTGGTTTCCAATCTGTCATTGATGGAGCATTTGCTGCTGGTCTACAGAAAGCTGCTGGACACAGTGCTTTCCTACTTTTTTCCAGCAACAAATTGCATTAAAAGAAGAAAATGAAAATACATAATGGGTTCCTAATATTACTTTTTCATGTAAGCAATCACTCTAGTTGTCACAGGGATGTTATTTATCATTGATGGAGCTGGTCTCTGTGATCATGAATGGAAAGGAGATGTCCACACTGTAAAATCCCTCTTCAGGGGAGATTTGTGGGGGCTTGTTCGTGCTATGTAAAATCCCACTTAACAGGGGAGTAATGGGGCAGTCATGATGGGAGGAGATCTTAGCTGCATCAGTTCTACAGAGACTGACAGGAACCTGTAGAGACAGTTGGCAGAACAGACACAACAGGCATTTTGCCTCCTGTGGATCTCCCAAGATCCAGACTCATCTTGGGGAAGGGGAATCCAGAGATTAAGAGGGACAAACCCTCAGCAAACAACTTCCCCTGGGCCCTGAAGAATTCAGGATAAACTTTATGGGTTTAAACTTGGAGCAAAGCAAGGAATTGTAGAACTTTAGTGGTCCATCCTATGTGAAGGTAGTTCTTTATTTCTAACATATTTATAAACCGTAAGCAAGCAAAGGTGGGTGAGATTTGTGTGTGCAACAGCTCCTGCAACTACAGCTCTTCTTAGCCAGCTGCCTGAGGCAGGAACAAACCTTTCAAATGTAAAAATAACAAAGGAGGAAGTAATGGTCACACCCACTTCAGTTTTTGCCATTTCCACCTACTCTCTAGATTATTTAACAATTAAATTAGTGGGGAGGATGCTGTTACTTCTGTGATCAATGTCACTGGAACTATAAAGCAAAACACCTCCTATAGAACAGCATAATGTCTGATTGTATTGTGAATCAAAGAAAACCAGTGTTACTAATGAGTGCCATAAGGGGCCCAATTTCCATTCATCCTGCAGTAAACAATGTGATAAACACATTGTAAAGATATTGTACCAACCTCCCACCACCACCTCTGCACTGGACACAGGTGCTGGTAGATGTCTTAAGGTAATGAGCCTGCAGCTATTTTTCTTCAGATCTGGCATAGACCCCATTTGCTTACATGGATCCAGAAGCCCCTGATGCAAAGACACAATTGCACACAGAGGAGTTCTGAGACCATTTATATAAAAGAATATTAGGCAAGGGAATGGTACCAGCCAACAGGCCGTAAGGGGATGGGGGTCTTAAGGGAATTCAAGAACAATGAAACAATAGCACAATCCCTTCCCCCACCTCCGGAGGTGGCCCAAACCCTTCCTCACTACTGGAAGCCTCTAATCCCACCAGTGGTGCAAAGAGAATGGGGATGCCCTAGCCTGATGAGGAAGCTGCTCAGTATAGACTTCTAGCCTAATTGGGTACATTGCTTCTCGGCCTTCACCTTCCCTTGGGACAGACATGAGTCTGAATCCAAAGTGTTCACCACCAGCCCCATTCTAGCAGTGTCCATCACAGTCCTGTTCCCCAGGCTCAGGTAGCCCCGCATCCAGAGCAACATAGTCCTTTTTCCTTCCAACTGAGGACCAGGACACACCCCCCCACACACACACACATTTCTGCCAACGTGGCACTCATGCCTTCCCTGGCTCCTCCCAAATGTCCTGAAATCCTCTGGCTTCTTGCCTTTTTTGGCCATTGATCCTCCAGGCAGGGCCGGCTCCAGGCACCAGCTGAACAAGCAGGTGCTTGGGGCGGCCACTCGGGAGAGGGGCGGCACGTCCAGCTATTCGGCGGCAATTCGGCGGAGGGTCCCTCACTCCCGCTCGGAGCGAAGGACCTCCCGCCGAATTGCCGCCGCAGATCGCAATCGCGGCTTTTTTTTTTTTTTTTGCTGCCTGGGGCAGCAAAAACCCTGGAGCCGGCGCTGCCTCCAGGACTTGGCTGCTCACACTTAGGCGCCATCTGATGGCTTATTACAATATTCATAAAGTTTAAGACCAGAAAGGACCATTCATCCAGTCTGTATATCACAGACCTTCGAATTTCACCCAGTTGTCCCTCTATTGAACCCAATAATCTGTGTTTCACTAGAACATAAGTTCCAGTGCTGATTTTTTTTAAAACCAGAATGTTGTGTGATACTAAGTCAAATGACTAACAAAAGTCTATTACATTTACCTTTATCAACCAAACTTGTAGTCTCATAGAATGAAATAAGATTTGTTTGAAGACCTATTTTCCATAAAGCCTTGTTTACAGGCATTAATTATATTCCAGTCCTTTAATTATTTATCAGTTGAATCCTGTATCAGCTTTTCCATTATTTTGCCTAGGATTGATGTCAGGTTAACCAACCTGTAGTTACTGAGGTTATCCCACTTGCATTTTTTGAAGATCAGCACAGTCTTCTGGAATTTCTCTAATATTCCAAGATTTATTGTAAATTAACACCAGTGGGCCACATATCTCCTCAGCCAGCTCTTTTAGGACTCTTGGGTGCAAGTTATACTGGCCTGCTGATTTAAAAATATTTCTCTTTAGTAGACATTGTTTAACATCCTCTTTAGTTATTAATGGACTGGAAAGTGCTTCATAAGCCTCATGTGATGCAAGCACATCAGCCTCCTTCTTTCCAAATACAGAAATATTTATTGAACATGTCTGTCTTTTCTGCATCATTAACAGTTTTACCATCTCCATCTAATGAGCCTATACAATTATCAAGATTTCTTTTTTTCCTAATATAGTGTAAAAGCTCCTAGAGATTGTCCTTAGCCCTACCAGCCATGGATCGTGCCTGATGTCTTTAGCTTCCCTTAAAAATTTTCTACACTTCATCATTTCTAATTTATTTTGATTGCCATTTATTTCCCTTTTTCCATTTGTTACATGTTGCTTTTTTATTTCTAATTGCTGCCTTCACGTTGCCACTGAAACAGAATGGGTTTTTAGCCAAAGTTGTCATCTTTCTTGATTGTAGAATAGCATCTTTTTGGCTACCTAATAAACTCTTCTTAAAGAACTTCCCATTTACATTCATATTTTTCCATCTAAATTTTTCCTCCCAAATCAATTTCACTTTCAAATTTGCTCAGTTTTGGGAAATTAGCCCTTCTGAAGAACCAACAAATATATATATATAGTAATTGAGCATTATGGTGCCTGGCTGTGACCATCTGATTGTCTCTTCCAACCTCTTTGATTGGCGCAGTAGTGTCTCTCCAGCTGAATTCTGTGGAAGGCATCTGAGGCTGGGATGTCAGTGAAATTGAGACTATAAATAATCCAAGGGGAAAAAAGGGTCCCACAGAAGGGCTTTGAGTATCTTTACACACATCTTGTTCCAGGTCCTCTTACTGTATCAGCAGTTCACAAGAGGTTAAGAGAAGGAAGTGCTTGGATCTCCTGGCTATCCTCTTCAACTACTCTCCAGATTTATCTAGCGGATAACTAAAATGTGCTGGCCATGAAAGACTTCCTGACCTGGGACAAATGGTTTCTTTTCCATGAAAAGCTGTCAGAGGAGGCTAAGACCATCATGACCAAAGGTCAACAAGGCACAAGACATGAACTCTGCATACTTGTGATGCAGCAGCAGGATTTAAAGTAAAAAAGGAATGAAGAGCAAATTCTTCCTTCAATAACTATCTGCTGTTAGTGCTTCAGCCTCTGCTGTGTGAGGTACAGAACTTTGAGAACCTTGAACTAAACATATATATGGACATTTTCTCTTCCTCCAGCTCCTGTGTCAGTTAGTCTGAGGGTTTACATCACTTTATAATTTTTATCTGATTTATCATGGCAGTAGAAGCTCTCCTTATCCATATAAAAATCTAATCCTTTTTTGAATCCTACTAGGCACCTGGCCCCATGATAACCTGTGGAACTCACTGCCACAAGTTAATTATGCGTTGTGTACAAAATATGTCCTTTTATCAGTTTAATAATAATGATGCAATAGTAACTGTACCTATGTAGGGAATGGCTTATGTTCAAGGGGTCACTTCCAGGGCAGTTTGGAAAAGGACAGAATCAAAATGACAGTCTGATGAAAAGTTGTTTGGAGAATAAGTGAAGAGTAATGGCTCAGCCTTCTTAGCCAGAGGATGTAAGAAAGATAGGGCATAAAACAAAACTTAGTTAAGCAAACTGATTAACTGATTACCTGTACCACCTTTCTTAGGGTTCTTTGAATTTTGATTGATTAGCTAAAGAAAATAGACTCAAGAGTTGAATTTAATTTTATAGTTTTATTAACTTTCCTTAACAGCAACTAATAGCATAGGTTACAAGAAAGAAAAAATAGTATTACCTATGATTTTGCTAACAAACTAAAAATGATATGATAATCAACCAAGTTTTCAGAATCAAAAATCACAACCACAATAGAAAACTACATTTCTACTCAATCGCTATTCTCGGAAGGTAATTTTGTTTAGATTTTTTACTGGGTCCCTCAGAATAGGACCTCATTTATGCCAAATGGTTATCAACTCTGGTGTTGCTAACACAGAGGAAAAACAATCCAAAGCTAAAGCATAAGTAGAACTGTGCTTTTTGCAAATATAAAATAACATGAAAAACAATGTATAAAATTAACAAAAATGAAAAAGTCACTCTGCAGCAGCAGCTCCTGTCCCGTGAGACTGAGCCTGGCTCCCTGCTCCAGGCATGGAGCACGGGGTTGCAGCACCACTCAGTTTTGGTCCAGCCATCCCTCCAACATCATGATTGTGGGGGGTGGGAGGCGCAGCTGGGTCAAATTGGAGTGAATGGCATTGCAACCCTGCACACAGGGTGACAGCGCTGCCCACTCAGTTGTGGCTTGGCTACCCCTCAGTCATCATGACTGGGGGGTGGCTGGGCCAGACCTGTGTGCCAGGTCGCAATGCCCAGAGTGGGGACCCAGGCACAGACTCGCAGGAAAGGAGCTGCCATTGCTGGGTGGGTGCAGGGTAGGCTTGCTCAGCAACACCTGCACTCCCCCCTTCCCGCCCCCCCTACACAAGGCAGAACCTGAGCATATGGGGGGTGGGGGGTGGAATGAATAAGACAAAAGAATTTGACAAGGCTCTAAGCATACACACTAATTCACCGGGGACTCCTTCCCAGTGGATCTATAGTAGTCAACCCTCGTAACCTGCTTCCCAACAAAATTATATTAGCCCGAGGATCTGAGTAACACTCCTATGAATCTAAGGGCTTGGCTACACTGGCAGATGTACAGCGCTGTGAGTTAAACCTGCCTTCATACAGCTGAATAGGGAGAGCGCTGCAGTCTGTCCACACTGACAGCTGACAGCGCACTGTCGTGGCCACATTGGCGGCACTTGCAGCAGCATTGGGAGCAGTGCATTATGGACAGCTATCCCACAGAGCACCTCTTCCCATTTTCACGCCACTTTGGCGCGGTGGCTTGTGGGAAGGGGGCGGTGGTCGCGGGGCATTCTGGGTCCTGTCCCAACACCCTGTGATGCATCGCTTCACATCCCAGCAATCCCTGTGTTTCCGTCCACATTTGGCGCCATCTTTCAACGGCTTTTGTGCAGCGCGATCTGTGTGCTCCGTTTTGGTCTGCGGGAAATGGAGCCCGAACTGCTGAGGAGTATGCTGACGAGTCTCGCCTTCACGTCACGTTTAGCAGTCGAGCGGTTCCTTAAGATCCAAAGTGACAGTGAGGAGTCCGACGAGGATTCCGACGAGGATAGCGAGTCACGTAACGCGTACGACACGAAATTGCTTGTCTCATTCACGGACATGCTCAGCACCGTGGAACGCCGCTTCTGGGCTCGGGAAACAAGCACTGAGTGGTGGGTCTGGGATGACGAGCAGTGGCTGCAGAACTTTCGGATGAGAAAAGCCACTTTCATGGGACTGTGTGAGGAGCTCGCCCCCACCCTGCGGCGCAAGGACACGAGATTGAGAGCCGCCATGCCGGTGGAGAAGCGGGTGGCTATTGCAATCTGGAAGCTAGCAACTCCAGACAGCTACTGATCGGTCGCGAACCAGTTTGGAGTGGGAAAGTCGACCATTGGAATTGTGCTGATGCAAGTTTGCAGGGCCATTAATAAAATCCTGCTCAGAAGAACCGTGACTCCGGGTAACGTGCAGGACATTGTGGATGGCTTTGCACAAATGGGTTTCCCTAACTGTGGAGGGGCAATAGATGGGACGCATATTCCTATTCTGGCCCCGGAGCACCTAGCCTCCGAGTACGTTAATCGGAAGGGGTATTTCTCTATGGTACTCCAGGCGGTAGTGGATCACCGTGGGCGTTTCATTGACATTAATACAGGGTGGCCCGGAAAGGTGCATGATGCACGCATCTTTCGGAACACTGGCGTGTTCAGGAAGCTGGAGGCCGGGACTTTTTTCCCCGATAGGAAGATCACAGTAGGGGAAGTCGAAATGCCCATTGTGATCCTTGGAGACCCCGCTTACCCGCTAATGCCGTGGCTCATGAAACCCTACACAGGGTGCCTTGACAGTAGCAAGGAACGGTTCAACTACAGGCTGAGCCGGTGCCGAATGACTGTGGAGTGTGCTTTTGGCCGTTTAAAGGGCCGCTGGCGATCTCTGTATGGGAAGCTGGACTTGGCAGAAAACAGCATCCCCGCGGTTATATCCGCGTGCTGTACCCTCCATAATATTTGTGAAGGGAGGGGTGAAATATTCAGGCAGGCATGGACCTCCGATGTTCAACACCTGGAGGCTGAATTTGCACAGCCAGAGAGCAGGGCTACTAGACGGGACCAGCACGGGGCTGCTAGGATTAGGGATGCCTTGAGGGAGCAATTTGAGGCTGAAAGCCAGCAGTAATGTCTGGTGCCCTGTGGTTACAATGTTGGTAGGAATCTGTGTTTGCTTCACTGATTTGCAGTGCCTGGTTCCTGGCCTAATGGATCTTTTACTTTATGCAATAATAAAGAATGTTTTCAAAACCAAAATATCCATTTATTGAAAAGAAAATAAATTTATTGAAAGAAACAACTGTTTGGGAATCAAGAAAGGGCAATGGGGTGGGGTGGGGTTGGGATGGGGAATGGTACAATCAGAGATCTGCGTATGTCCTGTCTCCACTGCTTTGCATTGAGTGCTGCACTTCATGATGTCTATACTGCATGGTGATGGGGGTTGAGTGCAGGGGGTAAGGCTCGTAGTTTTCAGAGCTGGGTGGTGAAGATACCGGTGTTGGAGGCAGCAGTTGGCGGTAAGAACCCGCACGTTGGGGAAAGTGGGTTGGAGGGGACATGGGGGCACAAGGTAACGAGTTTTGGGGCAAGGGCTGCATGGGGGTGCGGGCGCGGTAGTGCTCCGCCTGCATGGCTACGAGCTCCTGGATAGAGTCTGCTTGGCGCTCCATGATGGTTATCAGCCTATCCGTGCTTTGCTGCCGGTGCTGCGTGGCCTGCCGCCGGTGCGATGAGTTTTCCTGGCGGATCCTGCTTTCTGTCTCCCTCCACTCCTGCGCTCTCTCCCTCCACTCCTGGGCTTTTTGATTTTCTTTAACAGACTGCTGCATGACTTGGTGCAGCATGTCTTCCTTGCTTTTCCGCGGTCTCCTCCGGAGTCTTTGCAGTCTTTGAGCAGGTGTAAACACGGACGGCTGAGGTCTCAAGGTTGCATCTGCAAAGGCAAAATGCAACACTTAACAGAGGCAGCATTGTTTAAACCAGACAGAGTAATCATTCCCCCGCACTTGAGGAGGGCACACACAGTGTACACAATAGCATAATTTTCCTGTCCCAAAGAGAGCGGACATAACCCACGGGAGCCCCAAAATGGTGAGTAAGGGGGACTGATTGTTTCTGGGCTGTACTGTCTTCTGGGTTTCTGTGCCTTGGGGAGAGCCAACAGCTGCAGGGGGCACCTACACTGAACACTGTCCCAAAATTTTCCACAGGAGTTCGTCCTGGAAGATATCTCACTGCTGAGGGTGACCTGGGAAGCAAGGGAGGGTCTTCTATTGCAATGCGGCTTCCGCCCTGGCCCATATGCAGCTTCACTGTGTGCAGCAATGGTCCCCCCGCCCCTCGCGGCACAGTGGCGCGGACACGTTAGCCTGACTGGGACAAGGACCACGGTGGCTCTCCCAAGAAACCTGCGCAAGCGCATTGCCCACATTCTGGATGAGACTTTCGAAGAGATTACCGCGGCCGATTACCGCGAAGTGATAGACCACATCAATGCGCTATTCCACATCTAGGCATGCATGCAGCCCTAACCCTCCTCTCCCGAAAATCTTCCTTCCCAAAAAATAAAGCGCTTACCGGGAACACGCTCTTCAGTTTGTCCTCCACCAGTTTGTCCTCCACCAAGTACCGGCTGCTGCGACTGGCTAGCTTCCTCCGGGCTCGAGAAGAGCTCCTGGCTGCATGGACCCAGGTAGTCCGGGGTGTCTCCAACCGCCCCAGCACCCTGACTCCCGGTTTCCTCCTCGTCCTCCTCCTCCACCACCCGCTCTGAAGTGTCCATGGTGGTGCTCGGCATGGAGGAGGGGTCACCCCCAAGTATCTCATCCAGCTCTTTATAGAATCTGCAGGTCGTGGGGGGAGCACCCGAGCGGCTGTTTGCCTCGCGGGCTTTGCGGTAGGCATTCCGCAGCTCCTTCACCTTAATCCTGCACTGCAGAGCGTCCCGGTCATGGCCCCTTTCAATCATGGCCCTTGATATCTGCCCGTAGGTATCGTAATTCCTACGGCTGGAGCGCAGCTGGGACTGGACAGCTTCCTCCCCCCAAACACTGATGAGGTCCAGCAACTCGCCATTGCTCCATGCTGGGGCTCGCCTGGCGCGTGGAAGCATGGTCACCTGGAAAGATTCGCTGATAGTACTCCACACCTGGCTGGCTGAGCAAACAGGAAGGGGATTTTTAAAATTCCCGGGGAATTTAAAGGGTGGGTCTGACGGTTGGTCACCTGAGACCAGGGCAGTAGAGTTCGAACTGATGACCAGAGTGGCTAGAACAGGCATTGTGGGATACTGCCGAATACTTCTGGAGGCCAATCAGTGCGCATTGGGCGGCTACACTGGCGCCGCAGTGCTGCAGCAGCAGCGCAATTCTCCTTATTCCTCTGGCGGAGGAGGAGTACAAGCAGCGCTGTATCTCCGGAGATACAGCGCTGTGCGTGCCTTGCCAGTGTGGACGGGTAGTGAGTTACAGCGCTGTGCGTGGCTTTAGTGCGCTGTAACTTGCCAGTATAGCCAAGCCCTAACATAAATTCCTACATTTATAACAAACTGTATAGACTGAGTGCTGTTCAAGAGGCTTGCACACTTGGTCTTGTTTTATGTCTGTATACACCTAGAAATTGAAAGGCAGTATGAAACCACTAGCTATGGTAGACATGTGTTCAGTGTTCAGCAATCTTAGTTAACAGTAGTAACTTATTCAGCTTCAAAGCTACTTTACAACAATCTTGATTGGAACCTGTTACAAAGCAGGGACTCACAATAAGTTACTGCTGTTAACTAAGATTGCTGAACACTATTCACGTGTCTACCATAGCTAGAATGAATGAATGAATACTTCCTTACTACTCAGGCACCAGTTTCAATTGTCCTATTTGGGTCATCACCCAAGAGAAAGTCGATGTGTTACTTATCACCAGATCTTTGCTCGGCCATCAGCTTTCAGCTCAATTATCATTCAGAGCAGGAGTTGACACTGCAAACACAGGTGGAGCAAAGGATGGACACAATTATAGACTTTTCTTTTTGCGCTAGTGGGCAACCCAAATTGCTGAAAAATAGAAAAAGACATTTAGAGGTGTCTATCCAAGATAGGTGCTTGATGCCACCAGGAGGACTCCCAGATGGCTGGCCCAGGACCTCAGTCTTCTCCCTTCCAGGTGTCTTCAACTTCGAGAAGCAATGTGCTGAAGCAAACAAGTTGTTTCTGCCGGTTGGTCCAACTTGGTTCCTCTTCTTGGAGCTAATGGCATGGACCAATCAGATGGCAACCTATACTTCTGCTAAAGATTTGTAATGTCCAACCAAAATGAGAATTGTCCACTCTCATTATTCACTAATGGAACAAGGCATCACCTTTGAGTTCTTGCCACTAGGGCTGGAATTTTCCAGTCTCTGTACAAAATATGTTGTCATACCAGCTTACATAAGACAATTTAGGCCTATCTGTTGGTACAGCCATCTTGGGATATACATTGAACTCTGGCTGGTTTGCTCCAGTCAGTAACTTACCTCCTCAAACAGTTTCCATGGGCCCCAGTGTGGTGAATCCCTTGGTCAACTTTGCATGCTATGCTTGCTCAAGTATCAGAGGGGTAGCCGTGTTAGTCTGTATCCACAAAAACTATTATAATCAAAGGGGCTGACAAAGGAGGTGCTGTAGTCATTATGAACAGGTCGGATTATAAACAGGAGGCTGCCAGGCAACTAGCACCACATTCTACAGGCCACTATCCTCCGATCCCACTGAGGAGTACCAAAAGAAACGACACCATCTGCTCAAGAAACTCCCTGTTATAGCGCAGGAACAAATCTACATAGACACACCCCTAGAGTCCTGACGAGGGGTATTCTATCTGCTACCCAAGATCCATAAACCTGGAAATCCCGGACGCCCCATCATCTCAAGCATTGGCACTCTTACAGCAGAATTATGTGGCTATTTGGACTCTCTACTCAGACCCTACGCTACCAGCACTCATAACTATCTTCGAGACACCACCGACTTCCTGAGGAAACTACAATGCATTGGTTATCTTCCTGAAAACACCATTCTGGCCACCATGGATGTAGAAGCTCTTTACACCAATATTCCACACAAGGATGGACTACAAGCTGTCAGGAACAGTATCCCTGATGAGGCCATGGCACACCTGGTGGCTGAGCTTTGTGACTTTGTCCTCACCCACAACCATTTTGGATTTGGGGACAACTTACACCTTCAAGTCAGTGGCACTGCTATGGGTACCCACATGGCCCCACAGTATGCCAACATTTTTATGGCTGACTTAGAACAATGCTTCCTCAGCTCTCGTCCCCAAGTGCCCCTCCTCTACTTGCACTACATTGATGACATCTTCATCATATGGACCCATGGGAAGGAGGCCCTTGAAGAATTCCACCTGGATTTCAACAATTTCCACCCCACCATCAACCTCAGCCTGGACCAGTCCACACAAGAGATCCATTTCCTGGACACTACAGTGCAAATAAGTGATGGTCACATAAACACCACCCTATACCAGAAACCTACTGACCACTATATTTACCTATATGCCTCCAGCTTCCATCCAGGACACATCACATGATCCATTGTCTACAGCCAAGCCCTAAGATACAACCAAATTTGCTCAAATCCTTCAGACAGAGAAAAACACCTACAAGATCTTTATCAAGCATTCTTAAAACTACAATACCCACCTGGGGAAGTGAGGAAACAGATTGACAGAGCAAGATGGGTACCCAGAAGTCAGCTACTACAGGACAGGCCCAACAAGGAAAATAACAGAACACCACTGGCCATAACGTACAGCCCCCAGCTAAAACCTCTCCAGCACATCATCAGCAATCTACAACCTATCCTGGAAAATGATCCCTCACTCTCACAGACCTTGGGAGGCAGGCCAGTCCTCCCTTACAGACAGTCCCCCAACCTGAAGCAAATACTCACCAACAACTACACACCGCACCACAGAAACACTAACCCAGGAACCAATCCCTGTAACAAACCCCATTGCATTCTCTGTCCCCATACCTACTCTAGCGACACCATCAGCGGACCCAACCACATCAGCCACACCATCAGGGGCTCATTCACCTGCACATCTACTAATGTGATATATGCCATCATGTGCCAGCAATGTCCCTCTGCCATGTACATTGGCCAAACCGGACAGTCTACGTAAAAGGATAAATGGACACAAATCAGACATCAGGAATGGTAACATACAAAAGCCAGTAGGAGAACACTTCAATCTCCCTGGACATTCAATAACAGATTTAAAAGACCTTCAACAAAAAAACTTCAAAAACAGACTTCAAAGAGAAACTGCAGAGCTACAATTCATTTGCAAATTTAACACCATTAATTTGGGCTTGAATAGGGACTGGGAGTGGCTGGCTCACTACAAAAGCAATTTTCCCTCTCTTGGTATTGACACCTCATCAATTATTGGGAGTGGACCACATTCACCCTGACTGAATTGGCCTTGTTAACACTGGTTCTCCACTTGTAAGGTAACTCCCTTCTCTTCATGTGTCAGTATATTTATGGCTGCATCTGTAATTTTCACTCCATGCATCTGAAGAAGTGGGGGTTTTTACCCACAAAAGCTTATGCCCAAATAAATCTGTTATTCTTAAGGTGCCACCGGACTCCTCGTTGTTTTTGATTGCTCAAATTGCAGTTTCTCCTTCAACACACTAGTAGTTGCTGAAATGTCCCGTTTAAAGTTCACATAGTTTATACAAAGTCCCTCCATGTTCCTTGATGCTCTTTCAACTTGTTATAACAGTCCATTATACAATGCAAAATCACTTCAAAAACTGTTGTTCTCCAGCAGGTTGGAATAGCAGTATAAATCTTCCATTACTGCCTCCTTATTTTAGCAACAATGGTGGGGCCTTTGTATGTATGGCTGAGCTGAGTCTGTGCCTTCTTGATCAAATAGTTGCATTTCTGATTATTGCACTCTGGGATCAAGTGTCCTTATAACATACTATTTGGTTTCAATCCCTTTTATTTATTGCCTCTTTCAGCACAGATGTATTTCACTAAGTTGATAACATAAGCATACTTGATTGCAAACATTAGCCTCATTTCTTCACTTTATCACTAAACTAAATAAATCAGTATGAATGCAACCCCTTTCTTTCCTTAAGGATTGCCCATTAGATAAAATCTGTCATTAAGGTTTACAATATTTTGCCCAATGCTGTATAACTTATAATTGACTTCCCTTTTATACATATAACTATTTAATCACAGTGGTTGATACAATGTGGTTCCTATTTTTCCCACTACTGTATCTGGCAACATAATATGGTATCTTAATATTTGAAACCTACATTTCAATTCATTCATTCACATGCAGGGAAAAAGGGAAGTTTCTTCAGCTGCACTCTTGTGAAAGGCTTCAGAAACTATGAGTTTCCTCAGACTATTTGGAAAGTCTGACGAAAGCTTGCTGCTAGATTTTGAGTTTTTTATTCTCTCCGCTCTCTGTCCTATATCTGTTCTAGAAGGCCTTGATGCCGGGACAATTCTTAAATAGTAACAATTCTTAATTTTGGGGCCTTAGTCATTACAAAGACAATTAGAATTGCCAATTATTTTTCTGTGCACATGTAGGAATCTCACCAAAAATAGTTATTTGTTTCCTGGGGCACTTTAGCTTTTGTTTGATTTCGGGAACTCTTAATGAAATAAAATGAATAAAATCTCCAGATTTTCTTTGAAATGTGTTTTCTCTACATTTGTATAAGTATTTTCCACCACAGAAAATTATGTTAATAAAGGGGCACCAAATTTAATGCTTTCAAGATTTCTATTTTAAGAAGTTTGGATAAGTCTGCTCTCCCATACAGGAGTTGAATCCTTGATAAGGGAAAAGCCTGCCAGTGCATCACCATCACTGCCAGCTTAAGAATTTTTATGCATCCATCAATATAAAGAGTTTGGTAAAAAGGGTTTCCAATGATAATTAATTGATGACTTGAAGATTGTATTTGTGCAACCACTCTGCTTTCCCATGAGCTTTGGCTTTAAGTGCATCCCAGCAGTAACATTAACCATGTCCATCTTTTGGTTTATTGTCCAAGTTCAGTCACTCTTTCCATTTCTGTATCTACCATGGAATTCAGAATTAAACAGTTCTATTTAAAGGAACAATAAAGAAAGCTTTCTGCATTAGTTAACAGCACTAGTTAACAGCTGCACATATTAAAATAAATCCATCAATAGCCTGTAATATTTCAAATGATTACAGAAATTTTAGTCCTAAATTATGAAAACATCCCTTTAAATTCCAAGTGCTTCAAGCCAGCAGCTACATAATAATAAGTGATCTAAAGGAATGGTAAAAAGGAGAAAACAAGGAACTTATCTGATCTGAAGCCAATTTGAATACAGAATGTAGTGAGGAAAATTATAGTTCAGCCAGTGTTTAATGCAGCACTGAGACAGTAACAGTGTGTGAACCATGGTTAGGCAAGGCAAAACTCTTCCCAGATGTAACTCGTCTGAAACCAATAGGGTTACTCTGTGGCTGATGTTTTTTATAATACCTATGAACCCTAAAGTTTACTATCTGATAGAAAACCAATATCCTCTTATTTATTTGGAGCAATAATGGTCCTGTTGCCATAGGCCTTGCAGGTTCTGTACTCTCAAAGAAAGCCAATTTGAAGAGAGATGCCCCCCACCCCCCGTCCGATCGCTGTTTTGTGCTATATAGTGGTGTAATCCCGAAAAGTTTCAAGGAGTGTTTTGGCTTATGATGAGGGCTCTTAACTGCCACTGAGGTCAATAGCACTTCCAGAAGTGGATCCCTGCTGAGGGACTTCTTCTCAAAAGAGCATTTTAACAGAGCTGAATGTCAGCCTGAGTAAACCAGTGACGTGAATGAACATCGCTACTCTGAAGTGCCTGTTATGCCCTCCTCCTCCACTTAAATCCAGAGGTCATGAAACTACCAAAAAGTATGGGTCTGATCCTATAGTCCTAATCACATAACTAACCTCTCAACAGGATAAAAACCTTTAATTTAAAACAATAGTGAGTAAGGGCTGCAGGATTGTGCACCCACATGTGTGTAGAATTTTTAAAGATATATTTAAGTCCATTGCATCTCTGCAATTAAATGATGAATTGTGCCATACGTCCCACAACACTGCATCCAATTTTATTCTTCCACTGAGAAAACTATGATAAAAAAAAAAAGCTATTTAAGAGTCAGCAAGAGCTTAAGGCCCAGCAGCTGGTAGTGGCACTTGTGGCAATCCAATTCCATCTCAAAGCAATGTCCTGTCCAGAATCCCCCATTGTTCAGAATCCTACAGAGATTCACAATCAGAAATTGAAAATGCCCCTAATATGCATCTGCAGATTAAACCCTGCACAGGAAATGGAACTGTAATAAAATCCACCAAAAAAACCAAACAAACCCAAAACAAAAAAACAAACTCCCCCCACAACATTCACTGCATGGTATTTATTGAAATTGATGAATATGTCCAAGACTATTCGGTGACTTTGCAATCAAAGGATGATTTGGGGAACAATTAAAATAATTCAATCAAAAAACTCGGTTGAGAAGCAGCAAGGCCTCTTTAGCAGTTCTCAATTTTTTCATAGTGTGGAGCACATCCTAATAGAGATGGTATTGTAGATAATTTCCCTTCCATTTACAATTGCACTGTCTCCCCTCCCAATACCAACTGCATAACATCAATGTGGCAATTATAAAAATTGTTTTAAATGGAAAAATTAATATTAAGAAAATGTTTGATGTATTCTAGCTGTTTTTAACATGATTTAGCAGCAAGAAACAAGTAGGGTGGCCAGCACCATGTCAGCAGCCCCCTTTTCCACCGACTCGCAGTGGTCCATGGATCAGAACTAGAGATCTACTGGTCTAGTCGATTGGGAGCTGAGCTGGGAGCTGACCTTTCATCCTCTTTATGCCACTGTTTTGTTTGGCCTTGAGCAAATCACTTATCCTCTCTGCTTGGGATAACAACTCGTACAGGATGTTGTGAGGATTAAGGGCCTAATCCTTTATTCCTGGCTCATCCAGAACTCCTATTTAACTTCAATGGGAACTTTAGGTTTTTGGGGAATGCAGGACAAACAAGCAATATTACCAACCCTAAGCATTCAAAAATCATGAATCAGGCCCCCAAAATCATGGTGTTAGAGGGCTTTCCCTTCACCCTCTCCCCGGTTCTTGTCATGCAAACAGCAAGCAGCAAAAGACCAGAAGTCCGAAGTGCAAACAATGCAATGTTTATTGGGGTTAGTTTTTAAGCAAGCATATTTTGAAGCCCTTCACACCAGTCAAGCTTATCTCTATACGCCGATAGAGTCTGTTCCCCAGTGTTCTGTTCCCAGCTCTGATGGCACAGAGCATTTACCCCATTTACTCCTTCCCAGCTCTGACATTGCAGAGCGTTTACCCCGTGTCCCCCTTCCCAGCTCTGATGTCGCAGAGCCTTGCCTGTGTCCCTGTTCCCCGTTCCCTATTCCCATTCCCCCCCCATGATTCCAATTTCCCTTCCACTTCCTGTTTGACCCCAGTTTATACAGTAATATACTTAGCTATACCGTAACCAATTATTTTACTGAAATTTAACTAACCAGTCCTAACATATTGTAACATAATTCTCTAACCAATTATATTTCACTACCCTAATTAACTTACACCTAGCAAAATTAATTATACAGCAGACAGAAACAATTAGAGAACCAGACAGATTAACAATAGAAAAGTGGGGGCCATAAAGATAAAACAATACAGAAATGAGGGTATTACAACCACAACCATTGATAAGTGATTTCTTGCCAGACAGGATGCTATCAAACTAAGTTTTCTTTGACCATATTAAGATTTGTTTCTTTATCTGGTGGTGATGGGGGTTACTTTAATTTGCCTTCTGGATTTTGAAACTTTAGGGTACTCTCCGGTCATGTTTTCAAGATTTCTTCATAACCAGGAAGGCTAGTAGCTGTTTTTTTAAATCTCAGCCATCATTTTTTTCTTACATAATCACTTACCTCCAGGCTCTGGGGTCAAGAAGAACACCTGTCATGAGTCTCAAGATAAAAATCACAAGAGTTGGCATCAGTGCATAAGGTTAACATATTACTAATAGTACTTTAGTGACCTTGGATGTGGACAGTTCTCTTTAAGCCATCATTCAACATGACTCCGCCACAAAATCTGGCAATCTAATCAGTTCAAATTTAAACAAATTTTGGCAACAGGCAGCTTTATGTGTCCATAGTGATTCATCCCCAGAGCACATCATGTCTGCTCCTCTCTGCAGTTGATAAAATAAAAGCAATCTTACTTACCTATTTGTTTTTTTGGAAAGGACAATCTGATTTTCTTCTAAGCTTCTTGAAAAAGTGAAATAGGCTCTTTAACATCCGCCTGGACAGCCAAATAGCACCAGAAGTGACCTCACTCTCTAAATCTGGGGCACCAAAGCAAGTTAAAATAAAGATCATAGAACAGATTCACCTTGTTGACCTGGTTAAAGTCTCAAGAGTAGGAAATGGGGACATATACTTGTTTTGAAATTTTGAAAATGTGTGTCTGGGAGAGAGTTGAGGTGACTGATGGAAATAGCAGATGAGGTGGATTTATACTTAATGTTGTGATTATAGCATAATATAAAGCTGTTGTTGCCAGGTTAATTAAAACTCACTGAGGTGAAGGTATGCCTACGCTATGGGGAATATGCTGGCCTAGCTGCATTGCTGTAGTGTAGATGCAGCCTACAATGTAGGAAGTTGTAGTGAGGCGGTGGGGGTCCCTGCCGCCCCAGAGAGAGACGAGCCCTTCCGGACACCAGAGTGGGTGGAGCCAGGAAGCCCTGAGCCCCCCAGAGGGTCAGGGGTGGCACAGGAAGTATAAAGGCCCAACCCCAGAGCTCACTGGGAAGGCAGCCGCCAGGGAGGCCAGACACCTCCAGCCTACCTCCTGGTTGGGAAGCCCCAGCGACCTGCGGCAGACCCAAGGACTGGCCGGGCTGCCCGAGGCCAGCTACCCAGAGGTATTGGCGAGCCTGCCCCAGGTCCAGTTATCCCGAGGAACCCATGGTGCTGGACCGCCCGAGGACACCACCCTGACCCAGGTACCTCAAAAGGGGGAGTTCGGAAGTAGCCTGGGGGCAGCCGAGCCTAGTCTGGCTGCGCCACTGCCAGAGCCCATGTCAGTGTGTTGTGGCCAGGATCCCCACTGACGCAACAGCGGGTCCTCTGCCGCTGCTAGGGCCCCAGGCTGGAACGCAGTGGAGTGGGAGGGCCTGCGTCCCCCCTGCCACCCAACTCACGGGTGGCAGTCTCCCCCTCTCCCAGGCCTTCAGACCTAGGGCCTGGGCTCACTGTGTATATACTGTTATTGCTCAGCCGCTGCCTGAGGGCCTGAGCACCTGACTCACCATTACCCCGCCCTGACCTAGGGCCTGGGCTTACGACTAACTATGTTTATTTTTGCCCTCACAAAGGCCACGAAGGAAGACTCCTGCGGCCGGACTAATTCCCTGCTAGGCCTCCTCGTGAATTTAGTGAGGCGGGGGGGTCCCCGCCACCCCAGAGAGAGATGAGCTCCGGCTAACCTCTCTACAGAAGGGTTTTTCCATTAGTGTAGAAACAACACTTCCCTGTATGACAGTAGGTAGGACCATATCTATACCACGGGAACTACAGAGGCATAACTATGGCTCCATAGCTATGCCACTGTATCCCCATAGTGTAGATGCAGACTACAGTGGTAGAAGGGCTTTTTCCATCTCTGTAGGAACTCCAGCTCCCCAAGCGACAATAGCTAGGTTGATGGAAGCATTTTTCTGCCAACCTTGCTGCATCTACACTGGGGGTTAGGTTGGCATAGCTATGTTGGTCAGGAGCATAGGTGCTGGAATTAAGGGTGCTGGGGGTGTTTATACTGTATTTAAAGTTTGGTTCAATGACTCTGAGCACTCCCACTATAAAAATTATTCTAGCACCCCTGGTCAAGAGGGTAGATTTTTCACACCCCTGACCAACATAGCTATATTGACCTAAGCTTTAAGTGTAGACCAGGCCTGCTTTCTCCCTTTGACTGCACAAGCAGTTTGCTGGATAGAACAAGTTTTTCCCTGTATTTCTGCGGTAATCTGTGTCCCTCCCTATCCATAATAAAACTACTCTTTGCATGTGTATGGTGTTCAGCAGTACTGTGTATATGAGAACAGAACTCTCAATAGTCATGGAAATAGTCTATAGATTTATAGAATCAAAAATTCCAAAGCATTGTGAGTAATGTTCCAGGAAGAGCAATGAAACCACTAAGCCAATAAGGGGTGAAGCTTAAAAAAAATGCTTGTTATTGTTAAGAAATATGTGTTTAATATATTTCAGGCATTCTGGACAATATTACATTTCGAGTTGCATGGAACTTATGCTGTGCACCAGAATTTTATTTTAAATGCACCACCAATTGCATTTTTGAGGGCATTAGATTAGATACGCCAAAGCATTGTGCAAATCCTTTTGTGCTTCACTAAGTATCAGAGTCCTGATCCTGCAAAAGAGGGTAAAGAACAGATATGTCTAAGTAACTTCCTGCAGAAGTTATCAACCCTCCCCTCTAACAGTATTGCTAAGTAAGAAAGTATGAGTATGGCATTGGCATTAGTTGACTTAAAAGCACGAGATGACTAAGCTATTATTCCACAAACCAAGCCTGCTTCCCTGCAACCATTCACATTTGCTGGATTCTGGGGAAAAATACAGTTTTGTTCTGGCTCTGGTGCGTGCAATGGAGGACTCTCAGAAGGGGAACATAGCTTGAGTGGTGTATTCTTTCTCACATTCACTGTGTAGCATAAACCCAGACTACAGTTAATAGTCTTGGTTACTCTAATTCAGAACAAGGTCTCTGGAATCCCTGTAACCAAATAATATTAGACAACTTCCCATGGTGGGTCAGCCACAAACACGATTTATTACCCGTGCACCCCCTTATGGCCAGGGTGCCTCTGCGGTGCCCAGCTAACAATTCCTCCCCTTTTTAAGGTGCTCTCATTACATTCACACCAAACAAACAGTCTCACAGACCCTTCTGACCAGGCTTTTATTCTTTTTTCATTTTCCCAATATAGCAAACCAAATATGAAAATGACAACTCAGTGATTAACCCTGCTGCTCTTGAGCTCTCGCCTCAGGAGTGTCTCATCCATAGCTTACTGCCAGGCATCCTACCTCTGACAGTCTCAACCACTCTCGCAACCCCCTTCCTTCATTGCAGCTCTCTGCGTAGAGACTACACTTATAAAGTTTGCGGACTATACCAAGCTGGGATAATAACAAAGGTCTATAACTGTCTATAACAGAGCCAGGACTAACACCGAGCCTTCCAAGTAGGAGAGATATTCATGGAGCATGATTTCCATTGGATTTAATACATGTAGGCCCTGTCTTGGTGGACAAAAAGAGAGTGTTCTTCCGTGATGTTTGCTCAGTGAGTTACTTTAACATAATTGAAAAGCCCCATCAAGATGCAGACTAACATGCCTGCAGCCATGTTAGCTGGCTGTGTTTTAACCTAGTGAGGAGTATGGTGAAGCAGGGGAACTACCCACCAGCACAGAAGGGGTTAAAGAGAACCTTTGGGCCCATCTAGCCATGCCCCATTATACCAGTCAGTGTCAGGCCTGGAGGAGGGTTTAGGGATGACTGGTGAACAGGCAGGAGCTAGCTGTCTCCCTGCCTGAAGGGACTGAGCCCTGGCCTGCTAGCCAGGGCAGCTATTTAGAAGCAAGTGCTGGTTCCCTAGCCAAGAAGAGACTGTGAAAAAACTCCTGGCACCAGAGGTAACTCACTGAGTTCTCCCCAGAGACATTGTGGAGCTTGCCCTCGCCAGCTTGTGGCTGCCCTGCCCGAAGGAACCTGGGACCCCAGCAAGGTGCTGCCCTGGACACAAGAGGGAACCCTACACAGGAAGCAAGTCACCTGATAGATTGAACTTGAGGGGCCATGCCCCAAGATGAATGGACAGGTAGGAAATAGCCCAGGGCAATGGATTCTGAATCCCCTTTGGGAGGGACACCAACCCCCCTGCTCAGGGGTTGACATACACAGGGTCCTGGGCTGGGACCTGGTGGAAAGGGAGGGCCCTACCCCTCTTCAGTCTTAAAGGCAGAGGCCACTCAGCCAGCAGGGGGCTGAGAGCCAGGCAATCTAACCACTTGACTAGGCTGCCTGGCCACCCAAGCCCTGTTTCAGAGAGTCTTGGCTAAACACAGTGAGTTAATATGGCTTCAAATGTGTTAGCCTGCGTCTTAACAGGGATTTTCTATCCTGTTAAGTTAATATAACTAAATAACACAGCCTTTTTGCCCATCAAGACAGGTCTATATAAAAGTTTGATAGGTTGAGCTATGACCATACAGTATTTGGCTAGAATGTAAATGACCATGTAGCACTGTAGCACTCACATAGGGAGCTCAATGAATGGAGACACATGCCAGACTTAGCAGTAGGATTGTATAGAGTATAAAAAGTACTCGATATATGATATGTATAGATACACCAACTTTTTATGTTTCCTTTTTTCCCCATATATGGCAGAATCAAAGCACTACAGAGCTTCTCTCTTTCCAAACACTCCTGGACATGTACTGCATCTGTCACCATGACAGGAGTCCAAGCAACCACAAAGTAATAAGGATTTACCAGTAGGTGCAGAGGACTTCAAAAAGTTAGTTTAAAATTATTTCTGTGTTGAATGCCCCCTGCAACCTAGTTTGAAGGGAAGTTAGACCAGAAATCAGGGCTTTCTCTCTGTTTATATTACTGCTTTGGCAGTTCACCGTTACGCATGAAATATTGAAAGGTCATGGATTCCAGGATCTCTCTGAATAAATATATATATACGCATTCAAGTAAATATTAATTACTTTAGACAGCAGAAATGTTACCAGGTCATAATAAATGCAGGGCCTATTCAGTGCCTTTTCTCTCAGGCAGTTATTTCAGCAGTAGGGTCTGCTTCAAAATGTCTATAAATAACATATATTCCTCATTCATTAGGACAGAGTTTTCTGGAGCTACTACTGCTAGAACACATTCAGTCTAGAATACATCCACTGGGAGGGGCTTGGGATCTAGAACACCCTGTACACTCCAGAGAGTCTCAGGAGAAATACTATCAGGGGTTCCTACTGATGACAACTTAAGGATAAGGGGGGGGACTTACATCCTTCCTATCAGTCTTTAAATTCCCTGTTCCTTTAAGATAGCAACAGAAAGGGCCCAGCAGCTACTCTCTCAGTAGGTCCCACCCTCCTGAACTGCTTGCAGTACTTGATTTGACTCTCTTAGGCAATGATAACAATCAAATAAAAGCACCAGCTCCTTGTGTATCAACATCCCTCTCGGCATTCAAATCTCTCCTTTGAAACATACTTGTTATGCCAAGTTTCTCCCCTGCCTTCTGCCCCAAAGATATCTGGACTTTGAGCTGGAGTATGATGTGTATAAACTGCATTGGTTGATTGAGATTGCTAGGGCTTGTTCAGGCAATGCTACCAGAGCTGCAGCTGCAGGAGGCCCTGAGTCAGCCAGGGCTCGCCCCAGAAGGGACAGATTTAAATACTGAAAGTGTGATGCTTATTGCTCATGCTCCAGTGCCATATTATGCAGAGCACAAGCAGCTTCATGCTGAGTCACAGCTCTATGGTGATAAATAAGATGAACCCCTTGGGGGATCTGACATCTTCCCTCTATTGATTCCGCTCATCCTGTTTTATAGGACACCTCTTCACTACTCCCCTCACAGGCGCTGGCTTCATCCTTGCCCCAGGGGTGCTCAACCCTTGCTCTGCCCCAGGCCCCACCCCCACTCCACCCCTTCCCCCAAGCCCTCACCCCCACTCCACCTCTTCCCGCCCCCGCTCCACCCCAGGCCCTAACCCCACTCCACCCTTTCTCCCAAGCCCTGCCCCTGCTTCGCCCCACCCCATCTCTTCCTGCCCAGTTCTGCCCCCTCCCCCCAAGCACGCCCTGACACCACACCTCCCTCTCTTCCCAGTGCCTCCTGCACAGTGCGGAACAACTACTTAATAAATAATAATTTTCTTTTCACTGGAATTTTCCATTGCACAATGTGTCTATTTCAATGCATGTTTACTATTGTTTTCCCTAAAACTCCTACCTCACCATCAGCGTGAAGAAATTCAATGCAAAAAACTATGGTAATGCAATGTGGTGATTGAGAATTTAAACTCCTAAGTCAGGAAAATCAAACCAGCTGTAATTATATTGTAGCTCAGCTGTGTTGCACATAGTTGGCCCAATCCTGCATAAAGTAGAAGTCAGAGGATTTCCTGTGTTATTTATCTTGCATTATATATGTTTCATATAAAATCAAAACACTCATTTTTATAACATAATTTTTCTGACATTACACTACATCCAGGTGTGACAGATATGGCAATTTCCTGCAATATTTTTGAATTTGTGTGTAATTCCATGAGGGAGTAACCACAGCTGATCCAAGAATTAAGAACGGTCGGGGTGATTAAGCAAATTCCCTAAGATTGTAACATCTCCAGAGTGGCACCACCACCTACTCATATTTACTGGTTCAAACTGGATTTTTCAGCATCTAAGAGACCAAGAAAGGACTTTTGGATAAATAACCTGAGTTTAAACTGACTCAAAAGGGCCTTCTTTCTAATCCAGAAAGGTTAGGACCTTCCATCCCAGGGTAGCCCCAATTCTCCCTTGGAAGGGTTGGAAGGACTTTGGTCAACTGAAGCCCCACAAAACTGATGGGTGACCTCTGGTAAGCTTTGAGCATGTGTACAGGAACTTTTATTTTATTTTTTTAATATATTTTCTTTGTAATACTTTGATCTTAAGAATAAATGTGTTTGCTTATAAGGGCTGTGTGGTAACCTGTCACTGCTGGCAACTACAGCTGTTCATAGCCTTTGAAAGAAAGCAAAGTGCAGACACTGACCTGTTTATGCCACCTGGCTTTCTGGGGATATTACCGTGGAGGCAGGAACTATGCAGTCTGGAAAACCCCCATTCAGGAGAGAGAGAAAGGCAGGTCTCTGCCCAAGAGAGGTGATAGCTGAGGAGCCAGGAGTCTAGAGTGGGTGCCCTTGGGGAATCCCAGAGGGGAAATACAGGGCACTGTGATCTATGACAGTGTGAATCGCCATAGTGCCAGCAGTGTATAAGCAAGTACTATAGAAGGGAAAAGCACAGAGAAGTCTCATCATAGTTTTTTTGGGAAAGGAAGAGACAGAGAAAAATTAATTATGAACAGCTGAAGAAAGGTCAGCTGCTTGAGCTATGCAAAAAAAAAGGCAGCTCAACACTGGAGAACAGAACAGAGTGCAACTAGTACAGTGGTTCTCAGTCCGCGGCCTGCTTGTGGCACAATCAGCACACTGCTGCAGCCCATATGACATCCTCAGGGCCATACAGGTAGTATATATATTGTGTGGATGTGGCCCACATAACACATAGAGAGCTTCATATGCAGCCCACAATGGTAAATAGATTGAGAACTACTGAGCTAGTAGATCTGCTGTACAGAAAAGGAATGATGGTCCATGTTCACAGGGAGCATCCAGCCTACTGGCAGAGGGTCCATCAAGCAGGGGAAATCTTGGAACTGACTCCTTGGAGGGAGCCTGGAGAGAAGCTGATAGAGGCAGCAACCATATTCCATTGGGATCAAAGGCACCACTGCAACAGGAATTGTGGACAGATTGAAAGGTCGAGCTAGGGAGGCTCTGACTGGAGAGAGACAGAGTGTGAGTAGAAACCCACCTGCTTGCAGACGGGGAGCAACAGAGAGTGAATCGGGAGAGGCAGCATCAGTACAAGAGAGAAGACGAGTGCCAGCATGAGGAGAGAGAGAGAAGGACAAGGAGCAACATCATCAGCTCCAGATGGAGAAACTGCACCCACAGAACTATGGGTGAAGCAAAACCCCACATATCCGTCTCGGTGGGTAGCATAGATTCTAAAATGCTTCCTCACGTTAGGGAGGGTGATGACATGGATGTGTTTTTAAATGCCTTAAAACAGTGGTTTTCAACCTTTTTTTCATTTGCGGTCCCCTAAAAAAACGTTTAATGGACATGCGGCCCCTTTGGAAATCTTAGACAGAGTCTGCGGACCTCCAGGGGTCCGCGGACCACAGGTTGAAAACCACGGCCTTAGAAACTGGGTGTGAATTGAACAAGCTGATGGACATAGTATGGTATGTGCCTCCACTATTGTCAGGGACAAAGGCTTTGGACATTTCCCCTCTAATGGACAGAGAGAACTATAAAGATTATGAGTGATGTAAACAAGCTTTGTTGCAAAAGTTTAAGCTGACCTATGAAAGGTATATGAGAGGGTTTGGGGAGTTCAGAAAAAAAGGGGAAATGACCGATGGTGAGGTTTTTAAAATTCAAATAAAGGGTTATGTAAGAAAATGGGGAACCGGGGGTGGGGTGGGGAGGGGAGGGGTTACTACGGTCAATGAGCCTACACATTAATGGGTTCAGAACAATTCTATACACTTTTCCACCCCAACCTGAAATCTCAGTTAATAGACAAAAATCCCAGATATATAACTCTAGCTGGGAAGTGGGCTGACCATTTTGTGGAGATTGAGCCTGGGTTTGATAGAAAACCTAACAGGAATGAAATGGGATCAGAGGACAAGGATCGGGCCCAAGCAGAAACCCACATCCAGTGGAGAGGGAAACCACTGTCAAGAAGCCCTGAGATGGGTGGGAAATAGCAGTGTTCCATATGTGGCTAGCAGGGTCACTTTGCCCAGGATTTCCCACTCTGCCCACTGAGACTCAGTGCAGTGCTGGAAGGGCCAGCTACACCCCAACCTCACAGTTAATTGTGTGACTAAATGTCTGGCGACAGGGAGTCACACATCCAGTCTGCCGATGACACATAATGTTCATGCTGAGCCATTCACACCCCAAACCACCACCCACATGTCATACTGCACCCTCCTGGGTGCAGATCCATTGGATCGCCAGTGGGAGTGAAAGGTGGTAGTCAGTGGGGAGACATTCATTAGATGGAGAGACACTGGGACTGCTAAAACTAAGTTAAGCCCCATGTCATGAAACCCCATCAAATGTCCCCAGGGTGTGAAATCTCAGTTAAAGTTCCCTGTGGAAAAGCCTTTGCTCTACCTACAACAAAGATTGCTATGCAGGCCCAGATTGGTCAGGGGTGCTTGTTGTAGGTATAATGTCAGATGCTCCATATTCTTTGCTTTTGGGGAATGATATCATGACTTTGAACACAGAATGGATAAATCAGACCTCAGGTAGCTTCAGACCTGTGAGAGACTGTTGTAGCCAAAATGCAAATAGTATAGGTGACAGGGAGGAGGGGGTGTGGATACCCCCATGCCATTATACAAGAGGAATCAAGTTACTTTCCTAAGTATGCAAACAAATACCTGAGGGAGGTGTGTAGTGGTAAATGTGTTTGCTTAGAACAGGGGTCGGCAACCTTTTAGAAGCGGTGTGCCGAGTCTTCATTTATTCACTTTAATTGAAGGTTTTGCGTGCCGGTAATATATTTTAATGTTTTTTAGAAGGTCTCTCTCTATAAGTCTATATATTATATAACTAAACTATTGTTGTATTGTAAAATAAACAAAGTTTTCAAAATGTTTAAGAAGCTTCATTTAAAATTAAATTAAAATGTTGATCTTACGCCGCCGGCCCGCTCAGCCCGCTGCTGGTCTGGGGTTCTGTTCACCTAGGCCGGCAGCGGGCTGAGCGGGGCCTGCGGCCGGGACCCCGGCTGGCAAGGGTCCGGCAGCCAGAACCCCAGAC